>CM037920.1:19045687-19357152 GCA_021346845.1 Apeltes quadracus | reverse complement strand
CAGGAGTGTGGCCTGCCCTTCCTGAACCACTATAAGGAGTGGGAAAAACTATGGCCTAGAATATCAATATGGAGCGGATCAAATGAAAACAAAAATGATGGAGTCGCCATCTTATTAAAAAATCCACTGATCCAGGTGAAGGGCAGCACTGTGGTGAGGGATGGCCGGGCACTTTTAGCACACCTGTCTTTTATGGGAAAGGATTTTAAGCTCCTAAACATTTATGGTTTCAACGACAAAAACGACAGGTATGACCTTTTAGAAGAACTGCAGTTCCACATGCTAGGAAAGACACCTTTAGTTGTAGGGGGAGATTTTAATTGTATTTTTAGCAGAAATGACAGAAAAGGAGCAGAGGAAGATTTTAAAGTAGACAAAACATCAGTTCTACTACAATATACGTGCACACTGGTGGGAAATGGTAAAAAAAAAGACAAAGACGTTCTTTAGACAAGCAGGTAAGAGGAGGAAACATAGGGAAGATAGTCGCATGTTGGGACTGCAGAAGCGACTACAGCGATATTTTAAAATAAACAAACAAGGCATGGATTTCAATGAGGAAATCAAAGAAATCAAAGCAGCTATGTTGTTGTTAGCAGATAAGAAAAGTAAGGGTATCATTTTAAGAAGTAAAGAAAGGGAGATAGAAGAAGGAGAGAAGTGCACAAGGTATTTCTTTAAGAAAATTGTAAACAAAGGGGGTGGTATGCTAAAACTAAAAAAAGATAACGGAGACACAGCAGACATCAACTTCAGAAATACTTTCTACAATCGAAAACTTTTATTCAGACCTCTACAAAGAAAAATCTGTACATAGCGTTGCCATAGGGGAAGTTTTAGAAGGCATTGAAAAAACAGTGGAAGATAGCGAGTTTTTAACTCAAAATTTAACCATACTTGAGTTAAACAACTGCATGAAAAGCTTTAAAGCAGGGAAGTCTCCAGGAGAAGATGGACTTCCGTGGGAATTTTACTCTACCTTTTGGGACATTCTTAACCCTGATTTGCTTACTATTTTTATGGATTTTGACAGACTCGAGCAACTGCCTGAGAGCTTTAGAGTAGGAATAGTGACCCTCCTGCATAAAGGTAAAGACGAAACCGACCTGAAAAATTGGAGACCGATCACCCTCTTAAACTTTGACTGTAAACTTTTTAGCAAAATTTTAGCATCACGGATGTCTGAAGTTTTGGAGGGGATGATTCACCCAGATCAAGCCTGTGCCGTACCGGGGAGGAAGATCACAGACAGCCTCATATTGATCCGAGACACCATCTGTTATGCGAGAGACAGAAACATCCGGTTAGTAGTCCTAAATTTAGACTTTGAGAAAGCTTTTGATCGGGTCTCGCACCAGTATCTCTTTCAGGTGTTGCAAAAGGTGGGATTCCCAGAGCGGGTGATAAGATGGGTGGGTTTACTGTATCGAGGCATTACAAGCAAAATTGTTGCTAACGGGCACCTGACAAAAGCAGTTAACATAAACTGCGGTGTTCGTCAGGGTTGTCCGTTATCTGCCCTCCTCTACGTTATAGGTATCGAACCTCTGGCAAGAGCCTTGAGAAGAGACCGAAATATCAATGGGGTAATAGTCCCAGGGAGTGGAGGACTTGAAACCAAATGCATCTTGTATATGGACGACATAAACCTTCTATGCACTGATCTTTTGTCTGTCAACAAGACACTGGACCTGACTGACTGGTATGAACGGGCCTCTGGGTCAAAGCTCAATAGAAGCAAGACCCAAGCTCAATTTTATGGACCATGGAAAGCCATAGAAATAACAGAACTCCCTCTAAGTATAACCCAGACTGATCAAAGAATACTTGGGGTCAACTTTGATGGGGAAGGGGGAGGGAAAACAAATTGGCCAGACGTCGTGGGGAAAGTTAGACAGAGACTGGGTTACTGGACACTTAGAGGACTGACTTTAGAAGGAAAGGTTTTAATTATCAAAGCTGTGATTTTACCTTTGCTTTTACTCATCAGTTCTGTCTTCATGCCACCAAAGAAAGTGCTTTTAGTGTTGGAACGAGCCATATTCTACTTCCTGTGGGGGTCCAAGTGGGAAAGACTAAGAAGAAGGGAAATGAAAAAGTCAAAGGAGAAAGGAGGAAAAGGAGTACCGGACCTGACCCTGTTCTTAGGAAGTAGATACAGCGCACTGCATCTCACAGCTGCAACAGAACCATCCAAAAACCCAAAGACTGCAGCCATGACACAGTTCTGGATGGGATCCTACCTAAGAACTTTAAAACTTGTACCAAAAGATTTGAGAAGACCTGTTTCTTTTAACCTGCCACCAGCCTATGCATTTATAAATATTTTTTTACAGAATTTTAAACTTGAAGATGAGGACTTAAAGGCAATAACAAATCATCGCTGTATGATTTCTGTCATGCAGGAACGAGATCCAGTGACCCCGGTACGTGGGCTCGCTTCTGAAAAAGCATCAAAAGTTTGGCGAAATGTAAACCACCCCGCTCTTCCAAACAGACTCCGGGACCTGTCATGGATGGTGGCTCACGAGATCCTCCCAGTCAGGTCCGTCATGCACTCCCGTGGGATGTCTGCGCATTCTACCTCCCCCAGACCAGGTTGCGGCGCACCGGAGTCTGTGAGGCACCTGCTGTGGGAGTGCAGCGCTGCCGTAGACCAGTGGGAAATGGCCGGCTCCTTAAAATTCCCGTACTTGCCAGCAAAGGAGGTTCTGACAGCGCAGCTGGTGATGTATGGGGTGAGCCGGAACAGAAAAATCTCAGCAAGGGACTTTGCTAAACAGTGGCTCATCCTAGTCGCTATCACAGACGCCATATGGACCTCCAGAAATATGCTGGTAAGAAGGCACATGCAGATCCCCCCCGTGGCTGTGACCCGAATGGCCGCAGCAACAGTCCAAATGGCTGAAGCTGCAAGCGACAGGCCAAGGGCACAGCCAAAAAGAAGAATCGCCTCTGTGCCCATTCGGAAGAAGGAGCCGCCCCCACACGTGCAAAGGTCAAAGCAGCCGCGGCCTGGCTCTCCGGGAGAGGCAGGTGGGAAGGAGCGTGGGGTGGGGCTCTCGTGGGTACCAGCGCAGGAGCCCGAGAGAGGAAAATGTTTTGGAAGATCGGGGGAGGAAGGAGCGAAAGGAAAGATTTGATTTTTTTTTTTTTTTTTTTTTTATCCAATCAATTGCCCTTCTTTAAAAGTCTTTTAAAATTCTGCAAAAATCTTTATGCATATCTCTTTTAATGTACATTTTATTTGCCAGATACCTGTACCGCCTGTAATTTGTGTTTTTTATTTATGGAAAATGCAGTTGAAACTTGAACTTGAAAAACTCGAATAAGTGACAATAAAAAACTTTCAAAAAAAAAAAAAAATCTGTTCTTATCAGTTTAATATCTGATATGTCCTCTATACGAGGACTACATATTAAGCCGATTTTTAGCTCTGGGAGATGAAAAAGGGGCTTGCTCCGTTCACTTCAAGCATTGACCCGGTATTGCAGCACTTCCGGGAGCGGTGCGCCCTTTAATCTGTGGAAATAAAACGAATGGTAAACTGTGTGGTCTGCTGTTGGGGATTGTTTCTCCTCTGAGTTAAGTAAGTCTCAACTGCAGTGAGTTTTAAAGGCTGAGACTCTCGGCAAGTAAAGGACCTGTTTACTCGTCCCTGGAGTCTCTGGTGGAGCCCTGCAGCAGGTCTCAAATCTCTGCCTGAATCAACAGGATTTCAGGAGGTGTTTTGACTTTTGATTGGAATGAAATCAACAATGATGGACCTAACCCGAAATCAATGATTTTTTTAGGTCTGGGTGGGGAGTGGGTCCAAAGTCGGACATGAGCGCCTGACAGTGGAGAACAAACCAAGGTCCTGTTTACTCATGTCTCTGGTGGAGCCTTGCAGAAAGTCTCAAATCACTGCCTGAATCAACAGTGAAATCCGCAGAACAGCACCAATGATCAGTGTCACTGATCTGTAACGAGGATGGTGCTATTTGGGAACCATCCCCCCGAGTGCTGTGTCTGGGAATACCACCCGTGCCTCTGTCAATACCAACTTATACTTACCTGGCAGGGGAGATACCATGATCAGGAAGGTGGTTCACCCAGGGCGAGGCTCAGCCATTGCACTCTGGCTGTGCTGACCACTGCGAATTCCCCAAATGTGGGAATCTCGACTGCATAATTTGTGGTAGTGGGGGACTGCGTTCGCGCTCTCCCTTGATCTTAATGTCAAAGAAAAACCGGTCTTGTTCACCCTGATTTTTGTCTTCAATAATGGTCAACAAAGGACCTGTTATCTCGTCACTGGTGGAGTGACTCAAATCACTGCCTCAAGTGACAGTGAAATCAGCAAGATTTCAGGAGGAGCTGGCAAATTAATGATCTTTTCCGGCCAGGGGGCTTGAGAATGGGTTGGGCATCTGACAAAAAAACAGTTCAGCCGATCCCTACCGCTAGAGGGATCACTAGTCCGACCGGGCTATAAGACCGCCCGCCACCTATTTCCTCTACTGTCTTTGGTTTCTCTTCAGTACGCACAAGTCTTTCGCCTTTTACTAAAGACTTCCGTGGAGAGGAACAACAATGAGTTGACCCTATTTTTGGCAGGCTCTGCCATGTAGCGGAGCCCTATGTACTTGTGAGAAAAATTAATTTGCTGGACTCAGGTGCCTGACAGCAGAAAACAAAACGAGGTGCTGTTTACTCGTCATTGGAGTCTCTGGTGGAGCCTTGCAGCAAGTCTCAAATCACTGCCTGAATCAACAGTGAAATCAGCAAGATTTCAACAGGACTCATGACTGGAGGGAAATCAGTGATTTTTTTAGGGGGCGGGGGCTGCGTGGGGAGTGGTTTGTTAAGTAGAAAGCGAGGGCTACGCCCAGTTGAAAGAGCCGCACCCTTACAATTGAGTAATGTGCTAGTACATGGGCTCTGCCAGCAAACAGTTTTGTGTCATTGCTTCTCTGCCTTTTGGCTAAGATCAAGGGTAGTATCTGTTCTTATCAAGATACAGGGAGCTGTGCGGTGTATGGAGCTCGGAAGATCAAACGGTTGAAGGCCTAGTCCTCTTATAGGCAAACATGCCTGCAGGGCTGCGGAACTCTGTCCGCGTCATCTGGAAGGAAGCAGTGGAGAAGAGCGGGAAGAGGGAATGGTTTGTGCGCACGGTGATCGTGGGTGCTCTGAAGGTGGACCCGGCCCAGGTGTATTGCCTGCAATGGAATGCGGCGGCAGGAGGGTTTGATCTAACCCTATTCAGCCAGGCTGTTTACGAGAAGGTCATGGAGACGTCAAAGGAGAAAGCGGAAGAAGAGCCCATCTCGAAGTTCAAGGTGGAGGCACTTGGAAAGAAGAACGCCAAGATTATTACAGTCCACACGTACAACCCGTACGTGGGGGACGAGGCCCTGATTTCCTGGCTGGGGAAATACGGTAAGGTGGAGCAGGCCGTGAGGTACTTGAGGGACAGTTTCGGCATATGGTCGGGAAGGAGACAGTTCAGAGTTCTTCTGAAGGACAGTCCTGACGGCCACGGGGGCCTGTGTCATCCTCCGGCCTATTTCAACGTCGGCGAGGACAGAGGCTTCCTTTTCTATTCGGGCCAGCCAAGCTTCTGCAGGCAGTGCCGCAACTTTGGGCACGTGGCGACGGAATGTACAGAGGGGCAATGCCAAAACTGCGGCGGAAGAGGGCACAGTATGGCAACGTGCAAGGGGCCACGGACCTGTCATGGCTGCGGAGAGGAGGGGCACATCGTCCGGGACTGCCCGGCGAGAGCTCAGAGCTACGCGGGCGTAGCAGCACGGAGGGATACCTCCTTCCTCACCCCGCTGGAAGAAGCACTGCTGGGGCTTTCCGGAGAGGGGGAAGAGGAAGTCGCAGGAGCTGACGAGACGGGAAACGCTGGTGAGCCGCAAATGGACACTCAGGTCGTGGTAAGCCTGGGAGACTCTTTGCCGCTAGTGGGGTCCTGGGCGGACTGCGTGGTCAGCTCGGACGAGGGGGACGTCGGTGAAGAAACGAAAGGTGGGGTCAGGAAGAGGAGCACCTCATCTAGAAGTGAGCAGGCGGAGTCCTCGACGGAGTCAACCGGGACGGGACCACGGGCGCAGAGGAGACGCAGGAAGAAGCTGGCAGAGAGCGGAAGTGTGGTCAAGGCGGGTGTGGAGGCACGGGGCGGTGAAGACTGTACGGCACGCCCAGCAGCCGAGCCAGTGAAGGGGAGCCAACAGGCTCCGGTGGGGGCGGTCTCCGGAAGTGGAAGCACCTCGTTGGGGAAGATGGACGTCTCAGTAAGCCTGGTGCAGCCGATGAGGGAGGAGGGGAAGGTACATGCTTTTCCCCATAAGGACCACCCGGTTGACGGACAGTGGCGAGCAAGGACCAACGAGGGTTTGGAGGGTGAGGGTAGTTCCGGGGAGCCGATGTGAGTTTTTCTTTTCTTCTTTTCTTTGTTAATGGCTTTATTTTCAGTCTTAACGGTAAACGTAAGGGGAATGAGGAATCCTACAAAGAGGGCGGGGGTTTTTCAGTACTTGCTGCGGACGCCCCTAAAAGTGGGTTTCCTGCAGTAAGTACACTTGAAGGATGGGGGGGACATAAGAGTTTTCACGGGGGCGTGGACCAGGGGCGAATCCAGATGGGGTGTTGGGGGAGTACACTCCTCGGGGGTGGGAATACTGTTCGGGGATAGGGAGTTCCAGATCAAGGACACTTTCTCAGTGGTTCAGGGGAGGGTGCTGGTGGTGGATGCTTCATGGAGGGGGGTGGGGTTTAGATTCATCAATGTATATGCACCGGCAGAGCCGAAAGGGCGGAAGGCCCTTTTTCTTGCGCTGACCGACGTTTGTATCACGAATAGGGTGGTGGTGTTAGGGGGGGATTTTAATGTTTCCATGGAGGGGCCAGGGGATTTTAGCAGGCCATATTTGGAAGACTTAGTGCAGGGGTGTATGTTCCAAGATGGTTACAGGGCGGTCGAGCCAACGGGTGAGGGGTTCACATGGTCAAACACACGAGGGTCGCGCAGTAGGATCGATTTTATCTTTTTACCAAAGACAGCTTCGGTACGAAGGGCGGGAGTAGAACCGGTTTGGTTCTCCGACCACAACCAGCTGGGGGTGGCTTTCGTAGTGGCAGCCCCAGTGTTTGGGAGGGGTCACTGGAGGATGAATTGTGGGGTTTTGAGTGATGGGGGTTTTCGTAGAGCAGTCCGGTCACATTACGAGGGGTGGGTTCTAATGAAACCCTTTTTTGGGAATAGGGTGAAGTGGTGGGAGTATGTGAAGGGGAATATAAAGGAGCTGACGGTGGGTTTTTGCACGGAGAGAGCGAGGGCGGAGAGGTCTTCCTTTGGGAAACTGCAGCAGGAACTTCGCACTCTAATGTACGAGGAGAATGAGGGGAAGAGAAGGGATAAGCACAGAGTGAGGGAGTTGAAGGAGAGTTTGGGCCAGTATTTCAAGGGGAAGGCGGAGGGCTACTTGAGGAGATGTAGAAGGGAGTCTATCAATGTGGCAGAAACCTGCACGCCCATGTTTTTCAAGCAGGTAAGGGCGGCCCGACAAAAGGCATGCATATCGGGCCTAAGGGGGAGGGACGGTATCCTCGTCGTGGATCCAGACGAGATGGTGGGGGTGGCGTCCAATTTCTTTGGGGAGGCCATGGGGCCGCAAGAGGTGGAGGGCCCCGAGGGGAGCTCTTTCTTGGGAGGGCTGGAAGCAAGGGTGCCGAGGGAGGTGGTGGAGGCTTTAGAACGCCCGGTGGAACTGGCAGAGTTGGAGGAAGCCGTGAAGGGCCTGGCAAGGGGAAAAGTACCGGGGATTGATGGTTTGCCAAAGGAGTTTTACATGGCTTTCTGGGAACTTCTGAGGGAGGATTTCTTAGAAGTAGTAAATGCGATATATGAGGGGGGGTTGTTGGGTGGAACAATGAGGGAGGGGGTCGTGACACTGTTGTATAAGAAGGGGGATAAAGAGGAAGTGGGGAACTACAGGCCGATAACACTGCTGTGTACCGACTACAAAATCATCGCCAGAGTGTTGACGAGAAGGCTCCGTTTAGCCATGCCTCACGTGGTCAACGAGGACCAGACATGTGGGGTAGAGGGACGACGGATTCAGTGGAATCTGGGTTTGGTGAGGGACTGCATTCACTGGGTGGAGGAACGGGGGGTGCCACTGATGCTGGTGGGGCTTGATATGGAGAAGGCTTTTCACAGGGTGAACCAGGGGTTTCTGGCAGCCACCATTGAGAGGATGGGTTTCGGCCCATACTTTCGGAGGTGGTTGGGGATTATGTACACGGGTGTGGGGAGTAGGGTGATGGTGAACGGGCACACAGGGGTTTTTGTGGCGCAGCAGACTGGGGTGAGGCAAGGGTGCCCGCTCTCGCCGCTGCTGTATTGTCTGTACGCCGAACCTCTAGCAGTAGCAATTAGGGGGGACAGGAGGGTGAAGGGGTTGCGCCTCCCGGGGGGGGGGAGGGAGGGACCTGAAGCTGGCCCAGTACGCGGACGACATGACGCTCTTTTTAACAGAAGGTTCCATGGTCCGGGTTTTGGAGGTCCTGGAGGCCTTCTCGAAGGTATCTGGGGCAAGAGTAAACATGGGGAAATCACAAACAAAGTATTTTGGGGGATGGACAGGTGGAAAGGGAGGGTTAGCAGGGATGGTGGAATGCAAGGGACCCCTGAGGGTATTGGGGGTGGATTTCGAGGCGCGCAACAGTGGGAAGCTTAATTGGCAGAGGCGGTTGGCGGGGGCAAGATCAAGGATAGGGTTGTGGAAGGCGCGGCGTTTGTCCATGACGGGGAGGGTGCTGGCGGTGAAGGCAGATATTCTGCCGGCCCTGATGTATCTGGCCTACGTGTTCCCACTGCCCCCGCAGTACAGGAGGGGTTTGGAGAGGGACATTTTCTCCTTTGTGTGGGGGGGGCTACGAGTATGTGCGGAGGGATTGGATGAAGCAAGGCGTGAGCGAGGGGGGCAGGGGGGTGCCTGACGTGTCGCTCAAGCTGGACACACTTTTCTTCTCTTTTTGCTGCAATGCGGTGAGGTCCTCTAGTGGGCATTGGTATCACGTCTTGCTAATGTTTTGGTTGGCTTTCCCGCTGAGGAGGTTGGTCAGATGGGACAACAGGCGTCCAATAGGGGAAGAAATGCCACCACACTATAGGCAGACAGTTGGGTGGGCAAGGAGGCACGAGGAGTGCGGGGAAGGGGACCTGTGCCTGGATCACAGGGGACTATACACGGCTTTGGTAGCAAAGCGAGGGCCGGTGAGGGTGCAGGGGTTGGGCAGGGAGGAGTGGCGTTTCACGCAGCAAAAGGACCTACCTAACAGGCTGAAGGACATAAACTGGTTGTGTTTGCATAAAAGGATGCCGGTCAGGGACACTTTGTACAGGCACGGCTTATCGAGGCTGCGCTCATGTCCACGGTTGGGGTGTGGAAGGGATGAGGACCAGGAGCATGTGTTTTGGGGATGCGGCTTCGCAAAAGCTGTATGGGGGGAGGTGGGATTTTTCTTCCCCAGGTTGGGGAGACTGACGTACCAAGTCTTGATGACGGGGGTCGGTTTGAGAGGGAGGGGGAGGGGGGGTTTCTACTGTGGTTGATTTTGTCATTAGGGAAGGTGGCACTGTGAGAGGCCAGAACGGCACTTATTAGGAGCAACGAAGGGGGGACGGTGGAAGGGGTGGTGGCGAGAGTGAGGGGGGAATTACGAAGGAGGAGGAAAGAGGAGGAGGAGAGGTACGGGTACCATGCGGCTAGGGAGCGGTGGAAGGGGTTGTGGGAAGAAGAGGGGTGAGGAGGCACGGGGTGAAAATGTGGATGTAATGAAAGATGTAGATGTAAGGTAAAAAGTGGGTGTAATGCAAGATATAAAAGTCGAAACAGTGTCACAGTGGGTTTGGGTTTGTTTTGGTTGGTTTTTATTTTGCTTTGTTTTGTTTTCGGTTTTTTGGGGGTTTTTTGTTTTGGTTTAAATGAGGGGGAGATGTGGATGGAATGGGAAATCAGGATGTACGGTAAAATGTGGGTGTAATGCAAGATGTAGAGGTACGGTAGAATGTGGATGTAATGCAAGATGTAAAAGTCGAAACAGTGTCAAGGGGGTTTCCTGGTTTTGTTTTGGTTTGTTTTTTGTTTTTTTGTTCTGGTTTAAGGGAGGGGGAAATGTGGACGGAATGGGCAATGAGTAAGGAAGGTAAAATGTGGATGTGATGCAAGATGTAGATGTGATGTAACGGTGGTGGTTTGTAATAAAAAAAAAAAATCTGTGCTTATCAGTTTAATATCTGATATGTCCTCTATACGAGGACTACATATTAAGCCGATTTTTAGCTCTGGGAGAAGAAAAAGGGGCTTGCTCCGTTCACTCCAAGCATTGACCCGGTATTGCAGCACTTCCGGGAGCGGTGCGCCCTTTAATCTGTGGAAATAAAACGAATGGTAAACTGTGTGGTCTGCTGTTGGGGATTGTTTCTCCTCTGAGTTAAGTAAGTCTCAACTGCAGTGAGCCCCCTTAGGTCGTAATATCAGCCGTCCGACTCGGGGCTCCTCAGAGTACTCTGAGCTGAACCAGGAAGAACGTACGACTCACACAACAAAGATAGCTGTGCCCATTGTCTTTGTATTTCTACCAATGTATGCATTGCACGGGTTTGCTGTACGTGCAATACAATGTAACGGTTTGTTTTCGAACTGGTTCGCTAAAAGGCTACGTTGCTAACAATAACAACTAGCCTGCCACTGCCCCTGGTGGCTCGTGAAAAACGTTCCTAATGATGAGTCGCAGCTACAAGCAGTCACACAGCTACAACCATTCCGCAGTTGGTTAGTTTATACAGTTCTGAAAAAACACAGAAGCAAATGTAATCTTAGTATATGAAATCATTGCTATGTTGCGTTGCCATGGTAACGTATGAATATGGTGTGTTGCCATGGTAATGTATGGTCGTCATGGAATCAGATGGTTGCCACGGCAACCACGGTGCGTTGCCATGGTAATGTATGGTTGACATGGAATCAGATGGTTGCCACGGCAACCACCGTGCGTTGCCATGGTAACATGTGGTTGCCATGGTAACGTATGGTGTCGTGGATAAGCATACGTTACCATGGCAACGCACCATAGCCATACGTTACAATTGAGTTTTGGTGTTTTCGAGATGTCTCGTAAATCCGCCGCCCGAGTTGGAAAGTGTAAATTAGCCAGCTTTCTTGCTGCATTACACAGTTCTGAAAAAACACAGAAGCAAAGGTAATCATTAGTATATGAAATCGTTGCTATGTTGCGTTGCCATGGTAACGTATGAATATGGTGTGTTGCCATGGTAATGTATGGTTGTCATGGTATCAGATGGTTGCCACGGCAACCACGGTGCGTTGCCATGTAACGTATGGTTGTCGTGGATAAGCATACGTTACCATGGCAACACGCCATGGTTGCCGTGGCAGAGTGTAAATTACCCAGCTTTCTTGCTGCATTTTCCACAGACATGCCCCCTTTAGGCCGTAATATCAGCCGTCTGACTCGGGGCTCCTCAGAGTACTCTGAGCTGAACCAGGAAGATGTTTGATGTTGGTGAAATCACAAACATGATGTTAATGACGTCACTGTCCTTTAAAGTTGACTGCATAACAGCTTATGATGTTGGTGAAGTGACAGATTTAATGTTGGTGACATCACCGATTTGATGTTGGTGACATCACAGCTCTTTGATGTTGGTGACATCACAAACATGATGTTGATGACGTCACTGTACTTTGACGTTGACTGCATAACAGCTTATGATGTTGGTGAAGTGACAGATTTAATGTTGGTGACATCACAGATTTGATGTTGGTGACATCACAGCTCTTTGATGTTGGTGACATCACAAACATGATGTTGAAGACGTCACTGTACTTTGACGTTCAACTGTAACGTTTGGCAACGCACCATAGCCATACGTTACAATTGAGTTTTGGTGCTCTCGAGATGTCTCGTAAATCCGCCGCCCGAGTTGGAAAGTGCAAATTACCCAGCTTTCTTGCTGCATTTTCCACAGACATGCCCCCTTTAGGTCGTAATATCAGCCGTCTGACTCGGGGCTCCTCAGAGTACTCTGAGCTGAACCAGGAAGAACGTACGACTCACACAACAAAGATAGCTGTGCCCATTGTCTTTGTATTTGTACCAATGTATGCAGACAGAGACTTATTCCTCAAAATGAAAGCAAACCAACATCTGGCTTGGTAGTTGCGCTCAGGAGAGTCAAATTATTAGTGCACCGTGTCCATGTTATCTCTATAGGGACGCACAGCAGAACAATCCTTGATGCAGTCAACCCTACATTGGAACTGCTGAACACTTGATAATGCTGCACCAGTTGAGTTTAAAAGTAAATTTGATGTAAAGCATAATTCATTAAAGTAATTAGGACAATAAAGACCAAAGAGCACAGCCTCCCTTGACTAATGATTCTAGTTCCTAATGATTTGTTAAAAAGAGTCGCAGCTACACGCAGTCACACAGCTACATCCATTCCGCAGTTGGTTAGATTATACAGTTCTGAAAAAACACAGAAGCCAAAGCTAATCATTAGTATATGAAATCGTTGCTATGTTGCGTTGCCATAGTAACGTATGAATATGGTATGTTGCCATGGTAATGTATGGTTGTCATGGTATAGGTGCCACGTCAACCACGGTGCGTTGCCATGGTAACATGTGGTTGCCATTGTAACGTATGGTTGTCGTGGATAAACATACGTTACCATGGCAACGCGCCGTGGTTAGTTTATACAGTTCTGAAAAAACACAGAAGCCAAAGCTAATCATTAGTATACGAAATCGTTGCTATGTTGCGTTGCCATGGTAACATATGAATATGTTGAAACCACGGTGCGTTGCTATGGTAACATGTGGTTGCCATGGTAACGTATGGTTGTCGTGGATAAGCATACGTTACAATGGCAACGCGCCGTGGTTGCCGTGGCAACCCTATTTTACCATGGCAACGCACGTAGCCATACGTTACAATCGACTTTTGGTGCTTTCGAGATGTCTCGTAAATCCGCCGCCCGAGTTGGAAAGTGTAAATTACCCAGCTTTCTTGCTGCATTTTCCACACACATGCCCCCTTTAGGTCGTAATATCAGCCACGGCAACCACGGTGCGTTGCCATGGTAACATGTGGTTGCCATGGTAACGTATGGTTGTCGTGGATAAGCATACGTTACCATGGCAACGCGCCGTGTTAGTTTATACAGTTCTGAAAAAACACAGAAGCCAAAGCTAATCATTAGTATATGATGGTAACATGGTGCCATGGTAACGTATGAATATGGTGTGTTGCCATGGTAATGTATGGTTGTTATGTAAAGGGGCATGTCTGTGGAAAATGCAGCAAGAAAGCTGGGTAATTTACACTTTCCAACTCGGGCGGCGGATTTACGAGACATCTCGAAAGCACCAAAACTCAATTGTAACGTATGGCTATGTTGCGTTGCCATGGTAACATATAGTTGCCACGGCAACCACGGCCCGTTGCCATGGTAACGTATGCTTATCCACGACAACCATACGTTACCACTGGCAACCCATGTTACCATGGCAACGCACCGTTGTTGCCGTGGCAATCATCTGATTCCATGACAACCATACATTACCATGGCAACACACCATATTCATACGTTACCATGGCAACGCAACATAGCAACGATTTCATATACTAATGATTACCTTTGCTTCTGTGTTTTTCAGAACTGTATAAACTAACCATCTCCGGAATGGATGCAGCTTTGTGACTGCGTGTAGCTGCGACTCTTTTTAACACATCATTAGGAACGTTTTTCTCGAGCCACCAGGGGCAGTGGCAGGTTAGTTGTTATTGTTAGCATTGTAGCCTTTTAGCAAACCAGTTCGAAAACAAACCGTTACATTGTATTGCACGTACAGCAAACCCGTGCAATGCATACATTGGTACAAAGACAATGGGCACAGCTATCTATGTTGTGTGAGTCGTACGTACTTCCTGGTTCAGCTCAGAGTACTCTGAGGAGCCCCGAGTCGGACGTCTGATATTACGACCTAAAGGGGGCATGTCTGTGGAAAATGCAGCAAGAAAGCTGGGTAATTTACACTTTGCAACGGCAACCATGGCGCGTTGCCATGGTAACGTATGCTTATCCACGACAACTATACGTTACCATGGCAACGCACTGTGGTTGCTGTGGCAACCATCTGATACCATGACATTATTAGGAACGTTTTTCTCGAGCCACCAGGGGCAGTGACAGACTAGTGTAATGGTAAAATATGTTATAGCATAGTCTTATATTAACAAAGTGATTATTGTCTCCATTGAATTAACGTGTGAACGCAGGGTGATTCAAAGTTTATCTTCTGCAGCTGTGGAAGGAAGGACAAGTCAACTCCCTACGCAAAGGCTCGAACAAAGGAGCTGTGTTACCCCATTTTTAACTATGTTTCTTATCTCAACTTGGGTTTCTATATTTCATTTGTGCCACAGAGAATGTCCTTCACATGTGTGTGTATAAAAGCTCAGTGTTCTGACCGCTCGAAGATGCCATTTTCACAGAGCACCTGATACGTGCTTGTGTATTTGACTTCCTGCTTGCAAGCAAATAAATGGACTTTTACAACTTTGATCATCATCAAGACCCTGTTTTTCTTATTACACAAACATCGAAACAAGTCATACTCTTCTACCGAGCTCTTATTGAAATTTTCCACAACAATTTGGCGTCACGAACAGGATACGCTGACCGCTCATCGGGCTCTTTGGGACCGTCCGGAGAAAAATGCTTTTTCCAGGATCACCAGCTGACGATCCTGCCTCATATCTCCTTACAAGAGAGAAAGGACTTTCTGGTATTGTAGATGATTCCTGGATATTTCTAATGCATCACTTCGTGCGAAGGTAGATAGGACTGTGTACGATAGAGATTTCACTCTGAACAAATTCTCCGAGATCGTAACACTCGCTAGACTACAAGTAGAAGAAAGGGTTGCCTACGATGACGATTGCACTCGGAACAAATTCTCCCAGATCGTAATGCAGGTCCCTTGACTACACAGGTAAAACAAGACCGTTGTTTTGTGATTTCTACTAAGGAAACTGTGGAATGATAACCTAACGTGAGTTTTACACTGAAGCAGGTAAAACGATATCACTGTTATTGACCAATATGTGATTCTACTAAGGAAACTGTAGACCGTGGCAATATCGTAGCGTGAGTTTTGAGTGGGGTTTTTGCAAAGTTTTTCCTTGTATAAAGAAACTAAGCCTTACGGTGACGACTGTATTGTAATAAGTGAACCGGTGGGTCCACACCAGTAAAAGATGGGTGGCCAGTCCGCAAAGTGATGCAGCAGAAAACACAGGAAAACATGTACAGCGTGTCTCCCATACTGGACAAAAGAGTTTGGGTTTCCAGAAAATGGCTTGTTAAGTGCCGCTAAAATTAAAATGTTACGAGGGGATTTTAATAAATAATAATAAAAAAAAAAAGTGTAATAGGCAAAGTAGAAAAACCCACACATAATATTGTACACATATATTGAAAATAATATTGTGCGCTACAAACAGTGTCTCACAAACCAGATTCAAAGGTATCTGGACAGTGGACAAGACGGGGAGACGGCATGCTGAGACCTACATGATAAGGGAAGTGAATCACACACACACACACACCCGCCGCCTGCAATGAAGAAACGCTTTCTGCACTAACTGCATGCCCGCGCACTCACACACAAGAGCAACAAGAAGCTCTCATGAACGTCATAGAGCAACGGGAAGCACAACAAACGCTTTCACTCAAACACACTTATGCAAAGTTTTTTAGGAAAATAATTTGAAAATAGGCCCACCACTGGGGTGCGAGTTCAAGGGGAACTTCATGGTTGTTTTTAATTTAGGAGCTATACATTCTGTAATATATTTGAAAAAAAAGGTATTTTCCAGGTCAGAAATTGAGTGACAGACGTGTCTTCTCTTTTTCTAACACAATTTGTCCTTTGAGCCGGAAATCAAAACTTTTTTCTCCTCTCAAGGTTTGGACCTGAAACTGTGCACAGGGAGTCTAAGACTCTTCTCAAATTCCTCTGCCCTAGTCCGTTACAGAATGACGACATCCGTTTTACTAGAAAAACCGGACTGGTGTTTTTTTTTTTAAGTTCTCATCCCTCTAAAGCCCACTTAAATCTTACTCGGTGCTACTGAAACAAATAAGAATCGGAAGTTCCTGTTAGCAGGAAAAACAAAAGAAAGTTTCTATTAACTGAAGCCAGTCCGGGAAAATAGGTTTAAAAGCACTGAGAGATAATAACAATATAGTATGGGGTCGCTCCCCACAGCAAACAGCAAAAATAGAAGTTATGACAGCAAAAGGGGGAAGTTTGCTGAGGCAATGTTTCTATTTTATTTTATTTTATGTTGAAAAGGTGCAGGTGGGCAAGTTGGGAGTAAAAGAGATGGGAAAAGGTGAATAACGAGAGATGTGATAACTTGTGATTAATTCTCCTGATTTGTTTCCTTTTTATTTTAAGAAGTGATATACGGGAGACGAAGCCTCCTCTGCCTGTCTTTCCTCCGACTCTCCCTCCAGCCTTCATCCACCCGTCACATCCTCCTCCACCTCCTCAGTCCCCATCACAAACCACAGCCCTGGTCCCACAGAGCCAAAGACTTTTACTCTTTTGGACGTTGTCATGAAATTAAAACATCAAGGAAGCAGAACCTTTGGAGAACGACCAAAGACGTTCGTGTCAGCACAAATAATTCGGAGCCGACAAAGTAAAAGCCCTGACAAGAGCAGAAAAGAGAAGCTGCACCAGGGACGAAGAAAGAAGAAGAAACATTGATGGGCAGAGGCTTTTCAAACACACCAGCAGAGAACATTGTGTGTGATCACCATGGCAACGTGGACATTGGAGCTGAGGAGGGAGGCCCCCCATCAGCGGTGGAGGAGGGGAGGAGCAGCATGGTGGGCGAGGTGGACCCCAGTGACGGATCAACACACCACCACACCCTATTGGGAGAGTTAACCTTAGAGTATGATTTACAGATTAAACAAATAAATGCACTCACGTCCTTTAAGTAGAATGCTGGAATCACAGTTCGGCAAATGGAAGAATTGGGCCTTTTCACTGTCAAGACTACAACTCAAGACTAGGTATCACAAAAACATATTTTTAGCAAACCAATTCGAAAACAAACCGTTACATTGTATTGCACGTACAGCAAACCCGTGCAATGCATACATTGGTACAAATACAAAGACAATTGGCACAGCTATCTTTGTTGTGTGAGTCGTACGTTCTTCCTGGTTCAGCTCAGAGTACTCTAAGGAGCCCCGAGTCGGACGGCTGATATTACGACCTAAAGGGGGCATGTCTGTGGAAAATGCAGCAAGAAAGCTGGGTAATTTACACTTTCCAATTCGGGCGGCGGATTTACGAGACATCTCGAAAGCACCAAAACTCAATTGTAACGTATGGCTATGGTGCGTTGCCATGGTAACATATGGTTGCCACGGCAACCATGGCGCGTTGCCATGGTAACGTAAGCTTATCCACGACAACCATATGTTACCATGGCAACCACATGTTACCATTTGGCGGCGCCGTCCACATGGACCCCGAGTTGGACACCCTGCTCTGGCAGCTCAAGATGGAGGTCGAGTACGTGGTGGCCCAGCTGTACAACGTCCACACGCTGACCCTGTACGGGATCCTGGTCCTCCAGGAGGCTCGCCCTAGGGTGGCGACGCCGGCGGTTCGCCGGAAACGGGAGGAGGGCGACGGCGGCGAGGAGCCCCCTCGCAAAAAAACGACGGGGGACGCCGGGGATGAGCCCCCTCGTGCGGCGGTCCGGGACGGGGACGACGACGACCCCCCTCGCAAAAAAACGGCGGGGGACGGTTCGGGGGACGGTTCGGGGCGTTGTTTGGAGACGGGGGAGTGTGACGATGAATTGTGTGAATAAAAGAGTTGATCCGAATTTTGTGTGTGTTCATTGAGCAGCGTTTCCCCCCCCCCCCGTCCGCCGGTCACGATGGCCGTCGTCAAGTTGATCAGCGCGACATCACATCTCTTTAATCTTAATGACATCACAGCTCCTTGATGTCAAGAACATCAAAGCTGTTCTTTGATGTTGGTGAGATCACAGATTTGATGTTGGTGATGGTGACATCACAGATTTCAAGTTGATGAGATCACAGCTCTTTGCTGTTGATGACATCACAGCTCTTTGATGTTGGTGAGATCACAGATTTGATGAGGTGATGGTGACATCACAGATTTCAAGTTGATGAGATCACAGCTCTTTGATGTTGGTGATGGTGACATCACAGATTTCAAGTTGTCGAGATTACGCTATTTGATGTTGGTGACATGACATCTCTTTATTCTTAATGACATCACAGATTTGAAGTTGATGAGATCACAGCTCTTTCATGTTGATGACATCACAGCTCTTTGATGTTGGTGAGATCACAGGTTTGATGTTGGTGATGGTGACATCACAGATTTCAAGTTGTCGAGATCACAGCTTTTTGATGTTGGTGACATGACATCTCTTTATTCTTAATGACATCACAGCTCTTTGATGTCAAGAACATCAAAGCTGTTCTTTGATGTTGGTGAAATCACAGATTTGAATTTGATGACATCACAGCTCTTTGATGTCAACAACATCAAAGCTGTTCTTTGATGTTGAAGACATCGCAGCTCTTTGATGTTGGTGACATCACATATTTGAAGTTGATGAGATCACAGCTATTGGACGTTGGTGACATCACATCTCTTTAATCTTAATGACATCACAGCTCCTTGATGTCAAGAACATCAAAGCTGTTCTTTCATGTTGATGACATCACAGCTCTTTGATGTTGGTGAGATCACAGATTTGATGAGGTAATGGTGACATCACAGATTTCAAGTTAATGAGATCACAGCTCTTTGATGTTGGTGATGGTGACATCACAGATTTCAAGTTGTCGAGATCACAGCTATTTGATGTTGGTGACATGACATCTCTTTATTCTTAATGACATCACAGATTTGAAGTTGATGAGATCACAGCTCTTTGATGTTGGTGAGATCACAGGTTTGATGTTGGTGAGATCACAGATTTGATGAGGTGATGGTGACCTCACAGATGTCAAGTTGATGAGATCACAGCTCTTTGATGTTGGTGATGGTGACATCACAGATTTCAAGTTGTCGAGATCGCAGCTATTTGATGTTGGTGACATGACATCTCTTTATTCTTAATGACATCACAGATTTGAAGTTGATGAGATCACAGCTCTTTGATGTTGATGACATCACAGCTCTTTGATGTTGGTGAGATCACAGGTTTGATGTTGGTGATGGTGACATCACAGATTTCAAGTTGATGAGATCACAGCTCTTTGATGTTGGTGATGGTGACATTACAGATTTCAAGTTCTCAAGATCACAGCTTTTTGATGTTGGTGACATGACATCTCTTTATTCTTAATGACATCTCAGCTCTTTGATGTCAAGAACATCAAAGCTGTTCTTTGATGTTGGTGACATCACAGATTTGAATTTGATGACATCACAGCTCTTTGATGTCAACAACATCAAAGCTGTTCTTTGATGTTGAAGACATCGCAGCTCTTTGATGTTGTTGACATCACATATTTGAAGTTGAGGAGATCACAGCTATTGGACGTTGGTGACATCACATCTCGTTAATCTTAATGACATCACAGCTCTTTGATGATAAGAACATCAAAGCTGTTCTTTGATGTTGGTGACATCACAGATTTGAAGTTGATGAGATCACAGCTTTTTGATGTTGGTAAAATCACATTTCTTTAATCTTAATGACATGACAGCTCTTTGATGTTGGCGACATCACATCTCTTTAATCTTAATGACATCACAGCTCCTTGATATCAAGAACATCAAAGCTGTTCTTTGATGTTGATGACATCACAGCTATTTGATGTTGGTGAGATCACAGATTTGATCTTGGTGTCATTACATATTTTATTGACATCACAGCTCTTTGATGTCAAGAACATCAAAGCTGTTCTTTGATGTTGATGACCTCACAGCTCTTTGACCTTGGTGAGATCTCCGATTTGACGTTGGTGACACCAGAGCTCTTTGATGTTGGTAAAGTCACAAACATGATTTTGATGACATCACTGTTCTGAGATTACAGATTTGATGTTGATGACACCAAAACATCAAAGCTGTTCTTTGATGTTGATGACATTACAGCTCTTTGATCTTGGTGAGATCACAGATTTGATGTTAGTGAAATAACAGATTTGAAGTTAATGAGATCGTAGCTATTTGATGTTGGTGATATCATATATCTTTAATCTTAATGACATCACAGCTCCTTGATGTCAAGAACATCAAAGCTGTTCTTTGATGTTGATGACATCACAGATTTGAAGTTGATGAGATCACAGCTCTTTGATGTTGATGACATCACAGCTCTTTGATATTGGTGAGGTCACAGAATTGATGTTGGTTAAGTCACGGATTTGATGTTGATGACACCAAAACATCAAAGCTGTTCTTTGATGTTGATGACATGACAGCTCTTTGATGTTGGTGAAATAACAAATATGAAGTTAATGAGATCGTAGATGTTTGATGTTGGTGATATCACATATCTTTAATCTTAATGACATCACAGCTCCTTGATGTCAAGAACATCAAAGCTGTTATTTGATGTTGATGACATCACAGCTCTTTGATATTGGTGAGGTCACAGAATTGATGTTGGTTAAGTCAGAGATTTGATGTTGATGACACCAGAGCTCCTTGATGTTGAGATCGTGAGATCTCCGATTTGACGTTGGTGACACCAGAGCTCTTTGATGTTAGTGAAATCACAAAAATGATGTTGATGACATCACTGTTCTGAGATCACAGATTTGATGTTGATGACACCAAAACATCAAAGCTGTTCTTTGATGTTGATGACATGACAGCACTTTGATCTTGGTGAGATCACAGATTTGATGTTGGTGAAATAACAGATTTGAAGTTAATGAGATCTTAGCTATTTGATGTTGGTGATATTACATATCGTTAATCTTAATGACATCACAGCTCCTTGATGTCAAGAACACCAACGCTGTTCTTTGATGTTGATGACACCAGAGCTCTTTGATGTTGATGACACCAGAGCTCTTTGATGTTGATGAGATCACAGATTTGATGTTGGTGATGATGACATCACAGATTTCAAGTTGATGAGATCACAGCTGTACTTTGATGTTGATAACATCACAGCTCTTTGATCTTGGTGAGATCTCCGATTTGACGTTGGTGACACCAGAGCTCTTTGATGTTGGTGAAATCACAAACATGATGTTGATGACGTCACTGTTCTTTCATGCTGATGACCTCACGGCCCTTTAAAGTTGATTGCATAACAGCTTATTGATGTTGGTGATGTCACAGATTTGATGTTGGTAAAATCACATTTCTTTAATCTTAATGACATCACTGCTCTTTGATGTCAAGAATATCAAAGCTGTTCTTTGATGTTGGTGACATCACAGATTTGAAGTTGATGAGATCACAGCTCTTTGATGTTGATGACATCACAGCTCTTTGATATTGGTGAGGTCACAGAATTGATGTTGGTTAAGTCACGGATTTGATGTTGATGACACCAAAGCTCTTTGATGTTGAAGAAACCTGAGCTCTTTCATGTTGGTGAGATCACAGATTTGATGTTGGTGATGGTGACATCACAGATTTCAAGTTGATGAGATCACAGCTATTTGATGTTGCTGACATCACATCTCTTTAATCTCAATGACATCACAGCTCTTTGATGTCAACAACATCAAAGCTGTTCTTTGATGATGACGACATTGCAGCTCTTTGATGTTGGTGACATCACATCTCTTTAATCTTAATGACATCACAGCTCTTTGATGTCAAGAACATCAAAGCTGTTCTTTGATGTTGGTGACATTTCCAGGTTTTAATAGCTGTCAGGCAGGAGTTGATGTGGGAGAGAGGAGGATTGTGTTGGATTTGGTGCTGAGGTAGATCTGGTTGTTATCGGCATAGCAGTGGAAGTCCAGGTTGAAGTGGCGGAGTATCTGACCAAGAGGGAGGATGTAGATAATGAAGAGGAGGGGGCCGAGTACAGAGTCTTGGGGAACACTTTGAGTGACTGTGGCTGTGGCAGAGGTGTGATTATGGAGAGAGATGAAGTGGGATCTGTTGTCCAGGTAGGAGTGGAGCCAGTTTAAATCACCTAGTGGAGGTTGAGGATGAGGATGTTGAGGGAACCGGTGCCAGCAGAAGTGAGGAGGTCATTGAGGACTTTGAGGAGAGCGGTTTCTGTGCTGTGAAGGGGGCGAAAACCAGATTGGAAGGATTTAGCTTGGTTAGTGGCATGAATATGGGCTTGTAGTTGTGTGGCGACTATTCGTTCCAGGGTTTTAGACAGAAAGGGGAGGTTGGATATTAGGCGGTAGTTGTTGAGGGAGGAGGGATCCAGACCAGGTTTTTTAAGGATTGGGGTAACAGCGGCAGTTTTGAAGGCAGAGGGGACAGTTCCAAGGGACAGTGTGGAGTTGAAGAGGTTAGTGAGGTAGGGCATAGGACGGAGAGGCAGGACTTCAGGAGTGGAGTGGTGAGGGAGTCGAGGGAGCAGGTGGTGGGTTTGGAGGAGCTGATGAGTTTGGAGATTTCAGGAGAAGTGACCAGGTCAAACTGGGAGAGGAGGCAGTGGGGAGAAGGGGTCTGGAGGTCAGGAGAGATGGGGCGAGGAGGAGCCATGGTAGGTGCTGGAGTAGGTCTTGGCAACTCAGGTACAGGGGATAGGGATTGGTAAATGTTCTTGATTTTGTTGGTGAAAAAGTGGAGGAATGAGTTGCAGAAATCCGGAGTAGAGGTAGGGAGGGTGTTGGTCCGAGGCTTGATGAGGTTGTTCAATGTGGAGAAGAGGGTTCTGGGGTTTTGGCATGGGTCTGTGAGGATGGTGGAGAGGTAGGCAGATTTGGCAGCAATGAGGGCGTCTTTGTAGGTAGTGAGATGGAGTTTATAGGCTTCATGATGGACTGTGAGGGATGATTTCTTTGTCAGACGTTCAAGTTGGCGGCCAGTTTGTTTTAATTTCCGAAGTGCAGGTGTGTACCAGGGTAAAGAGGTGTTGAAAGTGACAGTTTTTATTTTGAGGGGGGCCAGAGTGTTGAGGGAGGTAGACAAGGTGGAGTTGAGATGATTTGTGAGGTCATCAGGTGAGGTGAGGGTTGAGTCCAGGTGGAGGGGGGCAGAGAGCAGGTCAGAGAGATGTCATGGGTCGGTTGATTTGAGGTTGCGGAAGGAGATTTCTCTGAGGAGGCGGGGGCGTGGAGTTGGAGAAGGGATGGTGAACCATATCAATTTGTGATCAGAGAGGAGAAAGAGGCATGGATGGAGGTTGAGGACCGGTTGGTTTGTTGAGCAGACCAGGTCAAGGATGTGACCTTTTTTATGGGTGGGGAATGTGACATGTTGGGTGAGAGAGAAGTTGTCCAGTAAGATGGTGAATTCTGATGGGAGCTTGCAGGAGGGGGAGTCCATGTGGATGTTTAAATCACCTAGTAGCAGCAGACGTGGAGAGAGAGATGAGGCTAGTGTGAGGAGTTCAGTAAAATCAGAGAGGAAGGAAGGATTTGGTTTAGGTGGCCGATAAATGAGGATGACTGTCATGGAGGAAGGAGCTGTGAAGGCGAGATATTAAAACGATGATACTGAGGGGAGGGTGAGTTCTGTGATCCGGAAGTTCTGATTAAAAATAACGGCGAGGCCAGCTCCACGGCGGGAGGGGCGGGGTTTGCAAATGTAGTTGTAGCCAGGGGGGGGACGCTTGAGAAAAAGTCATTGGGTTGTTGCCAGGTTTCAGTGAGCAGAAGGAAGTCCAAAGTGTTGTCGAGGATTAGTTCATAAAGGGAAGGGTCTTTATTGTTGAGGGATCGGGTATTGAGGAGGGCAAAGTTGGCATGGTGAGAGGGTGGTGGGATGGGGGCAGGCTGGAGAGATCTAAGGATGTCCAGGTTAGCAGAGCATGTGGTAGGTTGGGAGTAGGGTTTTCAGTCCGGGTTTTCTGTGCAGCCTGGTGGTGCGTGCAGCCCTATGAGAGCCAATGGGTGAAGCATTCTGATGACGCGGGACGGGTGCGACCTAGCTGCAGGTGACCAGATGGATGGAATGGATTGTCAGTGGTGGAAGAAAACAAACTTGCGGCGAGAGCTTCTGTGGATGTAACGGGGTCGACGTAGAAGTCTGAGTTGTCTGATGATTTGGATGCAGAAGCGAATTAAGTAGTTGACGACAATGAAGTATCATGACGCCGAGCGAAAGGACTGAAGGACTGAAGACTTGTGTCTACTGTGAAATTACTACAACAAACGTGACGTGCCAACATGGATGCAGCTATGAAGCCACCGGGTTTGCTTCAGCTGCGCATTGTGCAGTGCAACGGTGTTGCTTTAGCGTCGAGCGTGGTTGGTTGGGCAGTGATGCTAGTTTGCGTCGGGACGTAACACTACGTGTTGTTTATAGTAGCAGACAGCTGTCAGAGTAAAGCGGTGAGGGAGCGACGAGCACACACTAGCAGGCTTACCGGGAGAGCGCTTCACCCGGACGTGATCTACACTAGCTACTGCGGGCCATCGAGGACGGTACACCTCCATCTCCAACGCCGGGAAACGCGGTGTCATTCTGTGTAAAGCAAGCAGCAGTAGCCCCTCAAGCGGCTAACACTTGGCATGGAAAGTTGACCCTCCACATCCACACAGATCGAAGCAGCTCGGCATTCACAGGCATCCGCAGTCCCTGACCGTCCAGCGGGTAGGAATGCAGATACTAAAGGGCTAACAAATCACACGCTCAGGTGAAGATCCGCGACGCAAGCTATATCCGGTTAGCATTACCCGGCCTTCTCCATGTGATGCTAGCTCAGCGCCGTGAGGTGACGCGCTGTTGTGTTTACGCTCCACGATTGAGCACGTAGCTGCCGTCAATTACCGAGTCGGTGGTTGTGCGGTGTAAGGTAATGTACCCTGAGAGGGGGCATGAGCTAGACTCCTAACGGCTGGGTAGCCATCTAAGCACAAACTACGGGAGTGATAGTGCCATATAAAGGGGCACATTATTTATTTATTCATAACCGTATATCTGTTTTTGACAAAACTATGCTGCTCAACTGTTCGTCATACCTCATCCTGTACTACTCTAACCCGTATTGCCTTATCGCGTCCCACTGCTATTTGCACTGCTATTTGCACCCTTGTTATATTATGCTGTGTGTTGTGTACGTATGCAACATTATGTGGTCTTGCACCTTTGCACCTTTTCAAGGCTTTCAAATATTAGATGAACAGGAAGCGTCAGGAACGTTACTCTATCATACAGAAACAATTGTTCTCAAAGACTTTTAGTCATTATTTGGGTAGCACACATTCTGAATGCCTTTGGCATATTTCAAATGAGCCATTTTAATCTAGATTAATTTCAAGATTACAGTGAGATTAATCTAGATTAAAGAAATTAATCTATGCCCACCACTGATTTTGCCGTGTGGCTGCGCACCGCACACTGTACGACCAATACTGTTAGACCCGTGAATTTTTATCGCCGTGTGTGGGGTCTCTTAGGTTTGGAAAATCGCCCCGTGTGAACGAGGCTTAATGCGGAAAAATTGAAAGCTCCAGTATCAAGGGCTAGTTGATGTTCTCCACCCCCCTGTCTTGTTTTCTCACCAGGGGAAGCCACTTGACGTTTATCTCCCTTGCTGGGTCCCTTCATCTTTCCGTCTCAATGTTCCTATCTTCTGCTGTTTTCTGTCAGCCATTGCACTCAAAAAAAGTGTTTGCTCACTGGAGAAAAAAGCCATTAGCCATATCAATCTTTCCTTCTTGATTGCATTGTAACAGCCCTCTCTCTCCCTCGTTCTGTGGCGCCAGACAATCCATGCGGCAAACACTGTCCATCTCTTGGTCTGTCATTTAAATAAGCATACACTATTGAGTGCAGTGGCGGAACCTGGAATGCTTTTAATGTCTCGCTAAGTTGTCATGATGGCAATGTTTTCTCTTTACTCATATCCCTGGTAATGGCTTTTGTGTCTACACAAGGCAGATAAGTGCTGCAGGAGCAGTTTATTACGGTGAGAGACTGTTTTTCCTGAAGATCTTTTCATTGGGGTCTATATTATATAACAGAGGCGTCAAACTCATTCTGGTCTGCGGGCCGCATACAACTTAATCGGATCTCATGCGGGCCGGACCAGTAAACTCATTCCAAAATTACATAGAACTAACAATAAGTCCTAAGTACCAAGAAGAAGTAAATTATAAAATTCTTTATGTGCAATAAATTGTCCTTTTTTAATAAATATATTATGAACATCATAAGAGTTTTTAAGAAACGTATGTCCAATTTCAACATTTTCACCCAGTTTAACATTCATTTAAGCATAAAAACTGATCACAGGGATTGTACAATGTTGCAAAACATGTATTGACAGATTTGTGGAAGTTAAAACACTGTCCTGCATGTTAAAATACATGAAACACGTCAAAATGTATAAATGATTTCAAATCCATTTCCCACAAAAATCCATTTTGCTTCTGGGAAGCAATTCTGAACACATGAACTGACTCCACACACAGTGCAACTAGAGGACTAGCGGACAATATAAGAACTGCATGTTTTTATAGAAAATGAAGTTTATTCTTATTTTTTTTCAATAACGCAGATTTATCCCGCGGGCCAGACTGAACCACCTGGCGGGCCGGACACCCCTGTTATATAAAGTTACATTATTTTAAATGCTCACTCATTCTATGAGGAAAGAACCGTACAGACATTCAAATCAGTAAAAATGCTAAAATGAATTCCCTCAATTGTAAAATCATATTTGACGCTGTCTGGGTGGCATTAATATTTGGACAATTTAAAGCCCTCACAGACTCCTGCACCAGGTGTTGTTAGTTAAGTCCCTGAGGGCTTAGGGGACTATCAGACTATGGAGTAAAGGAAGAAACTAAAACACATGGTCAGGATTGCAGCAATTGATGAGGTGGTGGAATGGGGGTATGACTGTTTTTTTCTATTGAGAACCTGAATCTCCAAACGAATCTTTCACCAGGGGCCTGTACCATGAAGCTGGTACAGGTGGCTAGCCAGCTATGTTTCAGCTTAGTTTCCACCAACCCCGGGTTTTCAGTACCACAAAAGTAGCTCGGCTTCAATCGGTATTCGTTGCCATGGTAACTTACGCTGCACAGCTAACCTTCTCCGGGGCAGGTTATGTTCTGGAGGAATAACTTATGTGCGGCTCAATAAGTTTGCAAAGATAACAAATGTGACTTGTCGAAGCCGCACTTAATGTACCGCAAATGGTTTAAATTATATTTTTATATATTTTTTTAACTTACGCATTAACGCTATTAGCAGTGTTCCTTTAATATTATTCTCTTGCTTTGGCAGCAGAGAATGTGTTACTGCGTGCTTGGAAAACATTTATATTTTTCATATTTCTGAAGAATAATTTCTTGCTCCTCCGCGGACAAATATATTTCTCGCTCTCGCCATACCGAACGTGATTGGACCGAACGTGAAACAATGTATATTGCCTTGATTAGATCAGTATTAGACTATGGAAGCACAGCATTCGAGTCAACAGCAAAATCTGTTGGCAGATTAGATGTGTTATTGTGTAGTCGGTCCCCTTCTCTTCTCTCTCTCTACACTGGCTCTGTCATTCACTTGCATGGCAGTGGATGTCCGGTCACCATCTGGAAATCAACCCCGACGAGACTGAACTATTTCTGCAATGAAAAAGATACATACGCAACTGTAAGAAATGGAATGAAAAAGTATTTTTTGAAAATAATGTGCTCTGTAGAATAGAAATCATAAGACTAACCAATAAGACTGAAGGCCGGCGCATGCTTCTGGGTCGACGTCTGCGTTTGCGTCTTGCGTCGATGGACTCGTTTCAATTCATGGTTCAAAAAGGCTTCCGCGTGTTGGAAAGCATTTCACCGCCAGAACACCAGGCGGAATAACGTTTATTGTCGAAGACGACCTACAGAGTGACGTCTTTGCGTGTGGAAGTCGTTGGTTTGTTTATTTATTTATTTACCGGAGACTTTTTTGCCCCGTGCATCACCACTGAAGCTTTTCTTCGTCTCTTTTCTCGGACGTATTTGTCCTGTATTTTGCATCACAACTTTGTCCCCCCCTCGACCGGCAAAACCAACGTTTGCCGGTCGACGTCCATGAATTGGAGCCCATCCGCGTGTCTTTATAGTCCGCCAATGACACGTTGGATAAGTGGTCTTATTTACGGATTTCTTCCGACAAAATGAATGAATGAAAATATGAAACCGGAAATGTGAGACTCTGGCAAGGATGTAGTTAGCAGACCAATCACAGCCTTGCGACTTGCGTTTGCTGGCGTATGTTACTCAGTCAAAAAATTACTCTTAATTCTTGAAAAGCAACGTAAACTTAAAAATACCATTTTGATATTAATGTAATGTAAAATTCCCCCCAAAAAATGTTGAACCTGGATACACTACAGTAACGAAGAAACAGTGATGGATTGCAGTTGGGTGTTAACTAAATAAATAAGATAAGCAGGTGGAATTCAAAATCCACCGTGGTCCCATCGCTTCCTCTTTGGCATTCCTCTTAACCAGGATGTACAATTTACAGTATTCAATTAAACGGAAAGACTTTAATAGAAATAGGAATCCATTTACTGGTTAGCTCCATTGACATATATATAAAGCTCCAACATCTCTAACACAGTTCTTCTTCGCCGCTTTAAAAAAAGTTGCACTGCCATCAGCAGCTGCTGTTTTAGAGGGGCGAAGAATTGTTCACCTGGCGCCTCCTTAAAAAGGAGCTAGCCTAACTAACTAAGCCTAGCTAGCTAACCGCCGGCATGATGGCTAACGTTAGCGCATGTGTTCGAAGTAAGACGGCGACATATGCAAAGACTCGGGGACTTGGGATTGGACGATACCCACAGGACAGCGTTAGAGATAAAATGGTGGAACATCTCTACCTACCACATTTTCGCACAATTTGAGTCATCTGTTGCGTTTTTATGTGGAAAGAAACATCTTGCCTCTAGCTTCCAACGGTAGATGAGTATCTATTGTGATGAGTACTGTGTTATGCCTGCAGGTGGCAGTAATGTGTTGTATAAGATGAAGTGCATTTCCTAGACTAGAGGAAAAGGTACTTTCGTACCTGAATAATTTGTCACACTGCGCATGCGTGAAATGCGTTAAAAAATTGACATCTCAAGTATTACATGCATGCATTTAGGTTGATAAGATTACATTACTACCAATGTACAGCTATATTTGTATTTATTCTATTGATTGCAGTTGCAAAATTAGTCGTTTTTATAATGTTGTCATTACTTTATTGATTACATATTTCCAGAATCATGGCAGTATACTGGTGTACACTAGATGTATTTTATTAATAGTTAATTTGTGAACTGGGTCGTCAAATTATTAATAATATCTAGGAGTTTAGGGTTTTATTTTGTTGATTATGGTGTCTATTCATTGTTGTATTTTTGTAATTGTGTTTGATTGGATTATGTAGAAACTAGTTCTATTTCTCAATGAAGTTTGTCTTTTTTTTTAATGGTACCATGAATTTAGAATGACAATGATGTTCAAGACATACCCAGGGACAGCCACTGGTTTCCCTGCCTCCAAGATGCAGATTTTAATGAAGAGGTAACACTATTAACACCTATTTCAACATTAACATTGTAGGTTGTCTGTCATTGTCCATTTCACATATTATAAAATGTCAGGACTTACAAAAAGAAATAATTGTAAACATTTGCATATTTACTATCCTGTGAAACAAGTTTTTTATTTATATTTTCAACCATATAATTAGTTGGAATGGATTAAGCATTACAACTATTGTTATCCTATTCTTTATTGTTGTAATGCTTTAGAGCGACTCGGGTAAAAGAAATATGGATCTTTTGCACTTACGACCACAATGTTACATTTTAAAGCTTCATTTTGGGATCAAATGTCGCCGTGCTTGTGCTGGTCGGAATTATGTGTTTATGGAATCCCAGAGTTCTTTACTTTTTGCCTGAGCGGCTTGAGAGTGAGACAAAGTCTGTCTCAAGCCCCATAGACTCTGATACAAATCTGTTGGCGAATTTAACAAAAAAAACGAGAAGGTACAAGATTTTGAAACTGTTGCTACAGCCATATTATGAACCCTAGAGGCATGTCATCTAGATGTATGCGTTCGGTAGAGTCTTGGGACTCTCATCATCCAGTTATTTTTATGGAAACCAGAATAGTTTTGCGCTACTCGGCATTTGTTTGAGGTGTGGTTCTGTTTAAATCGCTGCTCTTCTGTGTCCTTTGATCAGCTCGTTAATTTACGCAGCTGCGCCATTGGCACGGCTACAGACACCTGCACTCTGTCTCTGACTCACACAGCTGATTAGTGGAGTTACATGACGCAGCTATGCTTTCTGCCAACAGAGTAAGATCATAAAGCCCTTAGCAGCCCCTCCACTCTCTACTCCTTCATAATCACTCACTGTCTGTCTGTCTCTGCCTCGCTCTGTCTTTTTCTTTCTCCCATCCACTATTAATAACTTCTTAGTTTAAATAACATTCTGTCTCCCAACAGCCCCGCACCAACCCCCCCACCCAATTCCATCATTTCAAAATAAAAGCCTAAATTATTATTTGTACCTTAACCATGAAGGGATCTCTTACTGCAACGTTAGATGAGGCCTATTGAGTAAAAACTTGGCTTGAATAACAATCATTCTGCCCCCCCACCCAATTCCACCATTTCAAAATAAAAGCCTCAATGATTATCTGTACCTTAACCGCAAAGCTCGGAATGAAGCGGTTTTGTTGAAATATTTATTGCTCTTTCAAATAATAGTACAACTACTACTAATATTACTAGTACTACTATTAGTACTTCTACAACTGATAGTACTTTTAGTTTTCATACTGCTTTTAATAATAATAATAATAATACGTTTTATTTATATTGCGCTTTACATGTGAGGACACATCTCAAAGGGCTTACACAAGCAGAAACATTAAAAGACATTGAACATTAAAAGTACATAAAAAAACATTCAGAGGTAGCTAAAAACAGTTATACTAAGAGAAAGCAATACAAAATAAATAGGTCTTTAATTTGTTTTTAAAAACTTCTAAAGACTGTGGCCCCCTCAGGTGGTCGGGGAGGGCATTCCACAGTTGAGACGCAGTCACCTGGAAGGCCCTGTCTCCCATGGTGCAGAGTTTAGACCTGGGTACCTGGAGTTTGTGACTGTCAGAGGAGCGGAGATGACGGGTTGGGTTATGTGTAGTGAGTAGTTCTTTAAGGTACAATGGTGCGCTGCCGTGAACACATTGATAGGTCAGGAGACAGATCTTGTAGTCAATCCTGAACCTGACAGGAAGCCAGTGAAGTTTATGGAGGATGGGTGTGATGTGCTCAGATTTTCTCACCCGCATCAGGAACCTGGCAGCGCAGTTCTGAATATACTGCAGGCTCCTGCAAGGGAGCCCGATGAGGAGCGAATTACAGTAGTCAAGCCTGGAGGAGACAAAGGCATGAACCAGCTTCTCTGCATCAGGAAGAGAGAGAGGGACGGAGTTTTGAGATATTCCGGAGATGAAAGAATGCGGTCTTACAGGATGTGGGTGTTAAATGATAGGTATGGGTCAAATCGAACCCCCAGGTTTGTAATACTTTAACTTGTACTAATATTAGTACTACTATTACTATGAATAATAGTATTTGTTCTGCTTTTCTACTGCTTAGGTTACTACAAATACTACTATGGCTAATAGTGTTAGTACTAGAGCTGATAATACTAGTACTACTACTAACACTTCTAGTTTTTCTACTGCTATTGATACTAAAACTACTTTTACTTCTTCTGTATTTTGAAATTCGTATTTAGCTTCTGCTATGTATATTTTCTGCCGTGTATGTATTTTCAGCAATTCTTTGTACTTCATTTAAGCTTTTTCATCTATATATTTTCATCAAATCTATTGGAATTTATTTCAGCTTCTCCCATTTGTTTATTTTCAGCAATTCTTTTAAATTCATTTCAGCTTTTCTCAGTTCTGTATTTTCAGCTCTTCTTTCTATATTTTTAGCAATCCTTTCAAATTGTTTTCAGCAAATCTTTCAGTTAATTTCAGCGTTTTGCATTCCAATGCATTTTTAGCAGGAAATGCATTTTCTAGTTATAGATGTGCTCTGAACATGCAGGTGTAGCCGGCCTGGTCTGCACCGTGCCGACCACTGCGTTGTGTTCCAGTGCACTAATTACAGGACGCTGATACACTTTGAGGCACTTTATTCTTGCCTGGGGAAACAACCAAAAACCCGGACGTGGTCATTCTCATTTACACACGTGTAACCTACACAAAAAAAGAAACGCTGAAACAAATAGGCTACCCGCACGGAGACAAAATGGCGACACACATGAAACAACGTGGCTAGCTAGACACACAACGTACCACCATTCACCCCAAACATACATCACAAAAACACAAAACCACTCGTCCCATATTCCCCACAATGTTACCTATACATAAATAAATCCCACAGTACACCCAAACTAACGATAAAATACATTAATCTAATCCTAATGATCACATCGCGCGTAATACGTACCTCCCCTCAGTCAACGGAAAACAGACCGCGATGTCATTCACTCACCACACACACACTCTACCCATAGAGGGCGCTGTCACACAAAATAGACATCCCAACAGAAGAAGACAGAAAAAGGATTTTGAAGAAATAAAACATAGACCTAAACCAAACACAATTGAAAATAAAAAAGGTGTATATATTTTTTATGACCCGTTACATTGGCTGAAATAGTCACATATTCACAAACATAAAGTTGTACTTTGACTGTCATATAAACACATTTTTATTTCATAACATTCTCATGTTACAGCACAAGGACTTGCCTTACTCCACCGACAGCAGTTATTTTGAGGAAACGTTATTCACGTTTGTTTTGCCACAGCAGCAAAATTTCTTTTTCCCGATCGAAACAAATGGAAAGTCACAGAAAGGCAGACTTTTCACAAGACTTCAGTGAACAATCATGATCACCAATGGTCTGAAGTCCATCAGTCCATACTGTAGTTTTGAGTTTAAGAGACACAACATGAAAACTGTGCAGTCCAAGGCAGTGGCACCCATTTTTAAATGTGTGGGATATTGTCGTTTTGAAGATTGCCCTGTTCCGGTTAATGTGAAGGTAATGATGAAAGCACCTTGAAGGCTGCAGTGGCAGCAATGTTTCAGACAATACAAATGAATTGAAAAGAAGGCCTGTACGTGCAGATTCACATGGGAAAATAAGGAAACTACGTGAAACAAAATTACGGCAAACTGTCTTCTTGGAGTCCATTCAGACCATACCTGGTGTTGTTCTACAATCAGGGTGCAAGGATGCCGCACCAATATGGAGCCAAATCCAGGTCAAAATATAGTCAAATATAGTTTTGACTCAGTTTAATAATTTTTTTTTAATAAAATAATATCTGTTTTCATATTTTCAGGTTCAAAACTTTTTCACATTCAGACTTTTGACCCTGATGTGGCGCAAGGGGGCGGGGCATCGACTGAGAGGGGCGTGTCATCATGAGTGACATCTTAACAAATAAGGCTGAGGACAGATTCGGACATCCCGGTTCAGTATGTCGTCGGCGAAGCGTTGTGAAACACAAACGACACCTCTCTGTAACCGCAGTGATGCAGACAACCAGCCAGAACCATAATTAACCATTATTTTAGGAATACAGACTGATAGGGCCCGCAGGGTGAAAAGTATGCTTTAATTTATTAAAGTGGTGTTGGTCAATCCTGGTTTGCTGAGATGCTGAGCAGTTACGGGACTTAAGAAATGTCAGTTACAAAAAGCAACAAAGAAGAAACCACAGGGGGTGAAGTGACACCTCTGTGACCCTTCCTTGTGACTGCCTGGTCAAACAGTAACCTAACAGATGTGACTCAGGATACGGGTCAATAAAAGTATCTCTGAGATCTCTTTGTTTGGATAGAATGCCCCCGGAACTCGGACAAGTGGCCGGTTTCAAGGAATGACCCACAGTAAAAAAGTGCTTTTGAAGTATGCTTTAACAGCTGGCCGGAGCAGGGGTGAAGCCCCGCCCTCGTATGTAAATCTGTTATCTTCTGTGAACTTTTTGAATAAAACTCGGAAGTCTGAGGAGCTTCGGCGGATGTCGGCACGGCAAACGCGGTGTGGCTAGAATCCCCTTTGCAAAGTAATACGACTTGTCTGTGGTTTTGTTCTCGCCTCTCTAATGATAACTGAAAATACCTGACATTCTTTGGTGCCGTGACCCGGATCCTTACATGCCTGCGCATGGACCTCAGCCTGCGGATACACTGAACGCCCGTCGACGGCCCGACACAAAGTCGGAAACAAAGACCGGGGGAGTAAATTCTCTTCCCGGCCAGTGGCTAGAACCTCCGCAGGCAAAGGGTCCAGTCGTGGGTTCACGGGATCCTGCGGATCGGAGGACCGAGAGACAGACGAACCAGGAGACAGAGTGCGTACGTTTTTTTGTTGTTCCTTTTTCCCGTGTGAAGAAGGACCGTGTACGTTAGGTTTTTATCCATTTTGCCTCTAGCACGAAAATAAATGGACCATCGTAGGTTTATCCCTTTTGACCTGTAGAGAAAAGAAAGGCTCGTACGAATGTGTATATGTGTATATATATATATATATATATATATATAATAATAATACGTATTGTGGGGTGGGTTTTGTGTGTTCTGTGTATGTATGAATGCTGTGGCTTTGTTGAAACCCACAGCATTCATACACCGGTGTAAACATAAACCAACGGTCTGTTGAAGTAGACAAAACCACAGATTGGCAATTTTTTGGGGTACAAAGCAAGCATATTTACGATCACGTTATGATGGGTAATTTATGTACCAAAACCGAAGAGACTTTAATCGGTGACGCTCTTTTTATGTTTCAACAAAATCCTGAGAGTGTGAAATACCTGCGGAAGTGGAAAAAGAGATATGGATTCACCGGTAAATTAAACGTCTTAATTTTAGAAACTATGTGTAAGGATCTAAAAGCGAAAATTATGATAAATAGAAAACCAAAAGATGGTGAAAAACAACAATGAATTAGAACAAGCCGAATGTTGGTTAGAAGCCGCACAAGTCCGCAATCAGGCACAGACGGAAGCAAAAAAGAGAAACAGAAGCGAAAAAACAAAAAGGAAAAGCCACGGCCGAGGACACTCTGTATTCAAAAACTGATTCAGATGACTTGGCCGTAGTCCGGTCTATCGAAACCCATAGGCGAGTGGATAAAGATAAAGAAAAACATTGCGTAACCTGGGAAACCACGAGTGTTGACACAATTGTGACGTACGGACGCCACGCAGGAAATTTAATAAAACAAAAAATGCAAACAGGACCAGAGGTGTACGTAATGCATGAATATGGTGGCGATTTCGGAATTACTGCCTATCAGGGCAGGGATTTGAGAGGAGGAAAAGGCAGAGGAAGAGGACGAGGTCAGTACAGAGGGAGAATGAAAAGTAGATACGGAGAAGGTTGTTAGAACTGTGGAAAAAATGGACATTTTGCTTGCGACTGCCCTGATCAGATGTCGGGGAGTGGAGAAAATCAATGGAAATCACAGAACAGTCCCAACGTAACAGTAGTTAAAATGGAAACAGATAGAACGGTATGTGAAAATGAAAGAAGGAGTAAGTGAAAATGAGATATTCTGCGTCGCTTAGGAGTTGTTTAACGCATTAACTATAAACCATACAGAGTCATAAAAGACTAACACCCAAGAGCGTGTTTCGACCTTGTGTAAAACAATATTCCCTAAAACAGAAGCGCGAAAAGGACCCAGTAATTAAACAGGACGGGGAAGTGGTAGCTTCAGGTACATTCCCCCCCGACCCTCCCACATTCCGCTCAGGCGGCGTAACTAATTACACTGACTGAGGCGTGTAGAAAAGGGGAGGGGTTACATCTAACGGTCTACACAGACAGTCAGCTCTTTAAAATAACTGCAAACAAACACATTGAACGCGTCACCATTACACCCACTCGATGCAGATGTATTAAAAGAGACGCAAACATGCGCCCCAGTAAAAGTGAGGGTTTCCTAGAAAACAAGAGGAGCCACAGAATTAAACAACGTCCTGTGCGTCGAAAGAAATCCGGCTCTTCTAAAGAGCTTGTGTAGAGCTGCCGCCCTTATGAGCCATGGGCGATGCCATGCCTCAACAGGAGGGATGGTTACCATAATAAAACGACAGTTACACAATCAACATTCAAAAAACTAGTTACATTTTTTTTGTAGGGCATGTGTAACGTGCATAAGCACGTTCAATAGTAGAATATATGAAAAAGACCGTAACTGGAAGTGGGGTAAGGGAAGCAAATGTGTTGCCAGATTCACCTGTCTCTTCTACCATCTCTGTGCAGGTTGGCGACTGAGTGTTAATCCGTGAGATTAAAAGAAAGATGTGGAGTGACGCATGCTGGGAGGCACCGTTTCAGATCCTCCTGACGACTGCAACAGCTGTAAAAGGAGTTGAAAGAACCACCTGGATGCATCCCTCTCTTTGCAAACTCTTTTCCCTAAACAACCAGGATCAGTGCAATGAACTTGTGACGACCACAAGTAGTTGGGGAAGCCTGACTTCAAAGGGGAAAGCCTGTTTAGAAGGCTGCCGTCTCAACGTCAGTGAAGAAACCAGCGATCCCTACTCATTAGGTCAGGCCAAGCGATGGCGCCTGAAGCATGACGCACTGCATGAAAAGTGGGATTTCCGTCCCCGTAAACGCCCGAAAATTTCCCTAATTTCCGACAATTTACAGGCCGCGCACGCCGCGTTCGCCTGTCCCGGAAATTGTCGGAAACAGACTCTGACGTAGGTGGCGTTCAGTTGACGGAGGTGAGAATGGCCCTAATTAGCATATGAATGCAGCGAAACCGCAGGTGGCCGAGCGGAGCGGGCTGAATATCCTTACTCCTTATTGGATGAAACCACAACTTTCAAACAAGTAAAATCACTCGTGATTGGTTGGCAGATCTGTCGCTATTGGTCACCCAGCCTCATAAATAATTTATATATACAATATATATTATTTATTCATTCATATTGTACTGTATATTCATGTCATTGTTATCCTATGTAGGCTACTAAACAATTATTAGACTACCACCAAGGACATTAATGAATTTATAGAGGAAATGAACATTTGCCAGGAACATGTTTATGCAAAAAGAGCTTTATTAAAACAAACAATTGTATACAAACGCACATTGTGCACATTGTGCGTAGCTCTGTACTTTGGAGTCGCCTCTCACCGGGACTGCAGCTTCTCACAGAGTTCAGAGAGCTCCGTCCTACGACATGACGGCGACCGTACAATCCACCCAGAGACCCCGCCAACATGGCCTCTTCTTCGGCAGACATGAGGTCTCCGCTGGCGGACTTCCAGAGTTCCACCGCGTCATCTGCGAGCACACGCTGTCTCCATTCCAGCAGCTGTAAAAAACACAACAATGTATCAATACTGTGCGATGCGTATGGACACAACACATCAATGCTCGTGAAAAATAGTCACAAAATAAACTCTTACCCGCTTTCTTGTCGCGCGGAACTCTTCGCTCTTCAGCCCGCAGTGAGTTTTTCTGGCGCGATTCTGAAGCTCCGACGTGCTGTCTTGTAATACGTCTTACAGGCGGCTGGAAAACAATTAAATGGAAGTGGTATGAATAAAAATTAACACTCAAGTCACCGTAACATTAAATAAGGAGAAACAGTTTTAAAAAGTCGACTTACAGATGTTGCTCCGAGCAAATAGGTCAGCGCCTCATTGTGAGGAGAAACTAGTCTGTGAAAACAAAATGTACAGTTATGATCGGTATCTATTCTATGGTATCCATTTCCTTATACCGCAGAATGAAAGCATGCTCTTTAAATCGTATACACTACAAAAATACACTTCAATAAAGCGGGTTCTGCTCACTGGTTCTTTTGTAAGGCTCCTCTTAGCTTAGCTACTTTTAAGCTAAGCTACTTTTAGCTTAGCTAGCAGTCATCAAACATAATTCTTACCTTGGGATTTCATGCGGCCGTCTCCTCTTCTTTGAGTCAGTCTCTCCCGCTCGTTCATATCGGCAGGATGGTGATTCAGCTGACGGACAGTCCGCTGATAGCAAACTGCAGTTTCTTCTCGACTGGCTCAAAGTTGTTGATCGCGTCCAAGAGGAGCTGAACGCGAGTTGAACGTCCGGATCCTCCAATCAGATACGAGGTCATTGTTACATGGAAGGACTCGCGAGACCAGACCGCGGTGCCTGTGAAGCACCATGTCTGCGAGATGTAGTGGTTAATACGTCCTCTGTGCATTTAAGTAAGACTAAAGAAAAGGTCACTGTATTTCTGCCACTAGTGCACATTAGTTGAGCTCTAGGAGAATGTGATCTCTGCAGAACCTTCATTCTCATTCTAATGTTTGCATGGAATGGTCATTTTACCTTGCTGATTCAGATTGAAACTAATGTTATACTTAATTTATCTTTTTTACATAACAGTTGCCATAGCTAATGGCATACACAGTAATCTAGCATACATAAATAAATCAATACAAGCTAAAATGTAAGAGTCTATAATTAGGCCTGATCTATTTGTACCAGAGATTTTCTTACCTTTTAAAAAAATGTCACCTGGGCTAAAACTCCCTCTGCAGCCCTGATTTGCATTTGTATAGCTCACAGCATTATCATTCACATGTCAAAGCCTCCCCTAGAATAAGGAGGAGGGGAGTCATGGGGGGCCAACTGCCAAGGGAGGCCCACGTCAATTTCCGGCAGTTTCCGGCTTTGCCCGCAAATTGCCGAAAATTGCCGTAAACCTGAAATTCCACGACAATTTACGGTGCCGGAAATTGTCGGAAATCCGACTTTTCATGCAGTGACGGTTGTGGAAGAGGAGAGAGACCAGCAAGGGGACACATCCTTAAAGCTTCGAGCTAAGTACTGGCATTGCAGCTTCCTTAACACATGCAGAGCCACAGGAGCTTTGGCCCTGGTGCTGTTGAGTATGGGTGTGGTTTCTGTTGCAGGACGTAAAGCAGACATCGACAGGGGGAGATCCAGAGGCACCAACAAAAGACCCGCGAGGCCCACAGCTGCATCTAAAAAGATAGACGCACCTGAAAGCACATGGATTTAACTCCTCGTAAAAGTGGGAGTATGTTTTTGCTGCAGCCTCCTAGTTTTTTGTTGTTTTATAACTTGTGATCTCAACATGACCTAAAGGAATACGACGATGTTTGTTAAACCGAGTTCAGTATGATGTATCTGTTTTAAACTCCGTTGTAGGAACAAATAGGTGCGGATGTGAAGAACTTGCCCTTCCATGGTTTAAGAATACCCAAATAAAAAAAGTTGTTTGTAACCAAAGTATTGTTTGAAAATGTATTAAGTAATGACATCTGAATGCAATAAACCTGTGGAGAAACGTTCCTGCAGGAACACCAGTACTGCAAACACCGGGCAGTTAAACTGTGTCTTAATTGACGTTCTCCACAGCAAGAGGTGAAGAGTTTACACCAAGCGGCATAGGCTTTCCTTGTGGCCAGGAGCTCTGGAGTGGAGGATGGTCTCAACGACCTCGGTCGAGAGACCAGATCTTAAGAGGCAGGCCCCCTCAGAGGCAACGCCCACAGTTTCCATAGCTCCGGGCGGGGGTAAAGGATCGACCCCGAGCAGAGCAACCAGGGGAAAGCGTACAGGCGTGACCTCAGCCAAGCCTGTACCATAGCATCCCCCTATGAAAGTGGTTCTCCAAGTGGTTCTCTCCCTGGGGAGAACCACTTGGCTCTGAGCCACCACTGCATCGGTCTCATATACAGCAGGCCGCAGGGAGTCACATTGAATGCAACTGACAGTGAGTGGCTGGCCTAGCTTGGCCTGTTTGACGGCTAAAAGGGTCGACGCTACCAGAGCGGGAGACAAGTGTGCCCGCCCCGTGGTCGAGTCCCAGATCACATCCAGGAAAGTGGTCCTAAGCAGTGGGGACAAGCACTTTTCCTGGCGTTGAGTCGGGCACCGTATAATGCGGTGAAGACCCACCCCTCCCGGTGGCTACCTCGCCTGAGAGCGCCGCGGCCACGCTGCGCTCTCTCGCTGTGCAGCCAGGTGAGCCGGCTCATCGACGGCCGACGCAGGCGTTGCCCACGATTCTTAGGCTTGGTGGGCAACGCCGGTGTCCTAAATGAGGCTGCCGGGGGTGATGAATGGCTCGCCAGTATCTCCTCCGCGACATGCATGCTCGCGTAACGAACAGTTTAGCATCGCCGCTCTGACGAATACACGGAAGTACGCGGGTTAAACACGCGAGCAGACACCGGCCTCTCCCGGGACGCCGACACCTCAGTGTGGAGGTCTGGGAAGAGTGGCAAACACCGGCGAGGAGGTACTTTACGGGAAGGCAGGAATATTCATGCAACTTACTATTTGTAGCAGGCTCCTGCCTGTCAGCCGTCCTGTCAATGCTGAGAATCTCAGCAGCTCGGGCGAGTACCTCCCAACAGCTGGGGCCGACAGAAGTGACGTGTCTTCAGCCTCCGCAGCCTCTATGCTAACAAAATCTACCTCCTCAGAGCTGAATAGTTGTGTTAGTGTGCTCCCGAAGCCCTGTATGAGGCACTGGATCCGACAGGAAAGGCTGAGAAAACGCCGAAGCCGTCTCAGATCCTTCTGAAAAATCCAACTGCGAATCCCACGTAGATCGTATTCCGTGGAAAACGCGAGGTGAGCCTCACTCCTCAAAGAGCGACCGGCAGGAGTGGCGTCGCATCAGGAGGACGCTGCAATGCACACAGCCCGGCCCCTCAGAGCCAGCTGGGCATGCTCCGCTCCCAAGCAAACAACGCACAGTTGGTGCGTATCCCCTCCCGTAATAAAGCGGGTGCAGGGAGACTTGGCACACTGAAAGAAACGCTGCTTGTTCGCCATAGTACGATAACCGTAAGAACTTTTGATTCCTACAACGCGCTTGATGAAGGCACAGAGGTGAAGGAGCCGGTGTTTTTGGGTGTGCTTTATACTTCCTACTTTCACACGGGCTTCAAGACGCGGTCACGCAGCGACAGAGTGAGTGAGTGGGGCTTAAATGCTAAGGGCCGTGAGTAGGGTGAAAGGTGCGTGTGGTTGGGCTGACGAGGTGAATGTGCCAAGCAGGTGAACTGAATAAACTGATTAGGTGGGGTGTGGATCAGAGCTGTGACAATAACTAAATTAACTATAACCTCAACATAGTACAAACATATAAAAGTTGTAAAAATAATGAACAGTAACTTTGCAATTTATATACAACCCACAGGGCATGATTTCAGCTGAAGGGGCCTCTAAATTAAGCATGACAGCACCAAGAGGAGGACACAAAAAGAAGTACCATGGAAACCAACAGGGATGCTCCCTCACAGGTGATCCTATGCACAACTAGTATTATCAATACAGTGAATTCAACATATTGTTCATGAAGTATTTGGTACAGAGAAGTTGTGGATTGGAAAAATTGAACATGAAGGAAATGCACTGACTAAAGTAAAAAAAGGGTTATTATATTGATAGTAACAGAAAATCTTCAAGATATTGTATTATTTTTACACAATTTTTAAAAAAGGACGTCGAAGTGGTTGTGATACCCAGTCAAACCAGATGGAACAATGTTGTAATCCACCACATTTGTAATAAACCATTTTACGGCTGGTGTAATCCTCTTTGGGGACAGAGAAACCATGGAGAGGCAGAGTTTGTCAAAGGTAACGTTTGTTTATGTCAGGATACAGTGATGTGTTGATGAATTATTCAAATGTTCATGAGCTCATGAAAAATGTTTATATACAATAAAAATACTAAAATTAGAATAAAGTTACTTTAAAATGTTTATCAGCTTATGGGATATAAATTAGTATGTGTCATGACCCGGCTCAAAGGCGATGACAAAAACTGGAGAGAGGCAGTGCAAAGCAGATTTAACAGTGTATTTATTTAAGTAACAAAACCTGAAGTAAAAGCAAATATGAGGTGTGTACGTCCGTAGTTTCAGTCATGTCGGTGTGGGTGCATTGATCATGTAAGGTGCAGTGTTGTAAAGTGAACATAAAAAAAAAGAACCCAACACAGATGCGAACGCTGGCCAGGGCAACCAGCGAACCTCTGCAGCCAGCCACCATGCACTTTTATACCACTGGAACACCCCAGCTGCTCCCAATCAGGTTGATGGAATCCCAGTGGTCTGAAATGGCAGATTTCAGATTTTCTTCTGTTGCTTTCTTTCTTGTTGCATGGGTGAGACATTTTAACTTTATTGGCTTGGCACAGACACCTCCTCAAATGCAAGATGATAGCAATCTTGAAACATATCAGAGGAACTGTGTTTTCAATTTTATAGATTGTACAGGACTTTCTTTTACTGCATGGCGGTGCTGCATCAAAGTTATTTGAAACCTGGCTACCCATTTATGCAGAGAAGATCCTGCACCTGGCAAGGACTGGAGGGGAAGCTGGCATTGCCCCTGGATGCATTAATACCAGGTAATATATTCTTGTTTGCAGACCGTCCAAATGTCAATGTAACGTTTCCCCCAGAGAAGCCTGTCTCGCTCACTAGGCTACACTTGTCCAACCAGGGGAGAAAGCTTTCAACGGGGCCACTAGCCTAGCTGGAGAACACGTTACTTTACTCTGAATTATTGCCCGAGGTAACAACTCAATCAACTGGACTTACAAGGGGCCTTAGTCACAGTAGGCCGTGGCTCCCAGTGTGGATTGTCTCCACACAAGTATTTCTATTGTATGTTTTTATTTTTTGTGTTTTATTAATGTAGGAAAATGTGCTGTATAAGTGGTTTGATTTAAGACAGATGGGGTTACCTCACCTGGTGTCCACCATTTGTAGCAGCCTCCCACAGTTTTGTTTCATGCTGTTCCCTGTCTTTTCTCCTACTCAGTTCTGTTTGAGGTTAAAATAGTTTTCTTAAAAAGGTTGTCAGCTGACAGTCCCACTCGTGGTAAGAGCCCACAGCACAGTGACAGTCTCGCTGTGGCTTTGGCACACCCCTTCCTCTGAGCGCCCCGCCTAGAGATCTGACAGTTTTTAATAGTGGGATTAACTGAACTACAAACTAACCAGCTGCAGGGAGGGAATTGGCTGTGTGTAAAAGATAGCATAGGTTTTATTTTAGTTGGATACTGAATGACAAAATCACAAGTGGCATTCCACATTATATTGATATCTATAATGTCTTCCTACAGATGCTGTTGGGGAACTTGCCTTGGCCATAAGCCTATAAGTGACACGAGCGTGTGGCGGAGCCAAATGCAGCACACGGCACAGAGTGTTTGGTTGGCGCTTGTATTACACACGGCCTCGCAGCAGGCGTCCGGGCACGACGAGGGACAGGACAGAGACTCGTGGTCGGGGACAGAAGGCGAACATGCACACCGGGGCGGAGACCGACGAACGGGTCGGGGACAGGCAGGGTCGAAACCGGGAGATCAGTCCAAGGTAAAGTGCTGGAGAGACTTGAATGACGCGAAGAACAATCTGGCAATGACAGGCTGGGTGTGCAGTGCTTATGTAGCGGGGCTGATTGTGAATCGGAAGCAGGTGTGGAAGGCAGGGGAGTGACTGATTGTGGATGCGGGGCAGGTGTGGAAGGTCGAGCTGGCAGGTGAGTGTGACAATAAGTCCCCCAGCTGAGTTCCTGGGCTCCAGGTTTCACAGTCAGCAACTACACCACACCTGTTTTTTTTCTCCATTCCGTTTAACGGGACATCAGACACAAAATAATAAAGGACTTCATTCCAAGTCATTGCTATCTAGTGATCAATAAGCCTGTAATACAACATGATAACTAGTGAACTGAACAGTTTTTGCCTAATACATTTTTTAAACTGCACAAGTAATACAGCTCCATCTTACTTTATCTTCTTTTTTTTAGCCTGGAACAAACATGGTTGAGTACCTACATGAGGCCAAGGCATCCAGACCGCACCTGTATGTCCAGACACTGGGAAACGACATCCCAGGCCTTTGTCGTCATTTCTGGACAGGCTCTGTTACAAGACACACTCCTTCAGGCAGTCAATGTCTGTTTTAAGGCATTCTTCATATTCGATCTTAAATACCCGAAGCAATGTGAACATGTGTGGGAATTCCTGCAGAGTGTCATGTATGAAATGCCAGGTGGGGGATCCAAACTGGTCAAGTTCCTACAAACAAGACTACTTGCTTGCAAGTAGAGCCTCAAGGGCAGCTAAATTGACACCGGTTAACTGTTTGCTATGTTTCTTTATGTTAATAAACTGTGGTTTTTCAACATTTGTTGACATTTTAATGACCAAACTAATTGTTTGATCTGTCAATTATGTAAATGCTTAAATCGATCGTTAGTTGCAGCCATATTTTATTGATAGTGATTTAAACTTACAATTCATTTTAGAATTCCAGTATTGTTTGGTTTTAATTCCAGAAAGAGATCGGTGCCTTTAGGACTGTACAAGCCCATCTACCATAACACCTTAAATAGAGCCGCATGCGGCCCACATGATCGCGGTGTTTAAGTGTAGTCATTGCAGTCACTATCAACAGCGTGTGCTGCCACTGATAGAAAAACCTTTCTGCTGTTTAAATACTTATTGTTCCAGAGTTGAATAAACCACCGGAGTTTCATATCAACAATTTTATAGATTAATGAGGAAAAGCAGACCACATTGTATCGCCATGCTCAAATTCACTTTTGCATCCATTTTGACTATTTCCTTGAGCTATGCATAACATTTATGTGTCTTTGTTCTCCACCAGGCCCGTCTTAACTACAGCGTCAACAATAATTATCCCTCCAAAGTAAGTTAGCACCTTTTCATGTGTCACTTTCTAATTATCATTTAATTACACAGTCAGGTCAACAAAAAGCAATTTCCTTTCTGTCAGCTATAGAATAAACAAGACCTGTAATGGGTTCATAAAACAGACGCCATAACACCCATCACTAACTCATTATTACTGATTAGTGTACACCATGGTTGTCCAGTCGAGCCTGTTGGATTACTTTGCCATTGTGAGAATTAGAGACATAAATTATATTTTTATAAAAGTAGCTGCTATTCCTAATCAGTCCACTGGGGGTTGCACTCTGTGAGAGTATGGCCCTTTCTCAATACTCAAGACGGCAAGAACGGGCTTGCGTTCCCGTGAGAATAGACTCAGGAGACGGACTCGGGAGTCTAAACTTGCGGGTACGGGAGAACGGAGAACGAATTTCCGCAATTGGAACAGCAGCTGGCTCATCTTCCATCGTAGCCTGCTGAGGTGAAATGCATTCTGGGATATTTTGCTCTCACAAGAACAGACAAGCCTGCTCCGATGCATGCCCGGTAAAATGGGCGGGGCGAGTCACATCCGGGTATTATGGCCGTTCTCGCCCAGATGCGGACCTTAGTATTGGAACAGTACTCGGGCTGCGACTGATGACGTTTCACGAGTCCACGAAAACAGAAGTCCACACAAGAACGCATATTGAGAAAGGGCATATGAGTTAGACCAGGTCGGTGGCAGTGGCCGGTAGATTGCTTGACATTGCCAAATATCATATCAGGTCACCACGCATGCACGGTCAACCGCGGGAGCTAATGTACAACTTGGCAGTTTGAATTAGTGATCTATGCTTACAATTGGGATTATTTTAATTTAATTTAAAAGCAACTCCAATCAATGCAATGAACTTAGTTGTGGCGGTTTCTTTGCTTCTGACATGAAGCAAAGAAATGAGCCTGGTTTTTGTTTTTTGTATCAATTTGCGTGGTTCAGTTTGGGTCGCGCTACTTGTCGCTATTATTATTATTTGGGCCAACAGCCTGGGAAAGCAAGGAGGTGTGAGGGTGAACCGGAAACGGCTGAAAGGGCCGATAAATTGCCATGAATTGACACAAATTGAAAAGTAGCTCGCAAGCCGAAAAGTGTTGGCAGTGTGGGCCATGCGCTTGACCTTTTTTATTACGGGCCCACTAAAGGCAGCAGCACATGCTTGAAAATGATGGTGGCCCCCCACCCACTGCTTTTTAATAAGAAACTTTTCTGTTTGGGTGATGACACTGCTTAAACAATTATTGATGCGGGTAGTACCAAATGTATTAGTGTTTGAAGGTTGTTTGAATGAATAAAAAAAAAAATGGATAAAAAAAACAAAAAAAAAATCAGATTATTTTGTAATTAGCCTTTGTTCATTAGACTTAAATGATAGTGGGGCGGAAGGGTAATGCTTTAATTGGAGTAATATGCTAATTGGAGGTAAACTCATTTTATCTCGCAGCTAAAGGTTTCATGGGCCTTAGAGGTGAGTGAGTGCTAACCTTCAGCCGGAGCACACATGCAAAGTGGTGTGATGCTGAATCAAAAAATAGTATTATTTAACTTTTGGAAGAAAACAAGTGTGCAACCCGCTTATACATATTAAATACACTACAACATAGTGTTTTATTTCAATCAATTGTACTAATCAGCTAATTGCATTTGTCTTTATTCTTTAACCAGACATGGTGCGTGCCACATTAAATATTTGGTAGCTCATTAGTGACAACCAAATTGAATTAGAAAATGCATTTCCTGCTGAAAATGCATTGAAATGCAAAAAGCTGAATATTATTTGAAAGGATTGCTGACAACATAGAAATAAGAAAAGCTGAAAACACTAAAAGCTAAAAAGGAATTTGAAAGAATTATAAATATACAGAAATAACAATAAACAATTTAAAACAGTGTTCAAAATACAGACATCAGAAAAGCTGAAACTGAGGTCGATTTTGAACCCTAATCCCCGCTTCCAGTGCTGGCCTGTGCCCTGGCTGTGGTGCATTCCCTCCGCGGCGAAAGCCGCATGCTCTACAGCGCTCCCCCGGCCACACCTCGCCGCTTCCGGCGGCCGTGGACTACTTGCTGCGCCCTCTTTCCCCCCGAGATGGGCTGGGGTCCCTCGCTTCCGGCGTGACTGTCCTCAGTGCGCTCAAAACGCATATTGCGTCGCCAGGGTGGGGCCGGCTCTCGTAAAAGGCGTCAGCGGTCAGCGGCGATGTCGGCAACCCACCCGACCCGTCTTGAAACACGGACCAAGGAGTCTAACGCGTGCGCGAGTCAGAGGGCTGGCCCGTCTCGGGGGGGTGGAGCGATATAAAATATAAAAACTGGATGAAAAGATCGTTATCCGTTTTTTCCATTTGAGCACACAAACCCGGGCTCCTACCCCACCACCCCCGGTCAGCCCTAGCACCTGCTCCCTCCCCGATCGGATACCCCCCCCCCCGGCCGTGGAGAAAGCGGTATACCTATTATGGAAAAGATTCAAAACAAAGCGATGTCTATTCAGGAACAAGGCACTCGGTAAGACCACCATGACTGCGACCAACAATTCCAGCATAATTTTTGGTCAAAGACTTCGTTAAGAATCTTAAAAAAGTTCAGTCGTTAAGTTAATGATGCGATTATGTCTCCATTTACTACAAACAAAACTAACCAATACTCTGAGCGTGTGAACGTGTGTGTATTTAACAGGTCAACAGAAGATGGAGCCACATGGTCCATACTGTCCCCAGGACAACAGCACCAGTCCCCCTGCGTTAAAGGCAGCCAAAGGGTGGTCACCCTGGCACAGCACATCAGCACCCTGCATTAAATCAGATGACGCAACAATTTGCTCTTACTTCAACGAGCAGGGAGATTCATCAACAGATTATATGGAGACAAAGATGAATTTTAAAGTTGAAGAAGTGTTGAAAGGATTTGAAAATTAGCTCCATTGGAAACCATGTTTAAAAAGTTATTTTTATTATTTATATAAATTCAATTTTAAGGGCTAGAAAGCTGGACAGCATAGCAGGAACGTCTGAAAGGAGCTGAACAGTTTTAATAGCTAAAAGTGTGAAGGAGACGCGTGCCACGGAAGGTTGTGCTTAATGCATTCCAACAACTGTAGGCTCATTGTCCCTCAAGCAATAACATAGCTTATAGCACACCAAATGCACAGTTGTTCATTCAGTGAAATGATTGACAAAGCTAACATTACCAGTCGGAGGTTGGAGAATTAGATAATTATTTCAACAAGAACTAGTAAGTGCAACAGTGGGATATGAGTATGTAGCAAGCTGGGTCCAAAAAGATCACATGGCAGCATTGGTCAGAATTCTTTTTATTTAGCTGTTTTCTCAGTCGGGGATGCTCCGTGGGCTTTCAGCATTCAGCTCTCCTGTCTGGCGACCTTCCTCACGCCAGCTCGCCCCTACTGCATTAAATACCGGGAGACAAACACAAATGTCATTTTCTGCAGCTGAGGCCAATTGCCTCCACCTCGCACCATTCCCTCAGCCACTCCCCCTCTCTTTCCCCCACCACAGAGTATTTCATTAATTAATTAATTAAGCTATCTGGATAAACTTGGAATCCATCCACTACTGAGTTGTTAAAAACTGCCAAACTACTAATAAATCGCACATTGTTCTTTCTTCTGCAGAAGAAAGAAGTATGTTCCTCTATATGCAAAACCTTCACCGGTTTTTAAACACCTACAGGACAGGTGAGGGCAGAGATATTTAGTTGGATTCAATCTGCAACCTCACCCCGAACCTGCCTCTTTTAATCTTAAAATGCTACCGTCATCGTTTGGAATTGAGAAACGTGTTTCTCAAACCTGCCCATCATACTTCCATGCCAAGGGAACTGTATTGTTGTTTTTTTCAAATGATATTGATCTGATTAAGGAGTAGTTTTCTGTGCTTATGTACTGTGATGCTGGGTCGAAACATAGTCAGGGTACGAACTTAAAGGGCCCATATTATAGAAAAATCACCTTTTCTGGGATTTGGGGTGTTATTGTGTGTCTCTGGTGCGTCCACACGTATACAAACTTGGAAGAAAATCCATCCATGCTGAGATACGGGTTTCTGAGTTGATCCCCCCTTTAGCCTCTGGGTGAGCTGTTCAAAATCGCCAAGGTTTTCTACGTCACAAACCGAAATATTTGAATATTGCCACCCCCTCATAGCATACGTACAGTGTCTCCACCCACCAGCTACAGCAGTAACCCGTTAGCTATTGATAGCTATACTAGCCTAACGTTAGCTTTCACGGGCTAAACACTGACTAATATCTAAGTTTCAATTTATTTTTTTATTTTTTGGTTAGTGATTTATTTTAGACTAAGAACATTTCCCATTTACATTTGCGCAATTGATTTGCAGTCTCAACGTGGAGCGGTAAACATCTCCTGAACTGACTGCAGCTGGAAGGGACTGCTGCGCGAGTACTCTGCCGCTTGTCAGTGCTTTGGGAAGGGGGTGAGGTTCACAAACAGAACCTGCTGCTCGTTGAGATGAAGCGCTGGAACGATACGTTATTTTCACGTCTCCAAAAGTCTCCAATAACGTCAGGAAAAGTAGCTTAATTTGTCGCTGGAGGGGTCTGAAAAGTCGCTAAGTTGGCAACACTGAGTGGTGATAACAGTCAGTGGGGAGTGAGCAAAGAGTCTACAAGCTGTGGGCGTGGCCAAATGAGCTGCAGATCATGAATATGTAATGAGCAGCAGAAACCAGCCACTCTGAAAGGGGCAGAAATAGAGGGGAGTAGAGGAAGGTAACAATTGATTCCTACAAGCTATTTCAAGCAAACAACTTCAGAAACATGTTTTCTGGAACTCAAAGACCTGTTTTAACTTGTTGAAAAATAATCAAAATATGGGCACTCTAAATTCCTAATTATCTTATTCATTTCAATAATTTTATTTCACACTAGCCAAGAAACCAAGCTGTCACAGGGGCCTTTTCTCAATACCTAAGACGGCGAGGGCTGACTTGATGGCTCTTCTAGAACTAGTTCTGAGATTGGGAGTCTGTGTTTGTAAGCCTGGAGGTGTCACGGCAGGTGACATGGGAGCCTGCTCTGACATGTGCTGCTTTGGTGGCATCCTGGTAGCTGCCTGTAGAGGTATCAGATGCAGGCGGTTGCGTCTCACCACCCCCTGAGGTAAATCCACCAAGTAAGATCTCGGAGTAGAGTGGTTCTGGATCACGGTTCCCGATGTCTTCGCGTCTGTGACCCATATTGGCTCTCCTGGTGACAAAACACTGTGTATTTTTGCACGGTGACGCCTGTTGTAGTGTGTAGCATTTGACATCCTCTTCTCCTTTTCCTTCCGAGCCAGTGTGCGGCTGTCGGGTAGTGTTGGGTCCAGATGAGAGGGAACAGTTGGCACCGTAGTACGTAACCGACGGCCCATGAGAAGCTGAGCTGGGCTGTATCCATTCTGAAGAGGAGTGGCTCTATAAGCAAGTAGAGCCAGGTATGGGTCATCTGCCTTCTTCAGGAGATTTTTCACAGTCTGAACTGCGCGTTCTGCTTCGCCGTTGCTCTGCGGGAACCTTGGACTGCTGGTGACATGTCGAAATCCATATGCAGGTGCAAACGAGGCAAAGGCCTGTCCAGAAAACTGAGGTCCAGTATCTGACATCATTACCTCCGGGATGCCATGGCGAGCGAAGATCGATTTCAGATGAGTGATGATGTCAGTGGACCTGGTGTGAGAGTGCAATCTCAATATATCTCGAGAAGTAGTCGACAACAAGTAAGTAGGTCTTACCAAACAGTTCAAAGAGGTCCGCCCCCAACCTCTGCCATGGTCGTTTAGGGTGCTCTGAGGGCATTAGCGGCTCATTGTGATTGTGTCTCTCCTGTATGCATGTTCTGCATCCGAGTACCATGTTGTTTATCTGCTGACCAAGTCCCGGCCACCACACAGACTGGCGTGCGTGTGCTTTGCATTTCACAACACCCTGGTGTCCTTCGTGCAGCTTAGCTAGCACATCATTCCGCAGGATTGCAGGTATTACCAGCCCTGAGTCTTTTAGGAGCAAACCGTCTTCCACTTTTAGTGTGGCCCGCTCTAGCCAGTAGTTTTTCAGCACTGATTCCTGTTTGACATGCGCAGCCCATCCTTCTTTGCACAGCATCATGACCCGTGAGCAGACACTGTCAGCCTTGAGCTGCTCTTTCAGATTGTCTAGGTACGAGGGACTGGCAGGCAGATTCTCAATGAGTCCACATATATGTTTGTGCTCTCCAGCAATTTGTTTTCATCTGGGGACATGCTTGCTTTTACAGGCGAGCGTGACAGTGTGTCTGCTGTCCAGAGTGCCTTCCCTGGCACATGTATGATCGTATACAAGTAGCGCATGAGCCTCATCCTGAAGCGCTGAATCCTTGGCGGCAGAAGATCCAGTGCTTGGGCTCCAAGTAAGCTGAGAAGCGGCTTATGGTCGGTCTCCAGGATGAAATGCTTTCCCAGAAGGAAATCCCGGAACCGTTCACAGGCCCATGTGAGACCCAGAGCCTCCTTTTCAACTTGTGCATAGCGTTGTTCAGTTGGAGAGAGTGACCGCGATGCATAAGCCACAGGGCGCCATTCACCGTCCACCTTCTGGAGAATAACTCCCTTGTATGACCATGTTCGGGTCATACATGGCCAGCACTAGAGGGGAAGCAAGTAACTCCTTCAGCTCCTTAAACGCTATTATCTAGTCCGTGTCCCACACCCAGCTGTTCTTTTTCAAGAGGAGGTCACGAAGGGCTTTGTCTTTTTCCGCCAACTGAGGAATGAATTTCCCCAGCTGGTGGACCATGCCGAGAAAACTCCTCATCTCACTCACATTTGTGGGCTCTTTCATCTCCGTGATAGCCTCAGTCTTCTTCGGATCGGGTCGGATGCTTGTGGTTGAAATGATGTGGCCCAAAAAGGCCATCTCGCTCTTAGAGAGTTCACACTTTTCCACATTCAGGGTGATGCCTGCTTTCTCCACTCTGTGCAGCACAGCATGGAGTCTAGTGTCGTGCTCATCTTGGTCTCTCCCCCACACTAGTAAGTCATCGATGTCGCAGACCACACCCTCCAACCCCTCAATGACTTCCGCCATCATGCACTGAAAATGTTCCGGTGCTGAGTTGATGCCAAAGGGAAGGCGGTTAAAGTGAAACCGCCCGAAGGGTGTTATGAACGTGGTGTACCTGACTGACTCTTTAGCTAAGGGAATCTGCCAGAACCCCATGTTAGCATCCAATTTACTGAACACTTTGGCTCCGGCAAGCATTCCGAGGGACTGATCCACTGACGGCAGAATGTACTTTTCACGGCATACAAACTCATTCAAGCCAGTAAAGTCCACACACAGTCTCAGAAGTGAACTGTTTTTCTTTAGTACGACCACCATACCGGCACACCAGTCCGTTAGCTCCTCCACACGGCTGATGACGCCCAGCTTTTCCATCCGCTGGAGCTCTTCCCTGACCTTCTCCATCAGCGGCAGGGGAATCCTTGTAGGGGTTTTCAGTGAGAAAGGCACAGCGTTTGGTTATGTGTCCGTTTCACCTCACCTAGCCCACTGCACAGTCTAGGGTACGTCGACTTGAGAGCTTCTATATCTATACTGTCAACACGTTTGAGCAGGCCAAGGGCTGTAATAGCTGGAAATCCAAGCAAGGGCGTGCTCAGGTTTTTGACCACATAAACCTTCTGTATGGTCTGTTTGACTCCCCTCCTCAGCTGCAGTCTGGCGAACCCTGACACGTCCAGCGGGATCCGTCCCGGCCCAACGGTCTCTCTGCTTTCTGGAGGACAGGCTGCCCTGTACCGGAAAATATGCTGTCCATATCAGACTGTGACACTACAGTGACATCTGCTCCAGTATCAAGTTTGAACCCGATTGTGGTGTCCATTATTCCTATGTTAGCGGTCCACGCAGCTTTGTCAGACGTCACAGAACCCAGGAAGAAACATTCATCCTCCTCCTTCGTCTCAATATCGTCCACATTTTCGCCTGCACGGCACACACGCTGAAAGTGACCCTTTCCTCCACATGAATGACACGTAGGATCGTTGGCGGGGCACTCATGTCTAGGGTGAGGTGGGCCACCACATCTGTAGCACTGCGAGCCATGTGGATGTCTACTCTGGCTGCTAAAGTGTGGCCGTGCTCCATCATTTTTGTATCTGTTGAACTTGGGCTTCTCTCTTTGCTTTCTGCCTTCAAATACTCTGTCCACAGCATCGGCATCAAACTAAACTACGCTATTGACATCACTCCTCAGTGTGTTTCGTTGCCTTTTAATCTCCTCTGATTGTCTTGTTAATGGCTTTTTCCAGAGTAAAATCCTTCTCCATTTGCATGCGTTCAGAGAGCCTTGCATCCAGCGCCGGCGCTCCGCACACGCACATCACGCACTGCGCGTAGGGCACCAAGTGCCCGGGGGGGCATCAAAATATCTGGGACGTGAAAAATCACCACAGAAGGCTACTAGTATAGATAACAAATAAAATATGTCTAAAACCTGTTACTATGCAAAACCAATACAATAGGCCATCACTCACAGCAGCTCCGCGCTTAAAGAGCTGATGCTCACTTTTACGCGCACGGACGCTTTGGCTACGAGGAGGAAGCAGAAGCACCGAGCGGCGCACAAAGAGGGGAAACCGATCAGCGTCAGCCACGAGCTCACGCGCACCTCCGCAGCCCGGACGCGCGCAAGCAGACGCACGCACCTAAGAAGCCGCATTTACAGAAAAAAGAAATGTTCCCCAGAGACAACGACGTGCTCTGCAAACACACAGAATATTCAGAGTAAGAAGCGAAAGCCGCTGGCAGCGGTAAATACTTTCTGGAATACTTTCTGTAAACGCAGAAAGTATTCAAGTCAAGTCAAATTTATCTGCATAGCACATTTCATATGATTAGACTCAATGTGCTTAAAAACAAAACAGGCAATGCAACAAGAAATGCACACACAATGAAAACATACAAAATAATGCCGTCAGTATAAAAAGAAAATATAAAAACAACTGACCAGAACTAAAAGCTTGCAAAAAAAGATGTGTGTTAAGTCTAATTTTAAAAGAAGACACACTGGTAAAGCGTTCCAGAGCACAGGACCATAGTGACTAGTGAGCTAGTTTACAGTTGATTTGGGGTACAGTGAGAAGAGCTTTGTTACATGATGATCTAAGTGATCTCACCGGAGTGTATTTAGTCAGCATGTCAACCACATAAGGGGGAGCAAGGTCGTTCAAAGCTTTAAAAATAAGAAGTAGGATTTTAAAATCAATTCTCTGTTTTACTGGAAGCCAGTGAAGTAAGGCTAAGACAGGAGTGATGTGCTCAAACCTTTTGGTCTTGGTTAAGACTGCAGCATTCTGAATACAAATTATTTAACACCTTCTTTGTTGTTCAGCAAAAGTTGCATTGCAGTAATCAAATCTACTGGTAACAAAAGCATGAACATGCTTTTCAGAGTCTGACTGTGACATGAAGCGTCTAAATTTAGAAATATTTCTGAGATCATAGAAAGCGGTCTTGGAGTTATTCCTTTGTTGTTGGTTGGTTCGTTGGTTGGTTTGTTTGTTTGGGGGGGGACACCACCAAACATTTGTGCTAGCCAGGGCCGGCGCAAGCCAAATGGCTAGCGCCGGCCCTGCTTGCATCAGCCAGCCCCACTACAATACTATCCCTGATTAGCTTGTCATGCAATGTCCCATAGTTGCAGCTCTCTGCTAATGCATGTAGGGCAGTTCCAAAAACGTCCACAGTTTCATTTGCCTCCTGTTTGCGCATGTTAAAGCGTGCACGCTCATATACAATGTTCTTTCTAACAACTTAGAAAGACTCGAATCCGTCCCTCACGGTTGTGTATACTTGCTGGTCTGCAGCACTTAGTTTTAAGCCGCTCAAGACGTCATCTGCGTCATCCCCCATGCAGTATGTCAAGGTATTCACCTGGTTGACTTCGAAGCTTGCAGACAGGTTACTTGCCCAGCGGAATTTCTCAAATCTCCGAATCCATTTTGTCCAGTCGTTCGGCTCGGAAAAATCAAAAGGCTCCGGCGGCTGGACATTAAACGTAGCTCTGGGAGTGTTAGCCGCCATGCTAACGCTAGCTGTTTCCCGGTCCTGCTCGTTTTCACTCATCGAACTTCACAGAACACTTCTTGCGGGTTTTCACCTACGCCCGTACAGTGGTACAACTCACTTATATCCTGCCTTAGCTACACAGCACTTCTGACACCATGTCACGTTCTCTTAATAAAGCACGTGAGACAGACTGTGTGCTAAGGTTGACATCTTTTATTCTTCTGCTCCCGCGCCCTCTCTTCCCGATTCCTATTGGTCCCTAGCCTACCAACCCGAGGCTTCCCATTGGATTACCCACGTCAATCAGCAACAACATGCAACATGAACAATACCACACAGATCACCCACTTAGAGCGAGACTAAGTCTCACTCGAGCTCTATTGACACCAATACAAATCGGATGACATATATCTCTCAAAGAAACTAGAAGGTACACATTTTTTAAACTGCCATTAGAGTAGTATCTATGACCGCAGAGACATATTGGTAGAGTCTTGGGTCTCTTGAAATGGCTTTGTGGTTAATTACACTTGTTTGAGGTGTGGATTCTATGTAAAGCGCTGTTATACTCTCTGCCCTCGCTAATGATCCCAGGTGAGCTGTTACAGTGGTTACTCAGACACACACACTGCAGTCTATCCGGCCCTTTCTCAATACCTAAAGCGGGAGTCCTGACTCACGGGTACAGGAGAACGGTCATTTTTCCCAATTGGAACAGCTGACTTGACGTCACCCCTTGTGGCAATTCTGGGGGGTGGCCTGGGGTGGCCAGAGCCCCCCCAGGAAGCTCATTGGCCACCCCAAATCTGATAGTAGTAGTAGTTGGTCAAGTTCGTCAACACAAGAGAAATGCTGTCAATCAATGATGACGGCTGAACAACTGATTTAGGGACAGTTTTACATTTTTGACTAACACAGTAACGGTCGTACTGAGGCTGTGAGAGCTGATTTCAGTTCAGCGGACGTTTGGCCATGCAGGTCATGTGACCCATGAGATGAGCGCGGCGCGCTGCATCTGCGGCTGGTCCGTGAAACAGGGGGACGGTCAGTTTACAACAGCGACGATACAACAACGATAAAAACGCCGGAATCTGTCGATTGAGAGGTTTGGTAATTTAATGTTTAGTTATATCGTTGTTCCCTTTGAGTGTGTAGGAAAATTTTATCTAGCACTAAGTAGCAGCTAAAAGTCGAACTACACTGCACTAGCTAGCTAGCTAGCTTAGCTAGCTTAGCAGCCTGCAAACCAAGTTAAGCATTGAACGTTAGCATTTTGTTTTCTTTTATTGTCAGGATACCGCCATGAAATATGAAACGCTGTTTTCTGGACTGAAGACTGAGGGTGTTTGTTTGCAGATGTGTGTTCAATAGAGCTAACAGTGTGTGAAATATAGTGTGACAGTCTAGGTTTAAGTAGCTATAACAAAAGAACAAGCTGTAACTTATTTATTTGTTCTGTGATTTAAGGGCTGTTTAAAACAGGTTTAAAAGCTAATTGATACAAACTTTTTCTTTGTATCAATTAGCGCATCTTCACAGTTCACATATTTTAAGACGTTTAAATAGGCAGAGCATAATGCCGCAAATGCAATATGTTATTGTGTTATTAAAGGTGAGTGGTAGTTATGTAAAAATAAACCTTTTGTAGATCCTATAAATAGACATATTTAGGCACATTGTTGACACCTCCTTTCTTTTTAACATTTTAATTGAGTCAAAGCTGTTATTTAAAACAGAGATATTCAGAGCTTCTTCTTCAAAAAGAAAGAAAAAAGAAAAGAGTGAGAGCCAGCCACAGCTTCTACCAGCATCAGTGAAAAGGCTCCGTCAAGTCAGCAGCCTAGGTACAGTAGTGATGAAGAGCAGTCAGTTCCTCCTTCACAGGATGATAAGTCATACTTGGATAGTTTGAATTTACCATGTCCTCACATTCAAGTCGTTTGTCACTCCAGTTATACAATTATGTATAACTGTTTATGTACAATTTTCACAAGTTACATTATGAAGAAGCACCTTAACCCTTACGTTATATTTGGTCTGGTGGCATTGCATTGGACTTTAAGTCTTGTGGTCTTATGGCCCGATGTGAAAGCATTTTGTAGCAGCAGAATGAGCAAAAGCAAGAACTAGCTACCTCTATTGCACTTTGTTACTATTATTAGAATCCTCTTTTGTTCATGATAATTTAAAGGTTTACATAACATTACTTCAGAGTATATACTTTGTTTGGAGTTAAGATTTGTTTGGTTTGTGTTACAATTGTTTATGTATATGTAACGGGTTGTATATAGGTTCTGTTAAATTGCTGCTTAAAGGGGACAGCGGCGTCTACCATGGCCCCCCCACACTAGCTTTGTGTCCCATCTTGGCCACCCCAATAAAAATGTTCTGGATACGCCACTGGTCACCACGTCAGAGGTTCTTGCTAACACAGTTCTTGACTGTTAAGTATTTTTCTATCAAGCTTTTGTTTCTTTTCATTTAAAATATAAGGTCAAACTTTTGAAATGAAAAAGAAGGTACACCCAGAAAACCCAGCAATAGCTCATGGCCCCATTTTTTGCAGATTAAATATTCAGACCGTTTTAAGTCTTGTCCCTGCTCACCAGTTTTGTCGTGGTTGCATGAAGACAATGGAAGCAACGCCGCCCCCAACACCTATAGTGAATTGCAACGCCAGATGAAGATTACCAGTTGCTAACATTTTTCCTAATATACGATGCAGTGACAATAAAAATGTTTCTAATCATTCTTCCACCCATGCTAGTTTGAGCTACTAGCACTGAGGTGTGTCGGGATTTCCGATCCCTCAGGGTTTGTTGATGAGAAGAATCCGATACGTCACTCAATTTAAGTAAAAAAGGTTAACATTTATTAAGAGAAAAGGAGTACATGAGCAATTCTAAATGAGGTCTATCAACGGGCAAAAAAACAACATGACAATATTATCATAATTATTAATTAACTTTGAAATGAAATTTGGTCTACGAAGGGGGGTGATCTGCACACTTTGCTAGACACGAAAAATCAAATGGCAATGGAGCTGATTTTGGATATACGAGTATGTTTCGGCAAACTGCTCCAAACATTGGCTGCAAGTCTTGGCTGTGGACCAACTCATTTAAATATACTCAGCCAATCATCACTCGAGAATCATTTCACGTGGGTTTAGTTAAATCCAATACTATGCAAAAAGTGGTTAAACTATGCATATCAGGGAACCAGAACATGAAAAGAAATCCAGATCTTGTTTGCTGTGAGGCCTTTACATAAGCCCCTACAGTAGCTCACATGTCAAAGCACTGGACTATCAAGGAAAGAGTTATCCATGTTATACAAGACTTCTAGTTGATTTTCATTTCAAGTTCACAAAATTTAAATTTGTTGCTTCACCAGCAACAAACTGATTTCCTTGCAACGTCAGATTGTGTGCCACTGACTATTTTGTTGACGATTATGTGCAATGGCAGGTGTAGCCCAAATCGTGCTTATAATAACTGTGCTGCTAACAGGGCTTCTAACATGTACTGCTAATGACAACACTCCCAGTCCAGCGACACAGACCCCGTCGCCACCGTCGCCGGTTTTTGCGTTTTCATGTGGATGGAGATTTTTTTTAAACAGAGCATGTGTGGACAGGTTTTTTTTTTTAAACGCAGGAGGAAAAACTACGTGTCCGTGTGGACATGGCCTTAAGCTCGTGCACCACCACAATATAAAGTATGCATGAATGGAGCCATCATACAACGATTTACCATGGCAACAACCACAAACAATCGGTCGGCATACTTCAGCCCTAGCAATATTAATGCAAGCGTATGGAGAGTATGAACCCGTAATTAGAATAAAAGCAACACAGCTATTGCAACAAAAGACGGTCAACGGGTAAGTACCAATATAGTGTCGTCGGTTAATATTTAATGCACACACTAATTCTAATTCCCAGTGGGAAAATTGCATTTTTACACTTATTATAATGCACTGCACACAGGCTTGAACTACACACCCATGCTCATATTTAATCACAATATTTCTGGTAAAATGGTATCTACCCTAAGATGTATTTTATTCAGTGAGGTTGTGTACATATTAGATGGACTGTGAAGAACAAGTAGTTATCTGGAAATGAAAATGTCTAATGTCAATTTAATCGTGCTCTCAATATTTACTCGACGTATAGGTCGAGAGAATATGAAAAAACTGTTCATTATTTTAAGTAATTGTGTGCATCCCTAGATTATCTCCAGTGATCTGAGAGATTGTACCATGTACCTGCTCATCTACAAATGGAAGACTTAGCTCTTGGCTTTCTAGTTTTTTCACATCATTTATCAACGGTTCTAGTATAACATCAAAACCATACTTGCGCAGATCTTGTGTGTGAAAAAGTTTTGCATTTTAACAAATTCCTGTTGTACTAATTGATCCACACTTTTGTATGCAGTCTCATAGGTAATCTGATCTCTAATGCTTCAAACAACTCGGCTACACTACTTAAATTAGCATCCTCATTTGATTGAGCCAATTTAATGTATGTTGTCATTTTTACTGCTAGTGCCCTCTTATCTTCAGCAGCTGAACGTTCTTTATGTCCACATCCACACAGTGTCAAAGGAGTTACATTGAAACGTTTTAATTAAACGTTTACCCGAGCGGGAGACAAGTGTGCCCGCACCGTGGTCGAGTCCCAGATCACGTCCAGGAAAGTGGTCCTATTCAGCGGGGACAATACACTTTTCCTGGCGTTGAGTCTCAATCCCAGACGGCTGATGTGAGCGAGAGCGACATCTCGATGTTGATCCGCTAGCTGCTCCAACGGAGCCCAAAAACCAACCAGTCATTAATGTAGTTTTACAATGTGGGTGCCCCGGAGTGCAGTGGCGCCAGGGCTGCATCCACGCATTTCTTAAACATACGGGGAGAGAGAGCTAGGCTGAACGGAAGAACCTGATACTGGTAAGCTTTGTCTCAGAAAGCGAACCTCAGGAACTTCCTGTGTGGAAGGATGGAACGATAAAGTACCGGCTCTAATAGCCCAACTCCCTGCTGGGAGGCTGGGAGTTGTAGCCCCCCCTACGCAGCAGAGTCTGTACCTCCTGCTCCATCGCCAGAGCCTGCTCGCGGTCTGCCACTGACGGCAGAACCCCTCTGAATCGCGGTGGGCGAGCCCTGAATTGAATGGCGTAGCCTCCGTCAACTGTGTGCAGGACCCATCAAGATACTTGGGGAGGGATCACCCACTCTACCAGAACTCTCTTAAGGGTACCAGTCTCTCGAGACCGGCCTCTGGAATAGTCGGGTCTGTAGACACAGTTCCCTGTAACGGCCAGCCGGCAGGGAAGCTCTGGTCTAGCAGACTCGGGTCCCTCCTTGGAGGAAGCGAGCGGCCCTCGGGCCCATGCTCATTTCACATGGCTTATATTGTAAAGTCCAACCGTTACACCCCCACGCCAGTAGGGGGCAGACAACGTCTGGTCTGCTTTCAAACCCTTGCAGTTTCACCGAGAGAACAAGACGTTCAACTTCCGGATTTACTTCGCTTCTGTTCACGAACTCAGGAAAAAGTAAGTTACATTACAACCACAATATCATGAAACTGTAACTCCCTTCACTCGTAGGGCTTTGTTGTATTCCGGTTGCAGGTTAAACGTAACGTTAATCTCTCCAAAAAAAGTTTTTCCCGCTCGTGAGTTGTTCAAAACCTTTCATTCTAATACATGAAAGAATCGCCGTGTTCAAGAATTGGAAGCCCGGGTGAGGAAGCCGAACAACTTCTCTCTTTCTGGAAGTTTAATTGTCAGATCACATGTCAAGTATAGGCGCTGCGTTTGCAAAGGCAGTGAGAGGTCTGAACAGCATGAAGCTGAAAACACATCTCCCCAACAAAGGGAGGACACACAATTTATAGACGTTGAATGACACATAAGGAAAGATTCTATTGGGTCTAAACTAGCTCGGAGGCGGACCTGGCCAAATCTCTGGTAACCTAAGATCCAACCACATTCGATGTAGTGGACTCCTCTCTATCGCAAATATTTACGACCGGTGTGGGTTGGATGGTGCTTAGTGTTGTTGGGATTTCCTATCCCCCGGAGTTGGTTGATGAGAAGAATCCAATACGCCACTCAATTAAAGTTAAAAAAAAGTTAACATTTTATTTAGAAGAGATAAAGTGCTACATGAGCAATCCTCCGCAGGTACACCTGGAGACCTGAAACACGCTTCGCAAGCTGTCCCTCTCAGAGTCCGTCCGCTGTCTGACTCTGCTCTTTTTTATAACCTCTCTTGTCCTTGAACGTTGGTTCAACCCAGTTCATCCTTCTGTAACATTCTGCCTTCCCCGAACAATGAGTGCCTGGTACTCCTTCATGTAGACTTCGGCCGTGCCCTGTAAATGGGTTCAAACTGGCTCTCCCTTCGGCCACAGGTGCGCTATCTCAGATATTTTATCTTCATTTTTCCTGTGCTCTCCCTTCCACAATTCACATTGTCTGCCTTATATGGTCTCATCCGGTTACACCATCTTTTCTACAAGTCAAAAGATTATAAAAAAAATACACAAACAGAAACCCACATCTCACAGTGTGTATCTAAACTTCCTCTCTACCCCCGAAATCTCTGCCTGATACGGCTTGCTCTCCACTTTGCCCTCTGACCTTACATTCCTTTCAGCAGGCACAACTGCATCTCACTTGGGACACAAAGGAAACTCACTTTTGATTATCATACAGTAGTCTGGTCTTTGGTTTTGATGCGATCATATTATCGAAAGTCAATACGGTAAGTCTTAAATGTCGCCCTTTTGTTTAAGCATATGCTTATTAACGAAAGTTTGACTCTGGTACATTCACAGAAAGGTTGTATTTGGGAGGTTTACAAGGGGCGGCTGCGCTTTGTTTGAGTATTTTGCCAAAGACACGTGTCTGACGTATTGTTGGTGTCGGCCATCTTGAAACGGCAGTTATGGGCAAGCTATTTTCATATCGTTGAATGGGAAGCATACATGCTAACCCCAAGCCTTTCTATGGCTACTGTGTCTGTGTCTTTTTAAGTTTCATAAGGAACTCCTAGGTTGCATACAAAGGGCAGCACAGCAGGACTACACAAAGCGATGGAAGAGGGCACCCAGAGTACGTCATTATTGAGAATAGCACGCGAGGCTGTGACGTCATTACGCACCTCGGAAACACTTACACGTACTTTCACTTTCAAGTTCTCTCAAGAAACTTGGACGAAAACTTTTTCCAGCGGGGAAGAAAAGGGGGAAAACAAAGCAGAACCAACTCCAAACTCCGCGCGCAGTAGCTAAGGGAGTGAAGCCAGTGCCGGACCGCGGATGGCCGGTTTGCCGCAGGATGTCGGGCCGGCGGAGGAAGAGGGGCCGACGGGAGACCAGACGGACGCCAAACCGGACCACAGCGGAAGATTCCTGCTGTTCGGGTCCCGTAAGAAGAATAAGGATGGCCAGACGCGGGAGCAGGAATACTCTTCTCAAAGCCATTACAGAGTCGTTTCACCAACATTCCAGTATAAGATGAGCCACCAACGGGTGGGCAAGTGCATCATCATCAACAACAAAAACTTTGAGGAAAAGACGGGGATAAATGTACGCAACGGCACGGACCGAGACGCCGGAGAGCTGTTCAAGTGCTTCAAGAGCCTGGGCTTCGACGTCTTCATCTACAATGATCAGACGTGCGGGAAGATGGAGAGTCTTCTAAGGGAGGCCTCGGAGGAGGACCACAGCGACAGCTCAGATTTCCTGTTTGCCTACTCTACCGTGCCAGGTTATTACTCCTGGAGGAACCCTGGGCGGGGCTCCTGGTTCGTTCAGGCGCTCTGCAACGTCCTCAACGAGTTCGGCAAGCAGCTGGAGATCATGCAGATCCTGACCAGGGTCAACTACATGGTGGCCACCAGCTTCGAGTCCTGGTCCGAGCACCCCCGCTTCAGCGAGAAGAAGCAGATTCCCTGCGTGGTCTCTATGCTGACCAAAGAACTGTATTTCAACTGACCCGACCCGACCCGACCACCAGAGCGGCTCCACGGACCGTTTCACCTACCGACGCAGCGTTCCGAGAATTCAGGGATGATTCAGGCCCAGATCCACACATGACCATTTTTTTAAATGTGTAGTTGGGCCCGAAAGAAAAAAAACAAGCACTCTGTGATAAAAGAAAAAATATTATTAGTGGCACTCCGCGTTCATGTGCTGATGGTGACTCTTCTTCAGGTCATCCTCCGGAGTAACGGTTGATCTGATCTTTTCTCGACAGGCACGTTAAATATTCTTGTTTGTTTCACCAGCCCGGAGAAAAAATTGCTGTTTTTGGGGAATCACATGCATCAGGAAAATAGATCAGATCATTTTCAGCTATCTGTGTTTCAATGTTTCCAGCTGTCAATTGTCAGATTTAGAAAAACGGAAAAAGACGACACTCCTCTCAGCAGAAACACGGTGCTTTTGCCAAAGGCTCGGTGTCTCGGCCTTCCTGGCAGGTTCTACGTTTGGTAGCAGCATGCTGGCATCCTCAGGTTGTTCAGTGTTCCACTACGTGGGTTATTGTATCGTTTAAAGAAGGTCGTATTGTGGATCAGTTGTATCAGTTGTGGAATTTCCCTTTTTTTAATCTTTAAATTAGATTTTCCTCAGAGTACTGGGTGCCCTCTGTCTGTGACTGTTTTTAATGCAATGCATGTTGCTCTATTAGCCATGGAAATAACGTTGTCTCTTAACAGGTGAAGAATTACTCATTTGTTGAGTTTGAGGACTATGCGATGGGGGTTGTGCCTTCTTTGTGGGTCGACAGATCAGGGGTATGATGTTTTGTGTTTTTCTTTGTCTTCACAATGTCCTTCACCCTGCTAAATGTTCTCATCACATTGTGAGAAATAATCTAACATGAAATACATTTTCCCAAAAGGCGCTGTCTTGCTACTGGACCGCGCTAAATGTAAGGGTCCAAGTCCGCGAGTGCAATTTGCCCAACAGTAGCTAGAGCAAAAATTCGTTAAGAAAATCTGGCTGTGTACAGCTGACCTATTTCTGCTATACTATATATAAATACTAAGTTTTATCGTTTCAACATTGAGACGGAGGGAGAGGCGAGCGTCCACAAAAGACAGTGTGGACGGCCATGGAGGTTCATCTCAGACTCTTCAAGTGATGGTAAGACCTCTTAAGTACAGACTACATTATTTACACAATTTCAAATATTGTCTTTGCAATCAGCACAAATTGGATGGTATTTTATTTCAGATGAATCGGTACAGGGGACCAGCCTGTCGCACAATACTGGATGGGTCAACTGTGACTCGTCCTACTTCATCTTGGGATCCAGCTGAAGGTACAGTGGTTTTGAATTTTCCATTTCCAATTGGATGCAATGCCATGACAGGGAATTTGAGAGTAACTTTTCTGATTTTAAATAGCAGAACTCGGCGCAATGACTGCTCGCACAGAGGGAGGTGACTCACCCCTGGAGGTGGAAGTGAGCGGTAAGAAGACTCACTTCATTTGTTTACATATGGAAGTATACAATATATAAAGACTAACACCATCAATTTTTCCATAGATATTAAGACATCCCTGTTCCGGATGCAGCTGCGGATGGACTCTATTGAGGGCAAGCTTGATGAGCTGCTCTTCCCTCTGCTCCGGTCGAGGACCCGCTGCTGTCGCCCTGCGCGTCTCGGAAACCAGGAGAATAGGAACAAAATGGTAACTAAATGGCCATAGTCCTGCCCCATACTGCCATAAGATAAACAATATATAATTGCATGAATTCAAATCATTATAACTGAACTGACTTGAGATTGTATAAGATTTCCACTTTATTTATATATATATATATATATATAATATATGACAATTCAATTCATTTTTTCAATTCATTTTATTTTGTATAGCCCAAAATCGCAAATTACAAATTTGCCTCGGAGGGCTTTACAGTCTGTACACATGCAACATCCTCCGTCCCAAGACCCTCACATCGGCACAGGAAAAACTCCCCAAAAAATGAAAAAAACCCTTCCAGGGAAAAAAGGGAAGAAACCTTAGGGAGAACGTCAGAGGAGGGATCCCTCTCCCGGGATGGACAGACTGCAATGGATGTCATGTGTACAGAATGACTCATACAGATGTAGAATACATTCAATTTCTATAACAGAAATTAATCAAAGAATTCCAAGTAGCCGGCCAGATGTATGACAGGACTACTGCAGGGGCCACCACCGTCAGATCGAACCACCATCCACAGAAGACTGTGGGGAGGGAAAGCAAAGATTTTAGGAAAGGGTAATAGTGATATGAATCATATTTAAAATGATGATGATGATGACGATGATGATGATAGCAGCAGCAGGCCAGCAGGGCCACGGCCAGAGTCAGGACCAGGGTCCTGACCGAACTACGATCTGCAGAGACCTGCTCGGCGAGAAAGCACAAAGAACTCCCGGGAAGGAGCTGAATTAGTCATGTGCATTAATGCAACGTGGATTTTAGTAAAAGGGGAGAGAGAGAGAGAGAGAGAGAGAGAGAGGAGTTCGGTGTGTCCTAAAAAGTCCCCCGGCAGTTTAAGCCTATAGCAGCGTAACTAAGAGCTGGTCCAGGCAAACCTAAGCCAGCCCTAAATATAAGCGGTATCAAAGAGGAAAGTTTTAAGCTTTATCTTAAAGGAGCTGACTGAATCTGCCCCCCGGACTGAAAGTGGAAGCTGGTTCCACAAAAGAGGAGCTTGATAACTGAAGGCTCTGCCTCCCATCCTACTTTTAATAACTCTAGGAACAACAAGTAACCCAGCATCTATAGAACGCAGCTGCCTTGCAGGGCAGTACGGTGTTACAAGCTCTTTAAGATAAGAAGGTGCCTCACCAGCAAGCGCCTTGTAGGTGAGGAGAAGAACCTTAAATTCTATTCTTGATTTAACAGGGAGCCAGTGCAAAGCAGACAATACAGGCGTGATATGGTCTCTTTTATTAGTTCTTGTTAATACACGTGCTGCAGCATTCTGAATCAACTGAAGAGGCTTAAGAGATTTACAAGAACACCCTGCAAACAAAGAATTACAGTAGTCCAGTCTGGAGGAAACAAATGCATGAACTAATTTTTCTGCATCACCTTGAGACAGGAAATTCCTGATTTTCGATATATTACGTAGATGAAAAAAGGCGGTCCTTGAAGTATTCTTTATGTGAGAGTTGAAGGACATATCCTGGTCGAAGAGAACTCCAAGATTCTTGACGGTGCTGCTGGATACCAGAGAAATTCCATCCATAGAAACTGTATCACGTGACAGCTGACTTCGAAGGCGCTCTGGGCCTATCAAGATAACTTCTGTTTTTTCTGAGTTTAGCATCAGGAAGTTGCAGGTCATCCAAGTTTTGATGTCTCCAAGACATTCTTGAAGTCTAACGAGCTGTTCGGTCTCCTCTGGCTTGATCGACAGATACAATTGAGTATCGTCTGCGTAACAATGGAAGTTGATGCGGTGTTTTCTGATAACGTCGCCCAAAGGAAGCATATAAAGGGTAAATAAAATGGGTCCAAGCACAGAACCTTGTGGGACTCCGTGACCAACATTGGTGGTCTTCGAGGATTCTCCGTTTACAAGCACAAACTGGGATCGATCCAATAAATAGGATTTAAACCAGCTAAGTGCAGTTCCTTTAATACCAATCAAATGTTCTAGTCTCTGCAGCAAGACAACAAGAGGTTTTAATTTGACTTAACTTTTCTCATTTGTTTTCTACTACAGCTGCGGCCCAGAAAAGCTTCCCTGCGCTAAATGCTGCAGAGGCAGAGGACTTGATTGGACAAGCACTCAAGTTTGCCCCACACAGACGGTGAATGACTGCTCTTGTTAAGACTGAAGTGCAGTATTATTTATTTTTTAAAGGTTGTGTTTATTTTTTATTAAAGCTTTTGTGTTTTTGGTATCAACGCTCTAGTATTTTGTTTTCATTGGAGCAATTTTATTTTTACAAAGCCATCCCCACTTTGACCATTCACATGCACATTACATACTTAATCATTGCAATATGCGTCTTGCACACTATATTTGCACTATAACTTGTGTATTTGTTGAATGTATTATAACTTTTAGACATTTTTTTAATTAAGTTAAGTTATAAATTCCATAAATTTTGCCTGTCCATTCATTCCTGCTAATATCTAATAATGCATTCCTGCTCATGCGGTTAGCTTAAAGTAATAATAAAATTGGAATGCAAGGTTGCAACGTGTAGGGAAGGGAACGTACTAACTAACGTATCTGCAACCGTTAGCTAACGTCAGGGAAACTATATCTAAAGGTTGCAACCATTAGCTAACGTCAGGAGAACGATATCTAAAAGGTTGTAACCGTTATATAACGTCAAGTGAACGTCAGGGCCCCCATCGCGCCCGTAAGCGAACCAACAGTTAACTTTCAGGTAACGTCTGGGAACCAAACGCTAACGTTACTGTTAGCAAAAGCTGACGTTGAGAGAACGTTTTGGGAACCATACATTGTTAGCTGGGGAAGACGCTGCAATGTACACAGCCCGGCCCCTCAGAGCCCAAGCAAACAACGCACCCGTCCCGTAATAGAGCGGGTGCAGGGAGACTCAGCACACTGAAAGAAGCGCTGCTTGTTCGCCATAGTACGATAAACGTAAGGACTTTTGATTCACACAACGCGCTTGATGAAGGCACAGAGATGAAGGAGCCGGTGTTTTGGGTGCGCTTTATACTTCCTGGTCTCGACGTCACCCACCAATGACGTGGCGTCTCGCCATTGGACTGATTTCACACGTGCTTCATGACGTATGCATGAAGCACGTCATAACCCATAATCGAACTGCAGCAAGTTTTTAAAATGTCCTGATCCTTCAGTAAATCAACATTAATTGTTGTGTGTTATGACCTGCGTTTCCCTTTTGCAATGATGTTGAGGGACTGGAAATTACTTGTTACACCTCTGATAAACACTGTGCATAGAAGATGTATTCTACGTTGTATGCAAATCGGCAATCTACATTCAGATGTCAGAGGTGTAAATATTGTGATAATCACAATATTAATAATCTTAACCGTTGTTGCCTATAATCATGGAACGTATTGCATGTGGTAACAATATGGAAACAATATAGAAACGCTCTTGGTTTTGTTGGAAATGTCTAATAATTTCACCGGGGTGATACCTTCAGCTGGAGCCAGATTTAATGTACTGTCAAAATACTCATCCAATACTTCTTGATCAATATCGACAGCCATCAAACACGTGTCTTGAAACATGCAGTGCTGTTGTTGATCATGTAAAAGCTATCTATAGATGTTTGGTCATTTAAAAAAACTATTCAGCCCAATTTCATTAAATTCTACATCTTTTATAATATACTTAATATAATATAGTTCCTTTTTTAATGCGTAAGGGATCTACAAATTGATATTCATAGTGGACTTTATAAGTCATCTTACTCTTTAACGTTACACGCAAAAGAGAGCTGTCCATTCTGATCGTAGAAGCAAATCAGTAGTCTCAACGATATCGGCTGGAACACACGGGACATGTGCCTTTTGATGTCCTTTTAGGTAAAGCCAACATTTTCATGAAATGTATGTGTAAAGCAATTAAATGCTGTTGCAAGCAGTTAAAACAAGCCAGTTCTTCTGGGATGGGATGTACTTCCATATTGTCCGGTACACATTCAGGTGGCATTACTACTGTCAATTTTAGATTGGCATGTTTGACAGATCCATAGCTTTCTTCTACCCATATCCAGCCATTTGCACAGTCATCATCACAGCCATGGAAATGATGATGTGTGATACATTTCTCTGCAAGTAAAGCTATGTCCTCACGTTTACATAGTCATTTTTACAATGCAACGGCAGTCGATTGCAACCAAAAAACAAATTTCGGTCTATTTTTTACCTTTTTCAGAAAACTGCTCCATGACAAAATCACAGTTTTGACAGTTATTTCCTTTTGAAGTCTGGATTTATGACCTGCTATAACAAGTTTTTATGCATAATATTTCCTTTCTCTTTATTTTTGCCAAGTTCCTTTTTGTTTTCATTGTGCGAAGCATTTTGTTACTTGGCTTTTAAGTTTTTTATGCACTTTCAGGCTGGGAGATTGTCCCCATATTGTTTTTTACTCAAGTGGCTGCCTATGCAAAGCACTTTCTACATAGTGTATATATTTTTCCTTTCTAAATAGAGATGTTCCGATAGCATTTTTTTCCCTCCCGATACCGATATACGTCCAGTGGGTATCGGCCGATACCGAGTACCGATACCAGTGTCCCCTTAACTTTGGTAAATTCGTCGTGCTCTTTAGCGTGACGCGTGTTCAGATGTTTGATTAAGTTGCTGTTGTTGAAATTTGCACTCGTGCCACCCCTCGAAATTGCTTCTTTGCACTTGTTGCATGTCGGCGTCTTACTGGTGGGAAAAGCCACTGTAAAGTACTGCCAAACCGCCGACATGATGCGCTAACGTTAGCTCCTGAGCTAATGTGCAAATGACAGAGAAGACAGCCCGAGCAGCACCGAGACCAACGGCCGTTTACAGTAGCGGTTACCAACTCTATTTCTAAATAGTTTGATAATTTAGCAGGGCTACAGATATTTGAAGAATCCTGAATTTGTACAACCAACCTTTCATTTACCTTGTATCTGATGAGAAATTTATTACAGTAATATGTTTAACAATAGACTGGGTCTGTGATTATTCTCATGTGGCATCATTGCCAACATATTTCATGTGTGTCTCGTTAATATATTGGGATATTGAAGCATCTCTTCCATTATTTTATTTTTCGATGAGCTTTTTAAGAACCACTGCTTGAACAATTCTAAATTCTAAAACTATTTTTTATCCGCTTTGCATACAGCACCTAATAACCCACACACAGTTGGGTGCTTAACATCCTGCTTTTCGTAGGTCAAAATCATATAAATTGCAGAATTTTGGTAATTCATAACTGACGTACTGCAGTTACATCACTCAAAATGTACTCTGCGGTTCTGTAATATAATCTGAAACAGGTTCAAGAACAAAACTGATACATCGCTTAACCTTACAAAATCTATATCTGCAGCCGCCGATAAACTATCCGGCTGCTCCAAGATATCTGCAACAGGTTCAAGAACAAAACTTGTCTCTGAATTGAGATTTGCTGAAGTACTGATTTTTCTCTTACTTTGTCAACGAGAATATTCAGGGGAGCACGGACGTATTATCTTTGCAATAACCATAACAACTAAGCGTGCAAAGCTGTTGAACACAAACCACAGTCTCAATGGTTCCCATTGCAGTTTTCCAAATACAGTCTATCAGTGGTTAACTAATTGCTTGTGCAACTATATTGTTATATTATTGTGTATTTATCTGCAATGTTGGGGAGCACGGGAACCAAGCATTTCATTGCCATAACCTGTTATTGTAATGACAAATAAACACCCTTGAACTATATTCAAGCCAGCGATTACGGTGATATGTGAAATATTTATTCTTCAACAATCTGCAGGTGCTTGAATCGCCATCTGTTGCCCAACTGACAACATCAGCATTACTTTTTAAGTGTTTAACCCAGGGGTGTCAAACTCATTCTGGTCTGGGGGCCACATACAACTTAATCGGTCTCCAAACTCATGCCAAAATAAGTCCACTTTTTTCTTTGTATTAGTGCAAAGAAGTAAATTGTAAAAATCTTTATATGCAATGAATTGTCCTTTAACTAAATATATTATGAACAACCTAAGTGTTTTTAAGAAAATGATGTGCAATTTCAACAACATTTTCAACTAGTTTAACATTTATTTAAGTGCACTATGCATAAAAACTGATCACAGTGATTGTACACTGTTGCAAAACATTTATTGACAGTTTTGTGGAAGTTCAAACACTGGCCTGCATGTTAAAATACATCAAACACCTCAAAATGTATAAATTATTTAAAGTCCATTTGCTTCTGGGAAGCAATGCGCTTGTTAAGTCGTGACGTCACCACGCTCCAATAATACTGTTTCCGGGTCCAAAGTCCGGGTCCTCTCTACCTATTTACCGCTTTCGCCCGAGTTTTAACATGCCGCAGTGCTGTGTCCCGTGTTGTTTAAATAGATCGGAGTTTAAAAAAACAAGTGACTTTCAACTGTCATTCTATCGCTTTCCCTGTGACGAGAAAGATACGAGAAAATGGCTGCAGTTGATAACGCCGATGCTATGGGCTAACCCAGCTAACAATTTAAGGTCCCCAGAACGTTTGTTTTTGGTTACACTAACGTTTGGTTCGCAAACGTTGCCTGAAGGTTAGTTTGTAGTTCGGTGTTGGTTTTTCGGGATGGTAACGTTCCGGTACATTAACGTACGTAGGTTTCACGTGTTCACACAATGATGACCGGAGCTACCATACACACTGACACATGTTCATCAGTAACTAATATTCATAGGAGGACATGGATTAGCGGAGCCGAGGATCGAACTGTGCTCTAGTGCAAAGGCACTCCGTTGTTTCAAGCGGCTGTTTTCATAGATATTAGCCATGTACACGATCAAAAACTACATTGCTGCCAGCGCTGTTTATCATAACAATACTTCCGTATATTTTTAAATCTTCGTTTAGTTACGTTCACAGTTATAGAAGTCCTGTAAAAATTATATTTTGAAATACCTCATCCAGAACAAGGAATGGCACCTTATGTCAACTAGCTAGCTAGCTTAACCTTACAGCTAACTCACCCTTAATTATGCCACCTGGATGATGCGCTACACTAACCACTATGTTGGAGTTAAACAAATTTAAACTCTTTATGACCGCCAAGGGTGCATCACTAAAGTAGGACGTGATCGTCAATAAATTAACAGGTTCCGCCAGTGTTATTAGATGTGTACGAGCGGAGCGCTTGGACCCGGAAGTCCCGTGTGACGTCAGACTTAAGCGGATTCTGAACACATGAACTGACTCCACACACAGCGCCACTAGCGGTCAATATAGGAACTGCATATTTTATAGAAAATGAAGTTTATTATTCTTTTTCTTTCAATAATGCAGATTTATCCCACGGGCCAGACTGAACCACCTGGCGGGCCGGTTCCGGCCCGCGGGCCGTACGTTTGACACCCCTGCGCTACAGCAAAACTATTCTGGTTTTCAAAAAAATAACGATAAATAATAATGATGAGAGTCCGAAGACTCTACCGAACGAATAAATCTAGTTTATATGTCTCTAATTCATTCATAATATGGCTTTTACAGCAGTTTCAAAAACGTGTACTCTCTGTTAAATTCTTTCACCAGATTTGTATTGGAGTCTATGGGGCTTGAGACAGACTTTGTCTCACTCTCGAGCCCCTCAGGCAAAAAGTAAAGAACGCTGGGATTCCATTCCCACATCATTCCGACCAGCACAAGCACGGCATCATTCTGCTCAAAAATGAAGCTTTAAAATGTAACATTGTGGTCGTGAGTGCAAAAGATCCATATTTCTTTTACCCGATTCTCACGCAGCCGCACACTCTAAATTTGCATATTCTCACTCTGAGGCTGCACACACACACCCATGTTAAACTCAGAAAAGGACTGAAAACCTAGTGAAACATAATCAGTGATTATTAAGCTGAAAAGTCATAGCACCCCTCTCTGAAATGAGCTGAATATTTTAAAATTTGAATGGTTTAAATAGCTGAAAGTGTGAAGGAGTTGAAAGCGGAAACGGAAGAAATATAATAAGTTTAAGTTTAAGCATTCCAACAATAAAGAATAGGATAACATTACTTGGAATGCTTTGAAAGGATTCCAACAATAAAGAAAAAGGATAACATTACTTGGAATGCTTTGAAAGCAACAATGGTCAACACGAACGGAGAAAATGAAAAATGATTATGAAAAAAACCCCACTGTACTGTACACTGAAAAAAAAGTACTGTACAGTAGGATAAATAGTGACTCGCATATTTCACTGCTCTCCTGACTGAGCCGCTGCATCCTGACTCCGCTCTGTTATATATATACTATGATAAAAAGCTTGACGATCACTTGTCTACAGCATTAGCTCAAATGTTTAATTCAGCATAATGTTCTATATACCGTTTTATTCACCTAAATTGATAGAGAAGACAAAACTGTGACACATAGTGGTTATAATGACTTGCATAATAGATTGTTTTCAAATGAACACAATGCTGTGAATAAAGATGATAGCTTTTGTGTGTCCTGACATTACCCAGTCACAAAGCAACCTTTTAGGTTGTGACACTCCGCGTGTCAGTCTGACCCCTGACAGTAATTAGTATGAAATGTTATGGCTTGTAAGACATTGAGTGCTCAATCTGATCATGAATAATTAATTCAATGTCCTTGACTAGCCATGAGTGGGTTCAAATTGGAATGTTAGGGACAAACAAGAGAATAGCCACATGGGGGTAGTTGACATTAAAAATTGAACCAATGCCCCAAGCCCTTCAGTTTCTCATTTTAAAAAGACCTTTTAAAAAGGTAGGGATTTCTCCAACTTTATTCAGGTTTTACACTACCCCATCAGTACTGATTGTGAATTCGATCGCGATGCTTGATCAAATATCAATAAACTCAATTACGTGTTGTTCTCTTTGTAGTTCTATATTTCACTGTCTTGCTTTGACCCATCGTGACCTTCAAAGCAATTATCAGAGGTCGGTAGTCATGTTAGATGGATGAAGCCATCACCAGATAGCCTGTGGTGGAGAGGGGTGTCAATTATTGAGGTACATAAAGTAGAGATCTAAAATCAAACACAAACATTTTAACCATACATTTTGTTCTGTTAAACCAACAGCTTTATTTTTTACTAGAGGAACGTACCTTTTTTGCGGCACACTCAAAAGTGTCAACTGCCGTGTTAGATGGATTATGCCTTCAGACTGGCTGGAGCATTAGGGTGCCTTAATGAGATGTAAACTGAAAATGGACACACCTATCTGTAAGAAATTGCACAGCAGAATGCAGCAAAAACAATAGCTGTGCTTGTGTAACAGTCTGCCTTGGAGCTACAAAGTAGACGTTGGTTGTTGTGAAGCTGTTTTCTCTCGTGCTCTCCCTCTCATCCATTGTGACCCAGAACGCACTCTAACAGGTCAGCTGTCATTTTAGATGGATGAAGCCATCAGCTGCTCTGACCTTTTTTAGTCCAAATTACTGACTACTGACTGGCTCTGCAGGCTCGCTGCCAGTACATTTCCTTTTATGCCTCTGTTAGGGGCTAATGCGTTATATCCATCTTTCTGCACATACTGGGTTTTCTGCTAAATGTGTCTCTGTCTAAATAATTGCTTTCAGTTTTACGATAACTCATTAGGTGCAGACACTAGTTGCAGTACATATAACAAGGGTGTGGCGATATACATGTGTTGGGCTCAGAATGGGGTGTATTTGGTTAATAGCTACGGTGACAACAAAATTATTGATAATCACTTGTGTAGAGCATCACTATGTATACTGGCTGCTACCACGATACAAATGCACAAGTGAACAAATAAAATACCAATGCAAGTAGTTTAACTCTACAACGTCATATTATGCAGAAGAAAAATATAGTAATCGTCTCAAAAAGTGGCTCGAAACTCTTCAATGACTTTCATATAAATATTAGTTCTTTAAAGGCATACTATGCAACATTTTTCAGTTAATTTATGTGTTCCATACCGTTTTGGATGACTAAATGAGTAATTTCAGGTCGAACAAAGGTTTTCTCGGCCGCCCTGGTGGTCTGTAGGGGAAATACCGTATACTTGCAATTGCAGGAGCACTGATACACGGCCCCAGTGAAAGGCAGGCTCGTTGCTAGCGCAGTGGCGATATTTGTGCAGTTATCATGGTGGAACCAGCGAGAAAACAGCAAAAGCCCAGCAGGCAAGAAAGAGGAAAAGGGCTCTGGATAGAGAGAGGACTCGTACATGGGTGAACATCGGGCAAGCCTTTTCCCAATGGCGAGAGCTAAAAGAAAAAGAAGGCTGCAAGGCTCAAAACAATAGTGCCTGGCTTGACGGAGAAACCAGGAGAACAGCTGAGCGTCTTAACGACGGTGCAATTTTATTTTCGGCCTCTGGGGGAGCCTCGCTGGAAAATCAACACCGGACACCTAACCCTAACACGGTTACCGTGAGACGAGAGAAACTTGTGACCGCCATTTTAAAAAATCTCCATCTACAAATAAAGACGAGCCGCGCGAACACGTTGGATCCGCCGTGTTTGGATGCCGATGTAGGTCCGCAAAGCCATGAACATCAATAGCAAAGCAACGTCTGTCATTGTTGATGATGTGTTTGGCGCCGCCGCGCTAAGGTTGCGGGGAAAGATGAGAAGTAACAGCAGCGGTGAAAGTAAGCCGGTACTGTTCGCTACGGCGTACCAGAAAGAAAACTGTACGGTCTCAACTGCTATTTACCTGCTAACGGCACGTATATGCCCGGTCAGCCCGGCCAATACAACCAGGAAATACAAACTATCACCCCCCCCCCCCCCCCCCAACAGTGACGTAGGACCTGGCTCTGCGCTGCTCTTTAGCCTGTGGAAAAGCAACCGGTTCTTTGGAGGCTCCTCAATTGAACCAACTCTGAACCAGCACTAGCTCTGGCTCCGAACCAGCACCTGGTTCTTGTTGGTGGAAAAGGGGTAAGGGTCCCATTCAATCGGCACTCACCTGCGATCACCTCCATTGGAAATTAACGGAACTGCAACCAAGATCGATACAATGGGGCGAATAGGGAGTGCCCAGGCTCTCCGTAGACGGGCTCTTATAGCGTCTGTTTGTCTCCGCTCACGCGCTCACTAGTCCCCACACTAACCTGCGCCATTAGTCCCGCCCCTAACAACGGTGACTTTACTGATTGGTTAGTCAAAACTCACGAGCCAAAGGTAAGGTACATTTATGCTTTTAACCAGTACATTAGCGTTTTTTTTACAGCCTGTTATTATACTGTTAACTTGTATAATTTTTGTACAGGGCTACAAACGTACAGCTGTAGCCCCGGCGTCTGAGAGCAAAGAATATGTAATAATATATATAATAAATAAATTGAAAATCTCCAGATGGAGAGCTATGATGGAGGCTTTTTTTCTTCAAATATGATCAATTATCAAACATAATTTACCTGCATTTGATTTATTTTTTCAATGTTAGTGCATTAGAGGTGAGGCAGTACCTCACGTCTAGTGAGTGGCCCAGTCCTTACTATATATTTCTGTATGTGGCCCTCGGTAAAAAAAAATTGGATACCCTTGGCATAGAGGCATTGAGTAACACGTCACGTTGTGGGTTTGTTTCCCGTTTTATCTTGTAGGTTCCTGCCTCGTTGTAACAGGGTTAGCTACACTTCCTGCCTGGTTAAGGCCTCAGTATGCTTCTGCGTCAACCCTACGGCGCAGCTACGCCGTCACTCCTACGGCGTAGGAGCCCTTTTATGCTTCTGCGTCGGGTTGCATTGCATTTCACCGTCAGAACGCAAGGGGGGGCTGTGGGGTTCGCGAATCTCTCTGCTAGTTTGTTTTGGTTCCGCGCGCCATTTCCGCGTTTTAATTTCTGACAATGAGCGAAAGAGAGAGAATGTAACATAAATTAGCTGGAGCTAATCGCCGTTGAACAACAAACAATCTCTTTCCGCGAGCTGTGTGCCATTTGGCAGTCTTTGTAGTGCGCTGAGGAGCGCGTGCGACACAGACGGTCGTACTTCCTCGATCCAACGTTCCTCAACTTGGTCGATCGTTGGAAACAAACTGAAAATAAACTTTAAAAGTGGCGGTATAGCGGGAGGGGGAAACCGGAAAAGCTACACTCTGGAAACGATGTATACTCTGACCAATTACAGCCTTGCGGTCTGCGTCGCCTCGACGCGTAGTTACAATTCCTTGGAGGTGCGAGTCGAGCTACGGCGTACGCGGACCCTACGCCGTCAATTCGACGCAGAAGCATAAATCAGGCTTTATCCTCCGTGCTTGTCCTATGTCCAATCACTTACACCTTCCCCGTTTATTTAACCATGTGTGTTCTTGTCGCTTGTCGGTTCCTTCGCTCTGTTTTTTTCACTGTTCCTAGTCCGTGCTTTGCCGCTTAGCATTTTGCAAATCTGTGGCTTGTGGCAAAATAGCTTTTATTTATTTATGATGTCAGGGGGTTTTAACGTTTTTAAACGTAACCTGAGTACAGCTTACATGAAGCTGGGTTTTGGTTTTGAGAGCAGAAGGGGAAATTATTAACGCATTACACATTTTTCTGTTCGTAATTAGTATTTGTTGGGTTAACCACTTAATAAAAAGATTTACTGACCGCTCCTACATATGCTCTACTAATATTCAATGTCGGTGTATATATTTCTGCAGATATGCTGTTTTCCCTTCGCACCAGCACTTATTGACGCTTGTCAATGCATACTCACATGTTCTTGAATACGCATCCATGCCTCTGAGGGAGTGTGTCTTTCTGTTTCTGTGTATTATATCAGCATGAGCCACCTGTTCCTGGAGCACTGTGGCACGTTAGAGGTCTGGATCAGGCCGACTCCCATAGAGTTGACACCTGTCACCCCGTCTGCTTAACTGTCCTATACTACCAGATAGCAGCTTCCAGCACGGATAACCTACAGACCATGTCTAACACTGACTGCTACACCATCTTACGCTGGGGCCTCGAGTCTGTGTGTAGGGGGGCACACAGGCACAAATACATTTGAATACAAAATAAACGAAATACATTTTTTTTTTCTGCCTGTAGTACTACCAGTAGACAATAGGACATAGTTTTTATTACTGCCTCGCATAGACCGCTGGCTTTCTTTGGCTTGACATTTAGTTTGGCATTCCCTTTTGTTCCCCATCAAGAAAATAAAGTTGGACAACGAACGCTCAGCAGGTTCCGAGAGATAAAACGTCCTCTGCAGGGCATAACGGTTTAAAAGGGGAACTGTGCAAGAGCCAGTTTGACTAAAATACGTGTCATGGCAGCGTGAGTGATGGGCCTCTAGTTGCGTCATGAATCATCCACAGACACCAAGATTTAGGTGAATTACTGTCACACCTGCTCTGAGATGAACTGTCACCACCACTCACACGCATGCACGCGCACACTGATATATGCACTATATATGCTTTTACACAGATGGCTACTGAACCATGGCCTTGTATTCAGATATTTGGACACACATCCATGCATGCGAATGGGGAACAGGTAAAGATTCACACACTGGTACAAACACCAAAAAGAATGACCATTACGCAACCTCTGATCTGCTAAGCATTTGAAGTCTTGACTTTTTTCGTCTCCCACTGTTGTTCATCCGGTGTTTGCAGTACTGGTGTTCCTGCAGGAACGTTTCTCCACAGGTTTATCCCCATCCGCACTAATGTGTACGTGGCGGCCTTGGAAAGAGAAGTAGATTCGGTGACCCAGGCCCCGCTGAGGGGGATTCTCTGGGGAGACACCCGCTGGTATCCAGCTTCCTTCATGGCACACAGAGGCTGTAGCCAGCTGCCCGCACGACAGTACCTTCTTGGCAGAGTCAGGCCGTTGTGCTGTTTGGCTCTCCCGTGCTCCGTTTGAGTCCTTTGAGGAGGTCGCAGAGGTGGCTCTCAAGACGACCTTTTTGCTTGCAATATTTTTTCCTTAGAGAATTGGATATCTGCAAGCCCTCTCTGTGTCTTATTCATGCTTGGAATTCTCAGCCGGTATGGTGAAGGCGTTCTTACTACCATCTCCCGGTTATATTCCTAAGGTTCCTACAAAAAAAAAGACTTGGACCTATCTTGCTGCAGGCCTTCTGTCCTCCTTTTCTGACGTCGGACCAGATGAAGCTGAACCTCCTCTGCCCGGTTAGGGCCTTAGACGCCCTGTGTAGACGTTCCGAACAGCTGTTCGTGTACTTCGGACCACCCAACATCAGGGGTCCTGTGTCTAAACTGAGGATAAGCAAGTGGGTGGTTGAGACCATCTCACTGGCTTCAGTCGGCCGGGCAGCCTGGCTGTCCGTGCCTACCATAATAGGGGTATGGCGGCTTTATAGCCCTCCTGTAGCGCTGCACGACGTTGATATCGCGGCAGGCTGGTCCTCTCCGCACACGTTCGTGAGATTTAGCGCCTTGACCTTAGCCCCACGCCAAGAGCGCAGGTGCTTTTGTCAGAATTTGCGCTTGGATTTCACACGACAAACACTGGCTCGCGTGGCGAAGTGGGTGTTGGCGTTCCCATAGCGTTATGTAACCTTAGTTCCCTGAGGGGAACGAGACGCTTATGCCATACTCCCGGCATGCCCGTGGCACTTGATTCGGCCTTTCAGAGATGGAGCAGCCGGTGTTTTGGCTGCGCTTTATGCTTCCTGGTCTCGACGTAAACCGCCGATGACGTGGCGTCTCGCCATTGGACTGATTTCACACGTGCTTCATGACGCGGTCACGCAGGGCGTTCCCACAGCGTTTCACGCAGCGTCTCGTTCCCCTCAGGGAACAAAGGTTACATACGTAACCGGAGACGTTCTTATCTCGTTCCCCACGTGGAAATGTGCACCTGCGTCCAACTGCGGTGTTAAACACCAGGCTTCATTTTCAATTGTAACAAGGTTCTCCTCACCAGAGTAAATTATGAGATCTTAATTCTGATGTCTTTGGAAAAACTGTGGCAAGTACAGAAGTTTTTCCTTTGACAGTTTTATTCCTTTTCTGTTTTAAATAACTTTAATCATTTATAAAAAATAATACATTTTCCAACTCTTGTGACTTTAGTTTAGTTTAACCTATTTATTATAAAACAGCAATTTATTTTTGTACACATTTTGTGTAGACTAACAGAACTAAGGATATAAAACAACTGCTGGCTGTCTCTACATTGTCAAATCACGGACATGAGAGCAATAACAATATTCTCATGGAGATCAGTAAAACAATCAGTGCGAATGATAACTGCACTCGGGAGCAACGCTTGTAGCCCCCATCCTTAGCCCTGTACAATTACTGAGATATTACGTTTTTCCGTTCAGTATTACCTGGCCTGCACTCCTGCCTCAGCTGCGTTGCAGACTTCACTGGTGTGAGTGGCGGGCCAGCTACCGCAAACTTGTTAGAGGAGACATTTCTTGCAGTGGTGCTAGAAAAACCGGTTCCAAGATTACAACCAACCATTTCTGTACTAATCATCAGTTAACGTGAAAGAAGAATTTACTGTAAAATGTTGATCACTTACTCCATTTAGTCTCAGCATACCTGGGGAGTGATCTATACGTAGTGTGCCCTTTGGTCGGGTCTCAAGCCATGCATTTACAAGGACTGGAAATGAAGAAGTTTGGTTTTTACTCATATTTCACAATATACATTGTGAGCTGTGGGTTTCTGTTTGTGTGTTTTTTTTGTAATCTTTTGACTTGTAGAAAAGGATGGTGTGACCGGATGAGACCATATAAGGCAGACAATGTGAACTGTGGAAGGGAGAGCACAGGAAAAATGAAGATAAAATATTATCTGAGATAGCGCACCTGTGACCGAAGGGAGGTATACCTGGAGACCTGAAACACGCTTCGCAAGCTGTCCCTCTCAGAGTCCGTCCGCTGTCTGACTCTGCTCTTTTTTATAACCTCTCTTGTCCTTGAACGTTGGTCCAACCCAGTTCATCCTTCTGTAACATTCTGCCTTCCCCGAACAATGAGTGCCTGGTACTCCTTCACGCAGCCTTTGGCCTTGCCCTGAAAATGGGTTCAAACTGGCTCTCCCTTCGGCCACACGTGCGCTATCTCAGATAATATTTGATCTTCATTTTTCCTGTGCTCTCCCTTCCACAATTCACATTGTCTGCCTTATATGGTCTCATCTGGTCACACAAGTCAAAAGATTATAACAAAAACACACAAACCGAAACCCACATCTCACAATCACTATTTGCAATTACACCTGAATCCTAACCATTTTTTCTTTCTGAAATGCATACCGAAAGATAAATAACAGGACACAGATACATAATTTTCATATTATGTCTGTTTATTAACACAGCCAAATAATGGTGGTTTAAATCAAGCTGAAACGTACTACACACCATAATATTTGTCTTTGTAATGTCCCATTGCTTCCTTTTTGGCATTCATCTTAACCAGGATGTACAATTTACAGCATTCAATTGAACAGAAAGCCTTTAATAGAAATAGGAATCCATTTACTAGTTAGCTCCATTGACATCTATATATAAAGCTCCGACATCTCTGACACAGCTCTTCTTCGCCGCTTTAAAAAAAGTTGCGCTGCCATCGGCAACATGCGACATATGCAAAGAAGCAATTTCGAGGGGTGGCACGAGTGGCGCAAATTTCAACACCAGCAACTTAATGAAACATCTGAAGACGCGTCATGCTAAAGAGCGCGAACACTGGTATCGGTACTCGGGATCAGCCGATACCCACAGGACAGCGATAAAATGGTATCGGAACATCTCTACCTACCACATTTTCGCACAATTTGAGTCATCTGTTGCGTTTTTATGTGGAAAAAAACATCTCGGCTCTAGCGCCCAACGGAGTATCTATTGTGATGAGTACTAATTTGTGCCTGCAGGTGGCAGTAATGTGTTGTATAAGATGAAGTGCGTTAAAAAAATTGACGTAATTAACAACAAACATCTAATTAACGCGCTATTTTTGACAGACCTAATTCTGAGTAATCATTTTCGTTTTTATATAATTAGAGTTTGGGGGTTTTGCAAGTAACATACCTGAAACTCTTATTGTGTGAATTAGTCAGAAAGTTCCTTCGCCATGTTTGCCCACTGCAATATCAAGTGACAGTGGGCCCTGACCCATCAATTATAATCTAATGGATGTAGGATCATGTTACCAAATTCTGATTTCTTTTCACGCCTGCCTGATTTATAGGCCTCAAAATGTCGGCTGTTCATCGTATACTTTATGCAAGCGCTGACATCTTTTCCTGAAGAACCCAATTAACAGTGTCCACATGGCACGCAGGCAGGTTAAAGTGAGGCCCCAGGAGAATCGAAAAAGTATTTAACTAGCAATGTGACCTCGCTCCGGTGGCCATAAGGTTTTCAAAGCCGTTAGAGTTGTCACCTGTCAGGGGGCGGTGCCCCCGCTACGCTAGCATCTGTCCCTCTGACATGCACACACAAATTAAATGACTCTTTCTGAATGCAGATGCTCCGTGGCATCCGTTTCTGACCTCCAGCACCTGTCCTTTCTTGTCCACAGTGTTAAGGTCCTTGGCCTCAAAAGTGCTGCAGCAGATGGGAGCTGATTCCCGAGCTCACCTCCTGACTCTCCCGTTGTGTACCTATTTACCCTCCAGGCACCTTCTCGTACATTAGCATACAATTACCTCACATTATCATTTTCATACCTTTTTCTTGCACGTAGAAAAGAAAATGGACCGATTAAGTGTTAAGTAAAACCTTACAGCTATGTATGTTACGTGTTAACTATTGAATTAAACACTTTACTTACAGTTGTGACATTATTAAACAAAAATGCCAACTTCTAGATGGTAATAGATCACAGGGAAACAATCAGAGATCTATCATCTGGGAATCTTGTGCCAGTTTGTCATAGATTACAATACCTCAATGCTTAAAGTGGGACTTTGCGGACCTTTGATATTTTAATAAAGATTTGTGCTGATACAGCCAACAATTATTGAGACGTTGGCCTCAACAATCTTGGATACAAATCTGTAAATCCATTTCCCATCACCCAGATCCTTGGACGGGACCATTGGGGGCGGGGGGAGCAGGAAACTGACCCGGATAGACAATCAGGACCCCAGGTCCCTACAAACTTCCGAAGGATGAGCCCCCTGGTCCAGGATACAAACCCAGCGGCCTTCTTGGCTCTGGCCTACGGACCTGACCTTGGTCCCGGGGTTGACCCTCAGGATTATGAACCCCACCTGAATCCTATACCTAACATCCGTCCTTCCCCCTCTCCTAAACTTAACCCTTTTCCTGACCCCCATCCCAATTCCGTTCCCTTGTCCCATTCCCTGGAGGTTGATGATGCTCGAGTTCTGCCGCCCCCCCCCTCTTGGGTCCAACACAAACCCAACCGGAACCCCTGTACAGTGGTGATATTTTCAACCGGAACTCTTTAAGGTCCAGCTCCAGGACCCGACTTGCTGGACTCCTTCCACAGCCACATGCTTATTGGAGGCTTGGTTGGAGGAAATAGTTCCTTCATTTTTTAGAAGAATTCCACTTCCTCATCACTAGATATCCTATTATGGAGGAAATGGATTAGGACACAAATGCCTTTTGGATGAGACCGTGCACCGGGAAAGTCCTTCAGGAGACCCTTTGTAAAAAAGCCATACACTTCCCCTAACCTAACCCAAAGTTAACAAAATATTAACCTAGTGCAAAAAGAAAACTTGGCAGTGAATAGCATATTTCTAATAATCACAAGTTGGCTATCTCTGTTTCATGAGTGAACAAAACATTTTGCTAATGAAATTGTTGAGTGGCTAGTAACTCTGGAAAACTACTCAGCACAGCGGCTGTGGTGAGCACAAATATTAATGTCAAGCCCTGGTAATCGTCATAGAGCTGCACACTCATCAACATAATGCATTAGGCCAGGGGTTCTCAACCTTTTGCAAGCTGGGCCCCCCCAAAGCTGGTTCATGGTAATTGGGGCCCCCCTTCCCGCCGCCATCCCCACCCCGACTACACCACCTTGCATAGATAGATAGATAGCCCCCTAAGCTATTAGTTTTAGGCCCACACATTAATTATTGTTTTCATCATCAGTCGTGGTAGGTAAGCCTATTATCATTACTAGGCTATAATAAATGGGAATTGGCACCAGTCATCTGATGAATGTATGCTCTATTATTGTTATTAGTACCAGGCCTAATAGTAGCCATATTATCTGCATTTTTTACAGAAGCTTGCAGGTAGGCGATGTTAATGTGAGACCTGAGCCTGCTTTGCCTTGCAAAAGATCCTCAAATCTTGGTGCAATGTCTGATAAACATCAAATCATCCTCGATTTGTGCGCGATTGCGGTATTTCGTTTTGAGTGCAGTCAAACGAGCCGTTGATTATTTGTTTGTTCACAACACACGTCCATCATAAGATCAGCGGGAACTTGTGGTTAACTTTGGTTAACTTTTCTGAGTTAAACCAAACCTGCCAACACATTAGGTTACGAAAATACGGGAGATCCGAGTCCATGAATTGTGGACGAGAGGGGGCTGACATTTTTCTTGCTCGCTTACTGGTCTGAGTTGTTGACAGGGACGGGGGGGCACATATGCAACGTTTCCCGGGAGAAATAACAAACCGGGAGGTGTTCGGGTGATAGGGGTAAAAACGGGAGTGTTGGCAGGTAAAACTCCAAAAAAGGGACAACATCACTGAGCGAGCTCTCTCACTCTCACACACACACACACAGGTAGATATGTATTAGGTGGACTTTTTCGCCATACAGGCCCGGCTATGGTTTAGATGGACTACCCTTTCTTGAGGTCCTACAGCTTTGGCAGTTAGGTGAAAACACTTGAAGAAATCTGAAAACAAATCGGCTCACTTTAGATTTCAGATACACCCTACACAACCTCATACACAGCAACCTAATTAGACAGTGGTATAGGTAGACATTTCTAATTTTGAAAAAAAAAGTTATAAGGACCAAAATAAACATTGTTGGGTCTTTAAAGGGACAATAACTCCACCCTCCTCATTAACATAAATACACACAAACAGGACACAGCATTACTGGAACCATCAATTTAATATCAAAAATAATGTTAAAGGATGGCCAAATTGGCCCCTCTAGAGTATGTTTAGAAATCAATCTATACTATCTAAAGATTCATCTATGCAGAGGAAATCAGCAAGTGCACTTGCAACCTGGCTTCAGTCTCTGGCTTTCATTTCACATTTTTGAGGGGACCATGTTGTGGACGTGTTTGACTCAGGCCATCCTCAGAGGGCATTCGCAGGGATCATCTGAAGCAGATAGGAAGGGACAATGAATAGTGAGCGTGGAAATATACCATTACAGAGAATTGCTTGGACGTTTAGGTACTTCATCTTGGCATTGCGGTTAAATTATTGTAGTTGACAAGCCTTCCAAGCGACTACAAAAACACAAGTAACATTACTTTCATAAGAGTAGATATATGAAAATAAAAGGCAATGTGTCATTTAATTTTGATTAGACTATGCATTGACATGATACGCACCACCATAGTTTTCCATTAAAACGGAACTCGAACATGAACACCTGAAGGCGGTCGTGGTAAAGACTGCCTCCTCTGACATTCTTTATGGTTTATTAGTTCACCTCTATATTCAAACAGAAAGTCTCCTTTATCAAATGGAGCAGAGGTGAAGATGCCACGACCTATTTCATACAGACAGAAAAAACATGTCAACTTTATTCATGCTCTAACCTTTTAAACTCTAGCCTCTTTTATGGCCTCTGCTCCGAAAATGGCATACCCATAATAAAAATGTGAATAACTTTGTAAATACTTAAGTCTATTTGGACAATTTCTTTTCTGTAGGATAAAGGGGAACCTATGTAAATAATTATCAAATAAATAGAAAAAAGTGTTCCATCTTCATTTAATTTCCAAAGTTCGCCTGGAAAAAAAATGCACAGTGTATCTATCATTATAAAACATTGAGAACCAAAGCTAAAACTCATCCATTTCAAAGCCCAGGTTGTAGACAGTAACATTGCAAAGTTTTGATTTAATTGGGTGAAGCAGAACAAATCTAGAGAGGTTTTAGTGAAGAGTGGTCCGGCGAGAGGCCAAAACCAGAAAATCAGCCTTCTGGGCACATCGCAGCCAATTCTGGCTCGATTTTGATGATTGGCACCTCATTTTAATCGTCAGAGCCAATAGAATTGAGGTAAACACCGCTAAAGGAGACTGGCAGCTCTTTTAGCCAATAAGACGCAGCCATGGAGAAAGTCCGTTTCTTCTCGCAAACTGACTGGCCGAGACGAAAAACCCCTCATATCTGAGCCGTATATGCCCGTATATGGATTTTTTTTCACATCCGGGTTGAAATAACACTTCCGGGTAACGTTTAGCGTCTAGCAGCGAAAAACAAACGGGATAAATAATTTCTTTTGCATGAAAACAACAAACGTAAGTGACAAATTGTGATTGAAAAGCGAAGTTTGGCTGGTGCTTTTTTGACTGAGGGATATGATGCACATATTGTCGTAACCTGTGTGCTCTCGGCTAGCGGTTAGCTATCTCGGTTTTGTTGTTAGCTCAATGCGTCGCCCGGTACTCGGTGAAATAGTTAACATGGTACCGTTTTTTTGCGAGTGATAATTACATATTTCTTTTCACATTTTTGTGCAATGCTCTCGTGTTTGGAGCACGTTCAAACGGATTTGATGTCTTTGTAGCCCAGACTCTGGCATTTGCAGTGATATGCAGCGTTCATAAATCCGTTTGGTTTTTAGTTAACAATATGTGTCTGTAGTCAAACAGCGTTTGCACCCAATTGGGGGCCCCTCGAGCGTAAAGGGTTTTAAATCAGCATTACAAAATCCAAACATTTAACTAACCTTTGAAGGCATTGATGTATTTGACGTCAAGTCCCACTTTGTTTCCTCCAGTATCAATGTAAAATTTGGCATCATCCTTCGGATTTAAGCATCTTCACCGATTTTCTTACTGATGTGACCAGAAGGCTTTACATGCATGATCAGTTCTATAGCCATTTAAACCAGTAATGAAGGGAGATCAAATCAAATCCATAACAACAAAATTCAAATTTTTACTTGACACTGCTTCACAATTTAAGGCTATCTTTAGACTATCCAAGATTAAGTTAATCACAAAGCATGTCATCCAATCTCACCTCACACGGTCTCATCTCCTCCAGTCGTATCTGTAGCTAGCTCTGTTTTATACGGAGCTAGATGCACACGGAGTTAGCTACTCACAGAGGTAGCTACCCGCAGAGCTAGCCGCGGAGCTACTCGTAGCTAACGTTACTCACGGAGCTAGCAACTCATGCCTGTCTTTAGCTTTAAATAAGTGATGAACCTTGTACTTGACGTTCGTATGTAAAAATCATAAAGCATGCAATCATATCTCAGAGCAAGACTGTCTTCATCTTTAAAGGGCTGACAGACCTTGCACCAGAGCCTGGGCACTCCCTATTCGGGCCCATTGTATCGATCTTGGTTGCAGTTCCGTTAAATTCCACTGGAGGTGATCGCAGGCGAGTGCAGATTGTATTGGACTCTATGGAGCTAGACGGCTAAATTTAGCTCTTCCTCCTGCTTGTCGTTGATTCCGCAAGTTCAATATAGATTATAGGCCAAAAGTCGAATGAATGAGTACAGTAATGTCCTTTCGATTTCTTAAAGGTTGGGCCGTTGTTGGCCGGAACACGCTAGCATTCTGCTAATGAATGCGGATTGGTCAGTGACGGATTGCGACCAGAGACCCCGTTTGATAGCAGCTGGAGCTAAAGCAGAATCAGAAATTTAAAGTTTAGGAGGACTCTCTTTTGAAGTTTACCTCATATAGCAGCTGGTGTTATCATTATCGATCATGTTGCTGATGCCATGAGAACGGAAACCATGATTCGGAAGTGCCGAAGAGATGGCCGTAAAGCAGCACCTCCGGCAGTATGCAAATATGTGACGTCACATTTTCTGAACGGATGAGTGAACTTAAAAATTCAATTTTCAGCTGAGGGTATTGTTCTAGCCCCCCGCCCTCCTTTTGAATGCAAGTTTTAAATTGCTTGACAAAAAATTATTTAAGGGGTGAAGCCCCATAGGGTCCCATGCATTCTGCACTCGCCTGCGAGCGCCCTCGCATGGACAGACGTGTTACTGCAGCCCGTCCAGAACCCGGAAGTAACGAGAGAGTGCCACATCTCTTCATATTAGACGTCCGTAAGTCCTTCCAACGTCACTGACCCGCCCATTCCACGTCAATCACCCTGTCCCTCCCCCGCGGGAAAAACCAGCCAATCACAAGGAAGCCCGCGAAATTTTAACCGTGTGTGTCGAAATGTGTATGAAACTGCTCCAGCATGGTCCAGACGATACGCGGCGCTGTTCTATACACTGGGACACACAAAAATCAGGTCATGTGGTAAAAACAGCTAAAGATGTTGGTTCGGACTGCTTGCTGCTCCAAATCAAAAAGACAATAACATCTTTTCTTCCTTTGCACTTTTTAGTCCTTTCCTCACCGGTTTCTCACGTCATTGTCTTTCCACTTCTAAAATCACCTCCAATTTGTTCTGTCTCATCTTTCCTTTCTCCTGTGCTACTTTTTTCCCTTATTCCCTGCATCTCATTTCACACCCTCCTTCTGTCTTTAGCTAGTGAATTACTGCCAGCTCAGTTTAAACATATTGTCCTTTCAAATGGTTTTAAGTCATGCAAACTTTGACATTGTTCCTTATTAATGTCTAATATAAGTTACAAACTATGTCCTGTAATTCCTCACAAATGGCTTTGGATAGCATTACGTTTGAGCAAGGGGTACCTAATCAATCCAAGAGCAGCTGAAAAAAAAAAATTATTCCATATTCAACTCGATTCGAGAATGAATGTTAGACAATTGGCAACTGCTTTGCCAGTCCACACTGTACGCGGAAAGCGAGAAACAAACGTATTTTCTTTAACGCTTTCTGGATGATGCAGAACCCCCAGCAGGGATGACAAGTTCATCAGTAATTTCAGTCGGTCATCCAGATGGTATAAATCATTTAGCGGGGCGGACTTTGCAAAATCAGCAACTCCCACACACATTCAGCCCTCAGCGCAGCAGAGCTCGCCAGTCTCCATCGTGGCATTGTGTGTTTGTAACACCAGATAATGCTGCGTTACAAAAAAAATGCTTTTACGTTTTGCCTTAATGCATTTCCTATTGTAGACGATTCGGGATCAAAACTCATTCATGTTAAGGAATTATTATATATCCTGTTCATTCTGACAATCGCTACATAAAAATACTTATTCTGTCTGTACTGTAAATAAAAATTAGAGAATAGAAAAACAAATGTATGTTCTATCGACAGCACTCCTATTAGTATACTCCATTGGATAAACATCTTTGAGACAGACAGTGTCTGTATTGTTATTCGATGTGGGGAGTCAATGAAACAATTCCAGTATTTTTCACAGCCATCGGTATCTAAAACCACTTCACCATAAGACACTAAAAGAAAATACTTAAGGGCTGTTTTGCCGAAACTCCCAAACAAGAAGCAATGTTAGCCTAGAAGTGTATTTTGTGAGATGTGGGTTTTTTTTGTAATCTTTTGACTTGCAGGAAAAGATGGTGTGACCGGATGAGACCATATAAGGCAGACAATGTGAACTGTGGAAGGGAGAGCACAGGAAAAATGAAGATAAAATATTATCTGAGATAGCGCACGTGTGGCCGAAGGGAGAGCCAGTTTGAACCCATTTTCAGGGCAAGGCCGAAGGCTGCGTGATGGAGTACCAGGCACTCATTGTTCGGGGAAGGCAGAATGTTACAGAAGGATGAACTGGGTTGAACCAACGTTCAAGGACAAGAGAGGTTATAAAAAAGAGCAGAGTCAGACAGCGGACGGACTCTGAGAGGGACAGCTTGCGAAGCGTGTTTCAGGTCTCCAGGTATACCTGCGGAGGATTGCTCATGTAGCACTTTATCTCTTCTAAATAAAATGTTAACTTTTTTAACTTTAATTGAGTGCCGTATTGGATTCTTCTCATCAACCAACTCGGGGGGATAGGAAATCCCAACAATTTTGGGGGCTCGTCCGGGATGAGAAGTTTTCCTGTATAGGTGAATTCGGTCCAAGACGCTTTCATCCGCTGAACACTGCATACTCCCAGGCCGCCTCAAACCAAGGTAAGCAGAAACCTGTTTCCACTAATTCTGCATATTGGATAATCTAAAATAAGGAGTACGCTGTGGATTGGTGGTGAAGGAACCAAATTGATGCATGAGCAATTCGCTAAAGTTAATATTAAGGAAACCGGTAAAAGTGCACAACAATAGTACCGGCGAGTACTATTGGGTTTAGTAGGTACCGGCGAGTACCAAGGGATCTTCTATCCGACACAAATTAAAGGATCAGGGATCCTATTGGGTTTGGTGGGTACCGACGAGTACCAAGGGATCAATGATCTGACACAAATAAAAGGATTTTAAATCCTAGTCTTTGGTTTGGCAACCCCATCAGTTCCTGACGAGGGCAGAATTTTACAGAAGGATGAACTGGGTTGAACCAACGTTCAAGGACAAGAGAGGTTATAAAAAAGAGCAGAGTCAGACAGCGGACGGACTCTGAGAGGGACAGCTTGCGAAGCGTGTTTCAGGTCTCCAGGTGTACCTGCGGAGGATTGCTCATGTAGCACTTTATCTCTTCTAAATAAAATGTTAACTTTTTTAACTTTAATTGAGTGCCGTATTGGATTCTTCTCATCAACCAACTCGGGGGGATAGGAAATCCCAACAATTTGAATACTACATTGGGTTCATAAATAGTTTATTGGAAGTTGCCAACAGATAATTAAATAAGATGATTAAAAGAACGCCAGAAACTGTCAACTAGTGTAAAAAGCATGAAATGTGGGATTAATTTCATGAAGGTTACACACCGTTCTAACTTCTTCTTTGCTGATATTTTTACCTCATTAGTTGATCTGAATCAGGTTCTTGTGGGCAATGATTGCAAAGACTATTATAATGACCCTGCTTAGAAATAAGCAGAAATACATTGCTGCTGTAGTACATAGGGGTGGCATTCAAAGGGATGACATTTTGTTCATTATGCATTTAAGTGAATAGTCCGGCATGACTGGTGCTGATTCAGCCATCATGAACACGTCTCTGGCTACTGCAAACACAGTCTGTTCAGTAATTTAAGCTGTAATGTACACATGAAGAGTAAAAGGAATCATATATCAAAACTCCCCTTCAGCATTCCCTTTCAATTGAACAGTTCAGCAGTTTTTAATGCCACTACAGCTAAATCTCTGACTTCCACTCTCTGAGCCTTCTGCTCTATGAAAGATGGATTTTCAGACAGCCACTGTTAAATCAATGTTGCAAATTAGGAATATTGCATTATAAAGCACAGGAAGAGTCGCGGTCTTTGTGATCATGTATCCACTGTGTTGAAATATGAGTCTGAAACTACTCATTCACATATGCTGCACTGGTTTCATCATTCGACCAGTTTGCTCTCCTACTGAGGTACATATACAGACTAGCTGTTTGCTTGGCGTGACCAAGTGGGGGTGTTGGCTAGTTGGATGTGTTCCAGCCAGAGGTTTCAAGTAATGAAGTACAAATACTTTGTTAACCAAAATTTCTACTTAACTAAGGTATCTATACTGGAGTATTTATTTTTCAGACTTTTTACTTCTATTTCATTTTGGCTTGTTTTCATCGTTCAAAAACACACACACAAAAAAGACCTTTCTAGAAAAATCGCGCCATCCGGATGGAGTAGATATCATTGCGGTTGGATAAGAAGTATAAACATGTACCATTCTGACACCCTATTGGTTTTCTCCCCGATGCACCTCCAGATGATACAAATCAACTGACAAAATCACGCTACACTCCAGCAAGAATGGCTAAAAGCTTACTACGAAGATGTCCGTGGCAGAGAACTCAAGCGAGGCGGGTGATAAACAGAAAGATGGCGCTATTGATGGCTGCCACGGTGTTTACATGCTGTACATTTTTTGTTATTAATTGTTAATTAATTGTTTCCTGTTGAGATTCCTCTTGATCATCCGAGAAACAACTCCAACATTCTAGTCAAAGGTGTGCTCACCTTTAGCGACGCGGTGAGGGGCCGGCTTGTTAGTGCGACTCAGCAAGCGTGGTTTTCACACACCGCTGCCGGGCATCTTTTTCTTCAACGTGCGCTCACTGTGCAACAAACTGGACGAACTTCTGCTGCCGAGAAGAGACAGACTTTTTTACATCCTCTATTTTGTGCTTCACGGAGACGTGGCTGTGTGAATCGATACTGGACTCCAGCTGGCCGGCTTCCAGCTGCTCAGAGCAGACCGCGACACAGAGCTCTCCAGCAAGACGAAGGGTGGAGGAATCTGCTTCTACTCAGACATCAGCTTGTGAAATTGTTTATGTTCTTGGGGACTTTAACAAAGGAAACCTCAACCACAAACAGTTTATTAAATGTCCTACCAGAGAGGAGAACACGCTGGATCACTGTTACACCACAGCTTATCACGGAGTCCCGCGTGCTACGCTGCGACACTCCGACCACGTCACAGTCAATCTGATCCTTGCATACAGGCAGAAACTAAAGCTCTGCAAACCTGTGCTGAAGGAATTGAAAAAGTAGACAGTGTGTGTTTGGACTGCACTTAACAGAGACGTTAACCGTCTGGCGCCTCTTTAAAAGACAAAACCCTTGTAAAGCAGCCGGCCCGGACTCAGTCTCCCCCCGCACCCTGAAGCAATGTGCTGACCAGCGGTCTCCGGTGTTCACTGCCATCTTCAACACCTTCTTGGAGACATGCCACGTCCCAGCCTGCTTCAAAGCCTCCACCATCATCCCGGTTCCCAAGGATCACATTCCATTGTCGTCTGTTGTCGTGCTCCAACCGCCAAGTCAAATTCCTTGTATGTCTGACATATTATGGCAATAAATGTTTTCTGATTCCTAATAGCCAGGAAGACCAGCCAAACCTTGTACGTCAATGGAAGAATTTTTCGAGATTGGTTGGGTGCAAAAATAACTCCAATGCGCTGCAAGCTCTGCACGAGCTAATGGCTTTCAAAAACTTGTCGTCAAATGAGAAAAAAAGCACATTGAGCCAAGCTCTTTTTATCTGTAGACAAAATAGTGTAGTAACCAAGTAACAGTACAGTCCATTTACCATTACTTCATCAGCCATGGCAAGAAAGTCATCCACTGAAGGACCTTTGGATTAACCCTCCAAACAAACCAAGCTATGGGAGACTCAAAGTTGTAGCAGACCAGGGTCTGCTGACTGGTTTTCTCCTCCCATGACCAAAACTAAGTAAAGAAGGCGGGGCCAGGAAGTGATTAGAGGCACCTGGTGGAAAAGGTAAATGACCTGACAGAGGCTGTTTGAGGAGAGGAGTGAGAGGAGAACGCATGAAAGAAAACCTTGGAAAGACTGCTGGTTGCTGGACCTCGAGGGTCCCCAAAGAGGAATCTAATCAGACTACCTGGAAATAGACCGAGCAACGGAACCAGCAGGAGAACTTGTGGACCATCCTGGACCAAGGAGGGCCATCGAGCCGTGGTTGATCAGGACTGAGAAGTCCTGAACTCTTCTCCAGACTCCTCCAGCTAAGCACGCACTCACACACACACACACCGGCCACTCCGTCCACTGGACCTCACCATTTCCTTTTCCGGGACGCCTACCCCGAGAGAAAAATACTTTTCCCAGTGTTAAAATACTGTTTGTTTTGTAGAGCTGTACATGTTTGTGTATAATAATATATATATATAACTTCAGGCAGATAGTACACTTTCCCAAGGTGTGATTTGGTGAATAACCAGCACATTCTGATGTACGATGCCAAAATTGTTATTTTGAAAAATCATATACAGGAGCCAGATTCCTTCAAAATCTCTTTCACCAGACTACTTTGACGATGCTTCCACTCGCCGCCGTTAATCCAATTCTTATAATATTTACAGTCAAGCATTATCAAGGTCTTAAGTATTGTTAGGATTTCAAGTATGTGCGCACCTAGTGGTGAAAATTATGTGTGTTGAATCATAGAGTATTATAACTGTCACGTTAGATAAGTAATGACATCTGAATGCAATGTGAAGTGAATACAATTTAACTAAATAACCGATAAGACACTTTAAACATAATGTCTGTAATATCCTGTTATGATATGTTAGAAGATCTGGGGACGGCTTGCAGTATTCCCGTCCTATGGATTTCTCACACTGGTTTTCCCAGAGAGGTTTTAGTGTGAGTTTTTTCTCCTGTCAGGCAAATAATTAATAATTTTAAAGGCAGCTGGAATGTGGCATAAAGCCTTTAACCATATGAACTGTGAACCATGATGTTGTTTTGGAATTGAAGTGTGTGGGTTTATGATGGTGAACTGTATACCATGTTACTTTCATTCTGTAAGGCATAAAGCCATAAGTTTATCTGCAATCAATGTAACTGAAAGGAATGTGTGTCGATAGGACAGGGACAGTGAGAGAGGTTTCAGGTTATAGGTTTTCACACCTATATGAGAAGGGGTCATCGGAGGAAAGTGGCCAATCGAGGCCGTCATGGATCTCCAATACACATCGGATAAGACACTATAAAATCAACAGTTCGTGGGGGAGAGCTTCAGAACTTCTCCTTCTGCACCTTTTCAACTAAGTCGCTTACTGGCTTGCACAGAGAGATTCTCTATTTCGCGAAATAATTCACTGTCCGTTTTATTTTTCACTTTGTAATTGTATTCCTCCTTATTCTGATTAGTTATTAAATATATTTTGATTTTAACCTCTGAGCCGACGTCACTCTTTGATCCTTCGTCAGGGCCAGGACGAGGACAAAGGCTTCTCCTCCTCGTGAAGTCTCACCCTCAACAGTATCAGGTACCAACTGTTGAGGCATCAGATTAACCTTTGAGGAACAAGGTGTTAAGTAAAAAAAAACCAACTTTCTGTTTCCAATAGGTGGCGCTATGACTAATGTTTAAAATGATCATATGGATGTCTACAGGGTGAAAAGTTCCTGAAATCTGAGACATATGGAGCAGATTAGATCAAATACGGTCAAGTTACAACAACTTCCTTTACACCAAATGGTGGTCCTTAAAAAATGCTCCCTACACATATAGTTAGGAAATTCTTCCGGCAAAATGGAATTATTAGAGCCCAAGGTCTTAAAAACACGATGCCGCGTCAATTAAAAGAATCAGGTTTAATCCCTAGGAGGAGATGTCTTTTCTACAACCCCAAGAAATCATGAAAATAGGCCAAAAATGGCCCCAAAAGCCAGATTTTCAATGATTAACTGCAGCGCCCCCTATTCTTCAAATATTCTCAAAAAATTAGGGTGTGTTCAGAGGTTCAATGTCTACATATGTTACATATTTTGGTGAGGGCAGGCCAAGTCATTTGGAAATTAGGAATCTTGCCGGATTAAGCCACACCCATTGCGAAGTTCATTGGCCAATATCTTCTAGAAAACATTGAGATACTAACACGATTTGGGTTGGATCAGGGGGACATTGAACCAATAATGATTCGTGGAAGGTTTCGTCCAAATCCGACTGAGCGTTTAGGAGAAATGGCCAATAACGTGTTTCACAAAATGCAAAATGGCAGAAAATCTAGTTAGGCGCATTTGCATACCATGATTGACTTTTTTTGTAGAGCATGTGGAAGAGCACATGTTTGCCAATTTTCAAGTCGATCGGACATTCGGGGCGGAAACTGGCCTAGTAGGGTACTTTTCACTTTTCTACGGGGCGCTATAGAGACATTTCTTTACACCCAAAAGGGGAGACCCCAAAATTATCACATTTTTTAACAGTGTTTATCTTCATGCCAAATTTAAAAACTTTTTGAACATGATAAAGCCCCTCAAAAAGGCCCTTAAAGTGTGAGAAGTATAATAATAATAATAATAATTCCATCAATTACAATAGGTTCCTCTCCGACGAAGTCGTAGCAAAGACCCTAATTACAATGTCGTCATATGGTCTAAATTATCCTGATTTTGTGTTTTTTTATTCCGCTGGCCTTTCCCTATATTAAAAGCCACTTTGACTGTCAGGCTGAGAATCACGAAATTGAGGGATCCCAAACATCTGAGGAGGAGAACTTCCTCTCCTCCTTGAAGAAGATCAGCCCTCTTGAAATGACCCAGCAGTTGGATGCCTACCTGGGGTGCCCAGGAGACAAAGTAAATGTACAGAAGTCCTTCCCAGCTCTGTGCCAGCTTTCACTTAGCTTAATATGGCACTCTGCCTCAGCAGCCTGTGAAAGACTGTTTAATGTTGCAGGGCGCCTTTTCAGGCCAGGAAAAGCATGCATAGGCTCAAATAACTAACTTTGAGAACCTTCTGCTGGAAGTGTTGTTGTACACACTGGATTGAGTCCAAATGTCTCTTCCAATAAATTATATTGATAACATTCCACTGAAGTTTGACTTGTACTATTCGATCCTTATAGGCAACTAGTTATGTATTTTTCTCTGTGAAACGCATGTTGATGCTCAGTAGGACACATATTTTACTGAAATTTAAACACATTAAAGTACCATGTGATCATTTGAGATGGCCATATATGCAGCTGAAACGGGGAAGCCTAGTGCACCCAGATTTTTCAACATATTATAGTCCTGCACTATAGGCCCCTGAGCCACTGCTTAAGAGTTTGTCCTTAATGGGATTTTTTTCCCCCCTTTAGTTTTATACGTTTACTTATACAAAAAGGTATTTTTAAACCCTAGTATCAATACTTCAATTCTTTACTCAAGTAGAATTATCAACGCAAGCTTTTCAAAGTACTGGTTTAAAAACTACTTAAAGTATACAAGTAACATGGTCATGAAGACACTCATTTAACGTTACGAGGAATTTGCATGAGGAAAAGGAGACTGGTCCATGTTGCTAAATACCCAACTGAGATCGGCTTGTACCTTCCTCAGACCACTTTTCGCACACGGCGTCACTGTGATTTGCGTCATCTGCAGGTGCATCGCAGAGATTATTCTTCCACGTCAGGAACATTGCACAGCTCAAACCCTTCCTCTGCCACCACCTAAATTCTCATCCACGGCCTCATAACTTACAGACTCGACTACTGCAACAGCATCCTCTATGGCTCTCCCAACTAATTCCTTAACAAACACCAATATTTTCAGGACTCTGCTGCTTGACTGCTCAGATCCACCCACCACAATGAAGCCCAGTCCTGTGCAACCTCCACTGGCTCCCAGTAAAATACATGATAGACTTAAATACTACTCATCACCTACAAAGCCCTAATCAACCTGGCCCCTACTTACCTCCTTTAAACCTCCTCCCCCTCAACGCCCCAGCCCGTTGCCTCAGGTCCGCCAATGATAACACACTGAAGACCGTCGGGATACTGCATTTCTCTGTACGTTTCACATTGTAAAGCGTCTTTGGCTACCCAGTAAAGCGCTATAAAAAACAACAGTATTATCAGATGAAGACAATAATGTCTTTCTTCCTCAAATGAAACGAGAGGCAGTTACAAGTATCATCACTGTAATCATTGCTCATGAAAAATATACCTTCACATTCCAGCAGTGCAGTGAAATGCATGATTAGTTAATGTCAGCATCCAACTCCATACCCCTGCTAATAGCTGAAACGCATTATAATTGTGCCAAATTTGAAAAATGTTTTTGGCAGCTGGTGGGATTGAACTCAGTTTGATTGTTTCCAAGCCAGTCTAGAGTGGATGGTGGTTAAAAGAGGACTCAGTCATTAAGCTTTGCATTTGGAGCATTGTGAGAAACCGACAAAGATGATAATAATAATAATAATAATAATTGTCATTGTTCCTGTTCATGTTTCATTTACCACAGCTTCTTTGTCAAAACCTGCCGGATTGGCACCACTGTATTTATATATATTATTGAAGTTTATATTGGGGCATGAAGCATATTAGTAGTGATGTTACGAGAGGTGCCGACGCTTCGGAGCGTGTGTCGAGTAATGGAAGGGGCGTTTCCGCGAAGCGCATATCAAGGCTTGCTTCATTAGGGGAGGAGCCAAAAATGATGACGTCCGAAGCCTCGCTGGCTCTACCACGTGACTGCTTCGGGAAGTGGTTAAAAATTTTGCCGGGAGGTTTGACAGCAATATAAACCCCTCAGACTCCATTCAAAATGTGGGTTGTTAGTGGAGAGTTGAGGTCAGTTGAGAGTTTGGATAGCGTTTATATAGTTGGAGCCAACTCGGAAGAGGAGGATTTTCCCTGTGTGGGAACACTTTGATCTGATAACTCCTAATAAAAGTAAGCTAAATCTAACTTTCAGACACGTTAGGTTTGCTTATCAAGAACTGTTATTTTATTCAAAAGGTGAGGTGTTCCAAGGAGGTACAAGAACACCTCATCCATGCTAAGGCATTACCATGCCTTGCATGAGAATAAGGAGAAAACTGGAGCTTTACCCAGCCACGGTAAGTCATTACAAATGCACCATCACAATTTTTCCCTATTCAAAACAGGTAAAAGACACTGTAATTATTCTCTTAACCAGCTTCCAGAAAACAAGAGCTGGATGAAGCCCTCGTCTCCATGATAGTGAAGACACACAGCCCTTCAGTATTGCGGATCATGTTGGATTTAGGGCATTGGTGTCCAAACTGGATCCAAATGATGTTCTCCCTACAAGGCAGGTATGTATGGGAGCGTGCATGAAACGAATGACTATTTTATTGGGTCTCACAGTTAAGCACTATATGTTATATGTTTTCCTTTAGGCTCTGAAGGCCATGGTGGAGGCCAAGTATGAGTCTGAGAAGGCTAAGGCTAAAGTGGCAAATTCAATTAAATTCATTTTGTATAGCCCAAAATCGCAAATGACAAATTTGCCTCGGAGGGCTTTACAGTCTGTACACATGCAACATCCTCTGTCCCAAGACCCTCACATCGGCACAGGAAAAACTCCCCAAAAAATGAAAAAACCCTTCCAGGGAAAAATGGAAGAAACCTTAGGGAGAACGTCAGAGGAGGGATCCCTCTCCCGGGATGGACGTCATGTGTACAGAATGACTCATACAGATGTAGAATACATTCAATTTCTATAACAGAAATTATTCAAAGAATTCCAAGTAGCCGGCCAGATGTACGACAGGACCACTGCAGGGGCCACCACCATCAGATAGAACCACCATCCACAGAAGACTGTGGGGAGGGAAAGCAAAGATTTTAGGAAAGGGTAATAGTGATATGAATCATATTTAAAATGATGATGATGGTGACGGCAGCAGCAGGTGCCAGCAGGGCCACGGCCGGAGTCAGGACCAGGGTCCTGACGGAACTACGATCTGCAGAGACCTGCTCGGCGAGAAAGCAAAGAACTCCCAGGAAGGAGCTGAATTAGTCATGTGCATTAATGCAACGTGGATTTTAGTAAAAGGGGAGAGAGAGAGAGAGAGAGAGAGAGCGAGCGAGAGAGAGAGATTCGGTGTGTCCCAAGAAGTCCCCCGGCAGTTTAAGCCTATAGCAGCGTAACTAAGAGCTGGTCCAGGCAAACCTAAGCCAGCCCTAAATATAAGCGGTATCAAAGAGGAAAGTTTTAAGCTTTATCTTAAAGGAGCTGACTGAATCTGCCCCCTGGACTGAAAGTGGAAGCTGGTTCCACAAAAGAAGAGCTTGATAAAAGTAGGATGGGAGGCAGAGCCTTCAGTTAATAACTCTGGGAACAACAAGTAACTCAGCATCTATAGAAAATATAGCAAATGTGGCTGCTGTTAGCCTTACTTCAGACATGTGGAGATCCATCAACATGGATGCCTACCTGGCTGTAACGTGTCATTTTGTGGGTGAGAAAACCACACTTCGTTCAGTGCTGTTGGGAGTCCAGGCATTCCCCCAATCACACACTGCTGAAAATATAGCTTGTGTGAAAGCCTCCCTGATGGAGGAATGGGGAATTGCCAACAAGGTGACGTGCATGGTCACTGATGGTGCTCCCAGTATGGTTGCCTGTGTGAGAGAGCTGAAGCTTCGGCATCATATCTGCATTGCACACACACTGAACCTGATGGTGAAGAAGGCACTCGACCAGCAGCCTGTGCTCTCAGTCGTCCGGGCCAAAGCACAGAAGCTGGTTGGCTTCTTTAGAAGCAGCACCACTGCTAAGGTATGCTCTTTCCCTTTATTCCAATTTCTAATAACGCAAATAGTTTGTATGTGTTCCTACTGCAGTGATTTAATGGCCTACTCATCTGTATCGTTTAAAGGAGAAGCTTGCAGAAGTGCAAAATCGTCTGGGGATGGCAAACCTGAAGCTACTTCAAGAAGTGGGGACCAGGTGGAACAGCACCTATTCGATGCTGCAGCGTTTGGTGGAGCAAAGGGAGCCAGTAGGAGCAGCGTTGGCTGGGTTACACCACGACATCCCCTTCCTAACAGCAGAAGGGTTCCACTCTGTTGGAGGGTGCCTTTCTTTGCTCCACAGTGGCATCCGTGATGCCACTGTGGAGCTGTCGGCGGAGCAAAATGTGTCTGCCTCCAAAGTTGTTCCCCTCGTGAAGATGCTGGAGCAAATGACAAAGCCGGCAGCTGCAGCAGCATTGGAAATGGGAGACCAGCTCATCAGGCACCTCCGGGAAAAGCTCTACACATTGCAGTCGATGAGCATAATGTCGCTTGCTACCCTACTGGACCCCCGATTTGAAGTGATAGGATTTTTTAGCCAAACAAAAGCCACTGAAGCAGTGAAATGACTGACCTCCGAGTGTGCCACCATCTGACGGTCAAAGCAGAGAGGAAATCCCCCAGGCTTCCACCTCTCATGATGTCACAGTAGGTAATCTATTATTTTACATTGAGATCAATTATTCCTATGAGAACACTTCGTAATATGATCTGTGGTTTCCTCTTAGGTAGCAAACTGTGGCATCGTTTGGACACCAGCGTCATGAAGGCACGGAAGACTCAAAATGTCAAAGCAGATGCCACCGTCGAGGTCCAGCGCTACCTCTCAGAGCCAAACATAAGCAGGCTGGAAAACCCTCTGGAGTACTGGGAGAGGCAACAATTTTTGTTTCCAAATTTATATGTACTTGCATTTTTGTGCACGCCAGCATCTTCGTTACCCTGTGAAAGGGTGTTTTCAAAGGCCGGAGAGGTTGTGTCAAAAAAAAGTTCCAAGTTCCACAAGCATATTCTGTCCCCTCTTCCTAGTTCCACAAGCACCTTCACTGTCTTCTGCCTGCTTAAGCCCATGCCATTGTCCTAAAGTGACAATAACATTAACATTAATACACAACCTTCCATATCATATGACGCTACCATTTTGGGAGAAAATTACACAGAAAACATTCAAAAAATATTTTATTATGCACATGTGATCATTTATGTACAGAATTTATTTGATCATACATTTTGGTAATTCAGTCATTCCCAACAGCCATAACAGACACAAAAATTCAATGCATCACATTATGTGGTTCAGTTACAGCTGCCTGTAATTATACACTTGGCCAGTAGGTGGTATCGTGTCACATAAAGCATCAAGAAATTAACCTTTACTCGAACCAATTGGCTGAAGTGTTGCGAGGCTTCACAAGGCTTCATCTCACCATCACTACCCAACAGCCATAAGACACAAATGTAATGCATCACATTATGTGGTTCAGTTACAGCTGCCTGTAATTATACACTTGGCCAGTAGGTGGTTTCGTGAGCACATGAAGCATCAAGAAACAAACCTTTTCTTGAACCAATTGGCTGAAGTATTGCGATGCCTTATGAGGCTTCATTTCACCATCACTACATTAGTGATTTTCTCAAATGCCTTTTTGTTTAGGATTCCAAGTTAGAAGCAATTTTCGTTTGTAAAAGAACTGTGATACATTACATGTAATTTAGCTGACGCTTTTAAGTGCATTTGTCAAGATCGGGGTGTAGACAGAGGCAGGACTCAAAACGCTGAGTTTCAAAACAAAAGTTCTAGTCAAAATGCCGAGGGCCAAAATCAGAGACGAGGACCAGGAACACACAGGCAGAACCTACGGCCGTGCAACAGCAACATCCAACAATGACGCAACCAGGGACAAGCGACACACAGGGCTTAAATACAGAGGGAGGTGCAGGACACAGGTGGGAATAATCATGACATGGCAGACAATCACAGGGGATGACAGGACAAAGCAGGAAGTGAAATTCACTCAGGGACACAAGAGGCATCAAATTACAAAATAAATCAGGAAGTAAACCCAATGCGTGACAGCATTTCAACCATAGGGACACAAACTCAAAAGAACAAAAACAAAGTGTTATTTCATATAAATTTGAATACCATTTCTTTAAGCTAACAACACTCGACTCGAATATATTTCAGTGTTTCCCCAGTCATAACATTTGGGGGGCAACCCCCGCCCTACCTTGAAGGTTAAGTGAATGTTGATTAAGTGTATTATCTATATAGCTCGAGATCACAACAAAAGTCCTTTAACGCTAACTTTCCTTTCAAACAATTTTATAACTTTACATGACTGCATGTCATTTCTCGCTCTACATGGTCTCATGTTTACAACCCTCCTACAAATTTGTCAGTGATATTGATTGTCATCTTTTCGGCAATGTCATACTTTCCTTTCTCCTAATACATTTCTCCCGCTCAAGGCCGGCCATATTTAAAATGTGTTCAAGCAAAGACATGTGTGCATTCAGTCCTTTAAGCCTAAGTTTCAAAACTCTTCATTCTGTAGGTCTAATTAGATCCCATTTCTTTGTCCAGCACCCCCTCCTCTTCTTCCATGTTTTTTCTCTCCCTCTCTCTTCCGTACGCTGGCTTGAACAACAGAAAAGCCAAATCAATACTCCTATAGCATGGCAGAGGCGATTAATGCGCTCTCGTACTTATGAAGCGCTTTCATGGCCCAGTGAAGGATGAAATCATCCTCTGACTGCTGAGATCCTAAAAACCTGAGGTGCACAGACAGAGCGAGAGCGAAGTGAGGAGGGTGGGGGTGTGAGAGGGATCAGCATAGAGTGCATTGGGGTGTCCTATAATAGGTGAAAATGTAGAAGGAAAAAGAAATGTGAAATCGTCGAGGAGGGCATCAGACCCTCTCCAGTAACTATGTTAATGAGGAGACGCATGTCGGGGAAGCCAAATAGAGAGAACGAGATGGCTATTATTACTTTGGGTGTGAGTGCTCCTCTATTTAATGCCTTGGTGCTCCTGCTAAAGAGCTCTGGAACTGAAAACAAGCTTCTACCATGTTAACAGTCTCATTTGATTTTCTACTTGAGAGAGGGGTTAGGTACAACGACAGTACAGGAGGAGTTTTATGTGTAATAAATTACAAATATAGATAACAGACCAAACACAAATGCACTGTTTATGTGTGAGTGCATTTTGCTCTGTAAATATTAGTGCTAGTGCTCAAAAATATTTTGAAGTTGAAATCATAAACAATATGTATGTTCTATTATATATTTAAGCAATAAGGTATGAGAGGCTGTACTTTATTGTCCAATTTGGGGGTGTTGTTAGGCCCAACGTGCAGCCTACCTCTCCAGGGGCCTCATTTATAAAACTTTGCGTCAGATTTGCGCCAGAAGTGGCGCACGCACAGAAATATTCAGACTTATAAAACCGTGCGCACGCACGTCCTACGCAGTTTTCCCTTAATAAATCACAATCCATTCTAAATGCAGCGCAGCTTTTGCTGCTTCATGTTACGTGGAGGATAGGCGCGATCGCGCCGGTCAGCCCGGCCGCCGACCGCTACCATCACCACCTCCTCCCCGGTCTCCGGCAGAGGAGGAGAAAAAGTTTGGGGACCCCCGGCTCTATATCGTAGTACCACCAAGAAATAAATAAAAACAACTTTCACCCCTGATAACATAACAATATTATTGCAGAACATATTTCACTTTTCTTTTTGAAAATGTGTTAATTTGCATTTCTGTTTGTTTTACACTGCAGATCGATCAAACGGGTGTTCGTGTTATTTATGAGAGGCAGTATCGGCATTTCTTTTCGCAACAGTCTTTTTACACTCTTTCACACACGTTTCGTGTTTCTTGCATTTGCCGCCGGTCCTCATTTCACCTGTTTTTGTGCGTACGCATGGGTCCGAGCTTGCGTGAAGGACCGCACATTTTCCCGCCAAGTTTGCTTTTTATAAATACCAATTATTGCGTAGAGAGCGGCGTACGCCTTCTTCTGTGCGACTGCAGCGTTTATAAATGATGCCCCTGGTGTCTACTGTCGACATCTCACATTAGGTATGCAACTCTTCCACAAGAAAGGCTGTCTCACTGGGCTCACGGGGGGTGGAATCGTGACACTTTTTGTCCTTAATTGCAATATCTCAACTATAATGAATTTCATTCAACTATAATAGCTTTAATTGTGTAATTGCACCATTGACCTCCCCATCAGTCTCAGCTGTACTTTGTGTTAAGTACTAATTAGCACCTATTTGCATGTTAGCGTTCTGGAACAACAATGAGACCATTGAAAAAATGACACTTGATTAGAATCAACTTTAGAGCAGGTTAGCATGCTGATGTGTATCGTTAGATGGCAAGCCTGGGACATAAAAGAGTAAAAAAAATTGAAAGAGAAAATGTTGCCCCGTATCAACTTTTGTCCTACTTTTTCTGACTGTGCGATCGGGTCTCAATACTCAATATGACCATGTAATATTTCAGTTTCTACCAACATCTGGATTTTGGCCAGAATCAAAAGGTTGCTACCAGTGGTCTTGTTTGGCAGTATGACTTTTAATTATTTTGATTTAATGTAATTTTACACTTTTAACAGTGGTCTTTCTACAAATTCATTCAACAACATTTTGGTCCGCCTTATTTTTAATATAAAATATTACATAACATATGAGATCATTGTACCAGGTGTGGGTGGGTCTGGAATGATGCCACAGACAAGCGTTCTGGCGAGGGAAATACTTTTATTCTTGTATAGAATATAAAACACACACAACTGGCAGCGTCCTGCTCGCTCGTGCCGTCTCTCTTGCTCGCCTAACTCTCTCAAATAGGGGAAAAAGAGACAGTCATTAGTTCCTCAGCTGAGGTTCATTGCCTCCACCTGGCACCGTTCCCCGAGCCACTCCCCCTCCCACCCCCCTGCAGCTGAGCCAAAACCACGCCCGCCACCACAATCATATAATATAATCTTATTTGGCATCCGTTTGTTTGTGGTTGCAAAATAATGTTTGTTTATAACTTGCACAAAATAAAAACAATATGTACCTTTCTTTTATTTGGTTTATGTTTTTCAGAATATCTTTTCCGGACACATATTTATCTCCAAACAATATGATCTTGACTGGCTTGATTTTGTGTTTTTGTGACATGAATTTATTCAACCCGATTCTGGGCGTCACCTTTTTTTGTAGTGCCAGGTTCGGGTTGAGGCAGTTTATTAATTTCTTGGTATTTTTGCGCATGCCATTCATTTAGAGGACTGCTCCTGTAATTAAGCTGTCTCTCTTAATGTCCTATTGCTTGTAAGTGATTGAATTTTTAACAATCTAATGCTTCTCGATTAAGCCACCTTGTGGATAAAGTATTTTGTAGATGATTAACATGGTTTGCTTTTGCTACAGTCTTTGTATTTTGGCAATTGTCTTTCAAATGATTTATTAATGTAGTCACTCACCTCTAGTCAGTAATAATTATTATAGTAATTATAAAAATGTACATAACATCATATTTTCAAATCCTAATTAATACATTTATCGCTATCATTTATAAGTCTAAATGTCAACAATGCATACTGATAACTGGTAAAAGGGCTCTTGAGATCTGCAATGAGAGGCTGCAGATAAAAAGAACAAATACTGTAATCTAATCCGAGGTTCAATGGTTCAGGTTACCGGAGTGGAACAGACTAGATTGGAATCAGTGGAAGTGTAGTCAATGCAGAATAAGATTTACATCCAGCACTGGAAAATTTAAACCTTAATCAAATATAGAAAATTACGGAACTGACACGTTTAAAAGAATGGGACCACACAGCAACAGCAGGAGAAACACAACCCTGTGCACGAAAGCAATGATAAGGCATTTGAAAAAGACTCCACATTTTCTGATATACTAGCATTGTGTAGCAATTCTTTGTTTTGCAGTCAACAAAACATCTGGTGAACGGTTGCAAAATCAGAGACATGGGGTAGACAGGTGAAAGATGGCGATGGTGGCAGGGATGGAGGAAGCTGAGCTGGGCCAAATCACACGGACTTGTTTTCTGAATCTATCTATGTTGGACATTATTTCTCACCATGATGGAATAGGGTTTCCTGAACATCGCCCCCCCCTCCCCAAAGAGGGTCAGGTGGTCCCTTTTTTTAAGGGTACAAAAATAATGCCCCTAGCCCAGCTGTTTTCAGGCCGGTTCAAGAGATCTCCCCCGGAGAACCACATAGCTTTTAACTAACAATGGGACCCCCGTCTGGTGGCCATAAGGTTTTCAATGCGATGCAAGTTGTCACCTGTCAGGGAACGCTGTTTCCCCACTGGGGTTACACACACTGTCACATCTCAATCCACCTCCCGATCCGTCACAATGGTTCAGTCCACTTTTCACACTTGCTCCACATCTCAATCAGCTATGCTACTAATACCCCCCCCCAGCCCCGTGAGTCACTGCCAGATTGTTCTCTGTGTTATGCCAGACCTTCAAGCACTTCTTAACGGACTGATCCCGGTTTCGACCCTTCTGTCCCCGGACCCGTCTGCCTGTCTCCGTCCCGGCTAGGACCTCCGCCTTTTGTCCCCTGTGGCTGTGGTGTGTGTGTGTGTGTGTTAGTCCCAAGGCAGCATTAAGGGAGTAGACAGGACCCAGCAGAAAACGTAGGAAATATGATCCTGAGTACTTAGTTAGGTTTAGTTAGTTAGGTTTCACCTGGTCGGGGTCTGAGGCTGCTCTTCTGCCGCAGTGTGTGGTCTGCAAGGAGGTGCTAGCAAATGATAGCATGAGACCATGCAAACTTCAGCGTCACACTGAAACTAAGCACACAAGTTTAGTGAACAAGCCAGTTGAGTTTTTTGAGAGGAAGCGTGATGATGGTGTGCTCGTGTTGAACGAGGTTCAGTGGAAATGTTCCCAACCTTGGAGGATGTTGCGGAGAAGACCGGGCTGCCTCTTAACTCTGTCCAACCCGTCATCACTGCGCATTTGAATGGGTTGCGTGATCAGTTTGGGAAGTATTTTGGAGAGGACGCGATGGGAAATCAGTGTGTCAGAAATTTGTTCTCTTTCCCCGCCACAGCCCGTGATGGACTGAGCCTGCAGGAGGAGGAGGCCCTGGTCGAGCTCAGCTCGAATATGGACTTGAAGCAGAGACTGGGAGGAATGCCGATCACACGTTTCTGGTTGTCTGTGGAGAGCAAGTTCCCCCAGATATCCACGAAGGCTAATAAAGTCCTAATCCCCTTCACTTCCACCTACTTGTGTGGGTGTGGGTTTTCCGCACTGACACTGATTAAAAAAAAATACAGATCAAGGCTGCAGGTGGAGGACGACTTGCGTTTCTTTCTCTCTGCAGTGCAGCCCCGCATCAAACACCTCTGCGCATCAAAAGCGCGGCCTCACTGTTCCTACTGAACAGGGTCAAACAATTGGTGGGGCCCCAGCCCACAATGAGAATGCGACACAGATACAGTGCCTTGCAAAAGTGTTAACCCACCCCCCCCACACACACACTTAATTGGTCATTCCACTGGATAAGAATGGATATGTAATTATTATTATTATATATACACAAATGTAAAATATACAAACTGTATAAACAAACTATGAAAGTCCGTTTTATCGACTAGCAGAATCAAATGAAATGATGAGGTAAATAATAAATACATGAATAAAACTTTCCTTGACAGGTTTACGTGTGCATAGCATTAGCGATAGCAACACAGGATATTAAACCTGTTTTCTTTAAACCTCTAATTGTTTGCACTCTGTCACTAACGGACAAGTGGTAAGTTGAAGCACTAAAATGATGATTTTAGTGCTTCAACGATTAAATTGAAACTCAAAGTTGTGTTGTCTTGAATGCATAATTTGGTTGGGCCATAGGGTTGATGCCGCTCTTGTAGCGCAAATGACGTAAATGGCACATTTTGTTTGTTGTTTGAATCTGAGGTTTTATGTGGCAGAAATTGTTGATATGTGATATGAAAATATGTGAATCTGTTTGATCTGATAAGATGCCTTCAACGCAGTTGACTGTTAAATGTTATGTGTTCGGTGAACAGAGGGCGTGTCGTTCATTGATCAGAGAGCTGTCCATTGTGCTGATTTTGTTAGATTTTGACGATGTGCATCTCCTTCAAATGTACGCTTAAGGCCCAGACACACCACGCTGATTTTAGCCATCGGGTGTCGTCTGCGGTAGCTTGTTTTGTTGACTTGTTGATAGGCCCACTGATGTTCAGTGATTTTAAAAGTAGCCTCAATCAGGCTTGCATGAAGTTGGAAATGATTTGCTGTTGCAAAGAATCTTTTATGAATGCACTTTAAAAAAAGTTGTAGAAATAAAATGTCTTCAAATACAATATTAAAGAAAGATATTTACATTTTATCATTTGTTATTGAAACTTATGGCATTTACTGCAGAGGCATGAGTGGGTTAGGGCAGGCGGACGGGATTTTGGGGAAGGGGGGTTTGGCCATACTTACCTACTCAAAGGGGAGGCTCACATTCACCCCATTTGAAAACCCCTGACCTAGACTGTCGCCACCCCCCAACGTAATGTGCGCTCAGGGCCGTTGGCCGTATTGTTCCTTCTCTGTAACCCCGCTTGCATTAAAAACGAAATAAAAAAAGAAAAGCAGATCAGCAGAAGTGGGATACTTACTTTAGTCTCCTGCATCCCAAGTGAATGCCTAAGCACTGGGCTACTGTCCCTTAGCGGTTGGGACTGCAAGATTGAGTGTTGGTTTTTCTTTTTTTTTTTCACTTGCCCCAGTTCGTTTTTTTGTTCACTGCAAGATTTAACAGCCATCTAAATATTGGATACCAATTCCACAAATAAGCAACCTGTTCTTTCATTGGTCCAATTTTATTGCAGCCATAAATAGCCTCTTTTTCTTTTCTTTCTTTTTTTTAACTGGGAGGGTGTGGGGGTGCATGAACAAGGTTGGGATGTAGAAAGGGGTGCGTGGTCTAAAAAGTTTGGGAACCGCTGCCTTAAGAAAAAAAATGTACACACCTTTCTGGAAGGCATTATATTCACTGTCAGTTAATGTGGGATAATGTATATGTGTGTTTATTTTGACCAATCTACCAAGATAATGCATGTGTTCAAGATAGATAGATGCAAATTTTAATGGTAAACGAAACCTGGACCATATCCTACCTACACGTTTCTCTATGACCTTACTATGCCTTGGGATGGTCTCCACTGACTGTAGGAATTAAGCATTGTACATTTTTAGAAGAAACATCATCCTCCATCATGTGTCCACTTGCAATCTGTTTTCAAGGTCTAAAATGTAATCTTGAAATATGCCATTTTGGTGGTGTATGGTGTTAACTGTCCTAGTTTTTTTTAGGTTTAAAAGGTACACTATGCAACGAGGTTGATTTTCCAGCGAGGCTCCCCCCAGAGGCCGAAAATAAAAGTGCACTGTCGTAAAGACCGATGTTAACCCGTGAACGACCCCTCTCTCTGTCCAGAGCCCTTTTCCTCTTTCTTGCCACAAATATCGCCACTGCCTTTCACTGGGGGCGTGTTGCAGTTCTCGCCGTAAAGAGACCGACTCGCGATGACGAGACTTCTGAGCCTGTGGGGGCGACCCAACGATCCTGGAATTGCAAGTGCGGTATTTCCCCTACAGACCACCAGGGGGCCAAGAAAACCTTTGTTCCACCTGAAATGACTCATTTAATCATCCAAAACGCTATGGAATTAATTAACTGAAATGTTGCATAGTGTGCCTTTTTAAACAGTTATTCCAATTAATTTGGACATCATATTCAGCATGCAAGATCACAATGAGAAGACTGGTTTTATTGTTGGCACTAAAATGTATCACTTAGATTATTTCATTTAAATATTGTTTACAGCAGGTTGAATCTTTAAAAAAAATATCACATGCAATCTTCATATTCATTTTCAAATGAAAATCGTTACATTTTGACTTTAATATTCTATATTTAGTACTCCTGATTCCCCCCACAGTTTAAGTAATTGGTAACCCATATAGTGTTTGAGATCAAATGGTTGGCTACAATTGACTCCAGCACCCCTCAACCTAATATATATATAATATATATTATAATATATATATATAATATATTATGACATCTATCTATCTATATTATATATAGATAGATAGATTGATAGATCTGTGTGAGTAAGCACATGCGTTAGACCAGGGGAACACGTCATTCACTAATGACGCGTCCCACTGCAAATATCAGTGGGACGCGATAAGGCAATACGGGTTCAAGTATTACAGGATGAGGTATGACGAACAGTTGAGCAGCATAGTTGTCAATAACAGATATACATAAATAAATAAATAAATAATGTGCCACTTACTTATGGCACTATCACTCCCGTAGTTCGTGCTTCGACCCAGCCGTTAGGAGTCTAGCTGAAGCCCCCTCTCAGTGTACATTACATTACACCGCACAACCACCGACTCGGTAATAGACACCAGCTACGTAAACGCAACAGCGCGTCACCTCACGCCGCTGAGCTAGCATCACATGGAGACGGCCGGGTAATGCTAACCAGATATAGCTTGCGTCGTGGATCTTCACCTGAGCGTGTGATCTGTTAGCCATTTAGTATCTGCGTGCCTACCCGCTGGACACCTGTGAATGCCGAGCTGCTTCAATCTGCTTGGATGTGGAGGGTCGACTTGCCATGCCGAGTGTTAGCCGCTTGAGGGGCTCCTTGCTTTACACAGAATGACACCGCGTTTCCCGGCGTTGGAGATGGAGGTGTACCGTACTCGATGGCCCGCAGTAGCTAGTGGAGATCACGTCCGGGTGAAGCGCTCTCCCGGTAAGCCTGCTAGCGTGTGCTCGTCGCTCCCTCACCGCTTTACTCTGACAGCTGTCTGCTACTATAAACAACGCGTAGTGCTACGTCCCGACGCGAACTAGCATCACCGCCCAACCAACCACACTCAACGCTAAAGCAACACCGTTGCGCCGCACAATGCGCAGCTGAAGCAAACCCGGTGGCTTCGTAGCTGCATCCATGTTGGCACGTCACGTTTGGTGTGGTCATTTCACAGTAGGCACAGGTTCGAAGACTCGTTCTCGCCCCTTACAGTGCAATTTGGCTAGGTATCCATCCACGCTAGAATGTCAAGGTGAAAGTCATCATAGCTTGCGTAGTATAGACCCAGCTCCCAACCCAACTTTGAGAATAGATTATCGGCGTCATTTTTTTTTATCGCCGATAGTCTCACCATAACGCAGCACGTTAACGCCGATAACGGCCCACCACTAATTATAATTACATATTATATATATATAAAAAATGAGATACATAGATCAGGGGTGTCCAAACTTTTTTTCCAGAGGGCCACGAACAGAAAAATATACGATGGACTGGGCCACTCACTCACAATCAAGCAAATTCAATCAAAGTCCGTGTTTTCTCGCAAACTGACTGGCCGAGGCGAAAAACCCCGCACATCTGAGCCGTATATGCCCGTATATGGATTTTTTTCACTTCCGGGTTGAAATAACACTTCTGAGTAACGTTTAGCGTCCAGCAGCGAAAAACAAACGGGATAAATCATTTCTTTTGCATGAAAACAACAAACGTAAGTGACAAATTGTGATTGAAAAGCGAAGTTGAGATGGTGCTTGTTTGGACTTATCTTGGGAAATGTTTGACTGAGGGATATGATGCACATATTGTCGTAATCTGTGGGCTCTCGGCTAGTGGTTAGCTATCTCGGTTTTGTTTTTAGCACGATGCATTGATAAGATAATCGGTAAAATAGTCAGGGTGGTGGCAGTTTTTTGCGAGTTATATTTCTTTTCACATTTCTGTGCAATGGTCTCGTTGTGTTTGGAGCACGTTCAAACGGGTTTGATGGCTTTGTAGCCCAGACTCTGACGTTTACAGTGATATGCAGCATTCAGCATATCCCTTTTGTTTTTATACAGCAATCTGTGTCTGTAGTGAGTGTCAGAGCTCTAACGACCCCGCACGGGGCACTTTAGAGTCCAACGGGTTAAACTTTCATGCGGGCCAATTGAAAATGGATGGCGGGCCGTAGTTTGGACACCTCTGATATAGATAGATCTAGATCGATAGATCTAGATCTACCTAGATCTATATATATCTATATATATCTAGATATAACACTGAATGTGTATCACAAAAATGATATTGTAAAGGTGTTATTTACTGCTTTTTTATGTTGGAATAAATATTTAACTGCAAAGAAGTAGTAATGTGTTAATGGTAGCTTAATGGTTTTGCATTAAATCCAACTGGGATGTTTGCTGAAATAATTTCGATTTTCCCTACCTAGAACATTTTCCACTAGCTGGCACTGAGCACTATACAAAGTATCGTTCCTTGATACCGTTGTTGACGCATATTGAGAGATTGAGGCAGGCCCTCAAAGAGAGTGATTGTTGGTTTCGTCAGAATTTATAACATGAATAAAGACTGTTTTTCCAGTATGCTTCTTTGACATAACTCACATGTTTTCCTCACTTCATTCGTTGACACTAAATCCCTACATAGCATGATTCATTATATTAAAAAACGTTTCTCGTGTTCCTTTTTTTCTGTAATTTTAAATTCCTTCTTGGTGTCCCATCACAACAGAACTCAAGAAAACCGTATTAATATTTTTTTGCTTTAGTGATTCATTCCAGCTTCTTATGTCTTACTGTAGCAGCTGCCAAAATGTGGCTTTGGCTGCATTGGCATTGAAAAGACAGCTGTGAAACCCATTAAACAGGCTTCTTGGCTTTTCAGCTAACAGATCACTGCTCACACAATTTCACTGTAAACGGCCGAGCAAGACCCATGTTATCTTCTCTGCATAAGCATTAGAATGTCTGTTCATGTCGGTTTTATTTGGACAGATTAGTGGACGGAACAACGCTCTTCTTCCAGTTGGGTGGCGCCAGATCACGCCCCATTGAAGCTCATCTCGTAGTCTGGCCATGATGCGTAGCTCATTGATGTAAATGCAGATTTGAGTTTGAGTAGTACAAACATTCCTGGGAGGCAGAGTTATTCTGTAAGCATAAATAATCTCATTAAATGTGCTAAAACTCATCGGTGTAAGCCAAAGAAGCCGTTTTTCGGCAAGATAATGCAATGTATTACAGGAGCCTGTTAGAAAAGGCATTAGCAGAGGCGTAGTTTATATTACGAACCCAAAAGACCAAACAGATTGGCCATTTATCTAATCTGTGTTAAATTCAACCACTTTATGCTTACACAGGTTTTCTGCTAAATTAAGCAACTCCAACTCTTTCCGAACAGTGCTAACGGACCAAGAGTCACTTTATGTGTACATTGACTACCAGAAGATAAACCAAAATACTAGTACAAATCATTGAGTGAGTCATACAGTTTCAAAATATTGGTGCAAACTACATTTGTGATCACCGTGAACAATAAAAAGCTTTCTTTTGTGCATAGCTACGTGGGCCTTCGACTTTGAACATCTCTAAGCAATGATGACAGTCATCTGATAATTGGACGTAATTGTATTATAATTGTAAGTCACTGCTTGAATAAAGTCTCAACCCTGCTGATTTTGTAGGAATATATTTACTATGCAATGTTGAGGTGGAGTGGGAGTGGGAGCACATTCAGGTCAGTCAGTGTTGTCTCTCCCTGGTATAATTTACATGCACAGCTTTTTTTCTTCATCAGTGTTCAAAGTCACTTTGGTCCAACCTTCAACCACTGTTGTGATATGCTCTTTCAGTAAGCTTTTCATGATGGCAATTTTTTGGGAAAAAAACAGTATCTGACCATGTTAAATTTAAAATAGATCATAAGTAAAGCCTGCTCTATGTCAAGATCTCACTGACGACGACCCAAGAGCAGACGCAGGAAGGCTCGATTATTAGTATTTAGCTCAGCTGTGGCTCGTTCCAAGGGATCAGTAGGGGCAGCATAAAGAGCTCAGAATTCCCTGGCTCGCCGTCAGTTCGTTGCAGCTCCCAGGCTGATCTCAGGTGCCGTTGAGACACTTCTGTACCTTACTCACCTGTTGTATATTTTTGTTTGTCCTGCAAAGCACAAAGGAGTGCAGGCGTGATTTTCAGGTTATGGTGTCGGACCTCGGGACTACCACACCGGAACCCTGCCTTTTACCTTTTCGGACGGCTACACGTCGGTGGAGTTTCCCTCCCGACTTCGCAGGAGAGTTTTGTGTTCCCTATCAGGAAATTCGAGCTGCGTGAAAACGCTGTGGAAACTCCCTGCTGACCGCGTCATGAAGCACGTGTGAAATCAGACCAATGGCACGTCATAGGCGGGTGACGTCGAGACCAGGAAATAAGAAGCACCAAGACACAAGCCAATTCATCTCTGTGCCTTCATCAAGTGCGTTGTGTATCGGTGAAGCGAAAGGATGGCTAACAGGCAGCGGTTTGTGCGGTGTGCTCCCCCCTGTCCCCGGGTTGTTACAGGAGGGGATGCGCACGTACTATGCGTTGCTCAGCTGGCTCTGAGGGGCCGGGCTGTGTGCATTGCGAGCGTCTCCTTATGGGGACGCTACGCTCCCGTCGGCCGCTCTCTGAGGAATACGATCTACGTGGGATTCGCAGTTGGATTTTTCAGAAGGATCTGAGACGGCTTCAGCGTTTTCTCAGCCTTTCCTGTCGGATCCAGTGCCTCATACTGGGCTTCGGGAGCACGCGTGGCGTCATTTAGGACACTGGCGTTGCCCACCAAGTCTAAGGCTCGTGGGCAAACTCTTATTCGGCGGCAGCAGGCGGCGTCCTGCCTGCATACTACAGCGTATCAGGCGGAGCTGCTTTCGGACGTGGCTGAGGGGAAGGAATTAAATCCTGACGTGGTTCGAGAACTGCGTCAGACTGCAGATTTTGGCTCTGCGTGCCGCGTTGAGCCAGTTAATAAGTTAAGCCTCGGCCGTCGATGAGCCGGTTCACCTGGCTACACAGCGAGCGTGGCGTGGCCGCGGCGCTCTCAGGCGAGGTAGCCACCGGGAGGGGCGGGTCTTCACCGCATTATACGGTGCCCGTACTCGCTCAGTACCCTCTAGGGTTCAGGCTACTGTCCCCGCCACTAGTTCGGAGCAGCGAGCGTGGGCCCGGGGGCCGCTCGCCTCCTCCTCCGAGGAGTCCAGGGCTGCCAGACCAGAGTCTCCCTGCCAGTGCGCTGCTACAGGGCACTGTGTCTGCAGGCCCGGTTTCCCCAAAAGAGAGGGATGGAGGGCTGCGTCCTATACTAATGTTGAATCGCGCAGTAGCTAAGCTCACGCTTAAACAGATCGTGTCACAGATCAGATCCGAGGACTGGTTTATCACGATAGATCTCAAGGACACAACACAGGAAGTTCCTGAGGTTCCTGAGGCTTACCAGTATTAGGTTCTTCTGTTCAGCCTAGCTCTCTCTCCTCGTACGTTTAAGAAATGCGTGGATGCAGCCCTGCCGCCACTGCACTCCAGGGCATCCGCATTGTAAAACTACATCAACGACTGGTTGATTTTGGGCTCCACTGGAGCAGCTAGCGGTTCAACATCAAGATGTCGTTCTCGCTCACATCAACCGTCTGGGATTGAGACTCAACGCCGGGAAAAGTGTATTGTCCCCGCTGCGTAGGACCACTTCGCTGGACGTGATCTGGGACACACCACGGTGCGGGCACGTTTGTCTCCCGCTCGGGTAGCTTCGGTCCTTTTTTAGCCGTTAAACAGGCCAAGCTAGGCCAGTCACTCACTGTCAGACAGTTTTAAGAGACTGTTAGGGCTGCTGGCAGCTGCATCCAATGTGATTACCTGTGGCCTGCTGTATATGAGACCGGTGCAGTGGTGGCTCAGAGCAAGTGGTTCACCAGCAGGGGGCAGACGCCCTGTCGAGACAGGGGCTGAGGCCCGGGATTGGAGACTCCACCCCGAGGTGGAGTCTCCAATGGAGCTCCTTTGGAGACACTTTGGTCGTACTGAGGCCGACCTGTTTTGCTTCCAGAGAGACGACACACTGTCCTCTGTGGTTCTCCCTGACCCATCCGGCCCCTCTAGAGGTGGATGCTATGGTACAGGCTTGGCCGAGGTCACGCCTGTACGCTTTCCCCCGGTTGCTCTGCTCCCAGAAGTTCTGGAGAGTGTCAGACAGGACAGCGGGCTTGCTCTCACAGGCGTCTGGGTCGATCCTTTACCCCCGCCCGGAGCTATGGAAACTGTGGGCGTTGCCTCTGAGGGGGCCTGCCTCTTAAGATCTGGTCTCTCGACCGAGGTCGTTGAGACCATCCTCCACTCCAGAGCTCCGGCCACAAGGAAAGCCTATGCCGCTTGGTGTAAACTCTTCACCTCTTGCTGTGGAGAACGTCAACTAGACCCAGTTTAACTGACCGGTGTTTGCAGTACTGGTGTTCCTGCAGGAACGTTTCTCCACAGGTTTATCCCCGTCCGCACTACAGTGTACTTGACGGCCTTGAAAGAGAGAAGTAGATTCGCTGACCCAGGCCCCGCTGAGGGGGTTTATCTGGGTAGCCACCCGCTGATATCCAGCTTCCTTCGTGGCACACCGAGGCTGAAGCCAGCAGCCCGCACGAGAGAACCTTCTTGGCAGAGTCCGTTTGAGCCCTTTAAGGAGGTTGCAGAGGTGGCTCTTAAGATGACCTATCTGCTTGCAATATTTTTTTTCCTTAGAGAATTGGAGATCTGCAAGCCCTCTCGGTGTTTCTTTCGTGCTTGGAATTCTTAGCCGGTATGGTGAAGGCGTTCTTACTACCTTCTCCCGGTTATATTCCTATGGTTCCTACTAAAAAGAGCGACTTGGACCTATCTTGCTGCAGGCCTTCTGTCCTCCTCCTTTTCTGACGTCGGACCAGATGAAGCTGAACCTCCTCTGCCCGGTTAGGGCCTTAGACGCCCTGTGTAGACATTCTGAACAGCTGTTTGTGTACTTTGGACCACCCAACATCAGGGGGTCCTGTGTCTAAATTGAGGATAAGCAAGTGGGTGGTTGAGACCATCTCACTGGCTTCAGTCGGCCGGGCAGCCTGCCTGTCTACCATAATAGGGGTATGGCGGCAGAAAAAGTCCTAAAATTACTTTGAGTGACTTGCATATATCATTAGTAGTATTTGACCTATATTTACGGTATGTTTTTTTTCCCCTGACATTGTTGTCTGTTGAAGTAAAATGCATTGTCTGTAAAATGGGCGGGGCGAGTCACATGAATGCAGACTTCAGAATTGAAACGGCATTCAAGCTGCTGCCGTTGTTTCACTAGTGCAGACAACAACATATATTGAGAAAGGGACAGAATTTTTCAGAAATCCATACTTCGTGGTCAGATAGACTGGCGGGCCGGGGGAATAAGAATTAGCAAAATATTAAACTATTCATAGCGTATTTCCCTTTGTCACTGTACTTGCTTCTGTTAGTTTTTAAATCCTTTTTGGTTTCGCACCAACAACCGGAGTGAAGGGAAAAGTCTGCTGGGCTTTGTTCTGCTCACACGGTTTAACTCCACAGTAGCAATGGGAAGTACTTCTCTGCATTGATTGCAATGCAAGTTAGCCCAAGAGAAAAAGTAATTTCCTTAAATATTTTATCACATTGCCAACTAGAATGGGCACTCGATGGAGCGCATACCTTCGCCGCAGGGACTTTTTATCAAATATCTAACTTTTGTTGGATATTTCATATATATATTTGAATCTAATATATTAGGACATTTTAGGCACAATTGAAAAAAATCATTTTCAAACGTCAATGACGTCACAAGGGTTAGTCTGATCATCGTAAAAATTGGTGTGTGACCTCCTTGAAGTAGGTCCTATATAATTATATGGTCGAAAGTGGTCAAAACTGAAAAGTTCGAAAATAGCAAATTTACGTCATGTTGTGACGTCATTTTGCAAACTTGCGTCAGAGTGACGTCATGATGGATGGGATTATTTGAAAGGTATTTCGTCATAGAACAATATGGCGTTGGTTTCATGACAATAGCTCGATTATGAAGGAGGTTATGGTCAAAATAATGTCTTTTTGACCTTTTCATGGTCTAATCAAATGTGCCCTGGATGATGACCAATCAACCCACCAAATTTCATGCGATTCGGTTCAATACTTTTTGAGTTATGCGAAAAACAAACATATTTACAAATAAATAAATACATAAATAAATACACAGCGATCAAAACATAACCTCCGCATTTTGCGAAGGTAATAAGTCATGCAGCCCCAACTGGCTGTATGTTAGTTGTTGGAAGTCCACTAATGTCACAAAAAGTGCCATACACTCATCTTTTCAATAGAGTATTTGATACAGAAGTCCTTTGTACTTGTATCAGTTTTGCTTGTGATTATTTTCTTGACATTGCCACATCTATGAACTGTTTTTCAAATTAGAGAAAAAACAAGGCATTCAAAACTGAATGTCACAAGTTCATGAACACAGAAGATGGTTTGAGTGGAATCCCCAAAGGTTTTCCATTGTGCAATGTGTCTGCCTCTAACTAACTGTAGACTATGCAGTAACTCTAGTCCAGGGGTGCCCAAGAGGTCGTACCAGTAAATCGCCTGCCATTGATGATAAAATCACGTCACGCACGCATGGTCGGATAGCGGTCTTCGAAGAGGAGAAGAGTGTAGATTGCCATGTAGCTCGCGAACCAGAAACGTGTTGGACAATGTTGAACTTCCATGGCTTAAGAAAAAAAAAACGACAACTTTATTTTAATGGCTGAGGGTCATAAGTACTGTCATATTGATATATAACCATTGGATGAAGCGCTAGTGTCACGGTTTGGTCCTCTTTCCTGTCTTAGTGTGAAGTTTCATGTTTCTGGTTTCCCTGGGTAACTTCACTTCCTGCCTTGTCCTGTCTTCCCCTGTGATTGACTGATTGTTTCCATCTGTGTCCAATCACCTGCACCTCCCTTGTGTATTTAAGCCCCTGTATTTGTTAGTACTGTGTTTGGTTGTTGTCGCAGATTGCTGCATGTCAACTGTGTGCTCCGTGTCTCCTGTGTTTCCCGTGTCCTGGAATAAAGCCTGGTTTCACCATCATACTGCGTATGCGTCTCCTGTCGGCGTACGAGCCGCTCACATCGTGACAGATAGACTTGATGAATTGCTTGGATAGTTCATCAAGTCAACTTATTTTTAAATATTTTTTCGGTGTGCATTTTCAAGTAACAATATAAAGAGCAGTGTTTTGGACAGGCAGTACAGTTGCAATATCAATTTGATAATGATAATGATATCAGCAACATTTCTAATTTTATTCAAATAAATTCCACCGAAGCCCATTTACAAGTTAAATGTGTTATTCATTTAAAACGCTCACTGTCTAAACAGCCTCCATCAGTTTCCTGCGTTATACGTTATTATGTAAAAGTAAAGTCAACAACATACTAACCAAACAAATTAGTTTAGATCACATTCTACTCATATCTCTTCATTCCACTGAAGTAAATTCATTGCAACTAACTGCATCCACACAGTAAATTTCACCCTTTTTTAAATTTCCCAGCTGTTTCAAATCTGGCATTTGCCTTTAGGAAGAACAATTTATGTCTCTTTGTGTGACAAACAGAACAAACTCGATGCCCGCCTTAATTTCTGGACCACATCTGCTCCCCCGTTGTCTAAGACACGTGTTGGCTTACAGAAATACACATATTAATACAGGCGCTCTCAGAGGGATGGATATGTGGGAGGACTACGCAGTTCATCCTCTTCACAAACTGTGCACCAATCTGTGCATGTCTATTCTTCCGTATCCCACGCGATGAGCATCATGCGATTTCTGCAACATTAAATTATTTCTAAATACTTTAAGATAAACGTATCGTAGAATTTTACGCAAGCAAGAACATTTTAAAAACTCTGCTACTATGTATTCCCCTTACTGTCTAATCTTGATGTAATAAGAAAACCTGTGCTTGCTCATTCTAATCTGTTGCTACAGCGTTGAAGCTCTGGTTTCCCAACCAGAGGTGTCAAGTAAGGAAGTACAAATACTTTGTTACCTTACTTAAGTAGAAATTTTGGTTATTTATTTTTGGCTATTTCATTTTGGCTTGTTTTCCGGCTTCAGTTATCGTTCAGAAACACACACACAAAAAAAAAAAATCTATCCTGATAAATCGCGGACAGAGTGAGTTTGATTGTGGTTGGATGGGAAATATAAACATGTAGCATTACACCCTATTGGTTTTCTCCGCTGTGTTCCTTCTTTATTGAGAATCTGCAACACAGCGACTAGCAAGTAGCGCAGCGTCTTAAATAAAGGGATGTATGTGTTAATGCAAGGCTTTAAAAATGAACACAAAGGGATTCTGTATTTGCTCATCAAGCCGGGTGATAACCGACCACCGCCAGTCCAGTGTTTCCTATCTTTGTAAAAAGGGGTGCGTCCCCCCGCCTCCCATGAAGTAGTAAACCTGGGAGAGACGCTGCAGTCTACCTAATCAATTCAATTCATTTTATGTTGTATAGCCTCCCCCAAAAAAGGGAAGAAACCTTAGGGAGAACGTCAGAGGAGGGATCCCTCTCCCCGGATGGACAGACTGCAAAGGATGTCATGTGTACAGAATGACTCATAGAAATTGAATGTATTGTACTAACAGAAATGATTCAAAGAATTCCAAGTAGCAGGCCAGTTGTACGACAGGACCATTGCAGAGGCCACCACCATCAGATAGAACCACCACCTACAGAAGACGGTGGGGAGGGAAAGCAAAGATTTTAGGAAAGGGTAACAGTAATATGAATAATATTTAAAATGATGATGATGGCGGCAGCAGCAGGTGCCAGCAGGACCAGGGTCCTGACGGAACTACAATTAAAAATGAATGAACTGAAGAGGCTAAATGTGCATTAATGCAATGTAGATTTTTTTCAGGCCATGATTTTCAAGTATTGTAGCAGGGGACATTCTAAAACGCTTAACGTGAAAAAGCTTAACGTTGTTTAAGTTAGGAAAACAACGAGGGATCATCACCAAATTTTGCATGGCCGTATCTTGTCATGAAGACTTAAGCCTGTCAAAAGAAATAAACCCAAATCCAACGATTATAGAAGATATCTCACGTTAACGTTTTCTTCTTCATTGGCGCCTATGGCGAGAAAAAGGCTTAACGCGGTTTAATGTACCTAAACAACGATCAATGATCACCAGATTTCTCTCATATATTACTCCTAATAACCACATAAAACTATCAGAAAATCGAAACCAAAGCCCAATTATTATGGACGTTATATGACATTAAGCGTTTTTGCTTCATTGGGGACTATTGAAAGGAAAAAGCTTAACGCGGTTTAATGTACCTAATCAACGATCAATGATCACCAAATTTCTCTTTCAGACAGACAGACAGACAGACTGATCTTGGAGTTCTCTTCGACCAGGATATGTCCTTCAACTCTCACATAAAGAATACTTCAAGGACCGCCTTTTTTCATCTACGTAATATATCGAAAATCAGGAATTTCCTGTCTCAAGGTGATGCAGAAAAATTAGTTCATGCATTTGTTTCCTCCAGACTGGACTACTGTAATTCTTTGTTTGCAGGGTGTTCTTGTAAATCTCTTAAGCCTCTTCAGTTGATTCAGAATGCTGCAGCACGTGTATTAACAAGAACTAATAAAAGAGACCATATCACGCCTGTATTGTCTGCTTTGCACTGGCTCCCTGTTAAATCAAGAATAGAATTTAAGGTTCTTCTAAAGTAGGATGGGAGGCAGAGCCTTCAGTTATCAAGCTCCTCTTTTGTGGAACCAGCTTCCACTTTCAGTCCGGGGGGCAGATTCAGTCAGCTCCTTTAAGATAAAGCTTAAAACTTTCCTCTTTGATACCGCTTATATTTAGGGCTGGCTTAGGTTTGCCTGGACCAGCTCTTAGTTACGCTGCTATAGGCTTAAACTGCCGGGGGACTTCTTGGGACACACCGAAGCTCTCGCTCTCTCTCTCTCTCTCTCCCCTTTTACTAAAATCCACGTTGCATTAATGCACATGACTAATTCAGCTCCTTCCCGGGAGTTCTTTGTGCTTTCTCGCCGAGCAGGTCTTTGCAGATCGTAGTTCGGTCAGGACCCTGGTCCTGACTCTGGCCGTGGCCCTGCTGGCACCTGCTGCTGCCGTCATCATCATCATCATCATAATTTTAAATATGATTCATATCACTATGACCCTTTCCTAAAATCTTTGCTTTCCCTCCCCACAGTCTTCTGTGGATGGTGGTTCGATCTGACGGTGGTGGCCCCTGCAGTGGTCCTGTCGTACACCTGGCCGGCTACTTGGAATTCTTTGATTAATTTCTGTTATAGAAATTGAATGTATTCTACATCTGTATGAGTCATTCTGTACACATGACATCCATTGCAGTCTGTCCATCCCGGGAGAGGGATCCCTCCTCTGACGTTCTCCCTAAGGTTTCTTCCCTTTTTTCCCTGGAAGGGTTGTTTTCATTTTTTGGGGAGTTTTTCCTGTGCCGATGTGAGGGTCTTGGGACGGAGGATGTTGCATGTGTGCAGACTGTAAAGCCCTCCGAGGCAAATTTGTAATTTGTGATTTTGGGCTATACAAAATAAAATGAATTGAATTGAATTAACTATTTACACCATTGGCTTGTTAGCACTACCAGGCGCAAGTGCCCTACACAGACGCTACCCTGGGATTACCAATCCTGCAAGATGCAAAGTTGTAGTGTAAGGATGGAAGTCACTCAAACTTGCGTGCCATATGCATAACTGGTTGAGTTGTAACCAAAAACAATTCTGGCCCCTCAGGCTTGAGGGAATAGGGGAAAAAACTAAAAGAGGATGTGAGTCGAGGTCTAGTTGAACCTAGATAAAAAGTAAGCAAATAAAACTATAATACAAACTGCTATTCTTTTTTTTTTTTATTGCAACGGTCTCTTCTTTTATTATTATTTTTTTTTATTGTAACGGTCTCTTGCTTTATCCCTCAGACTTGACTTCAGTCAACAAACAAGAAAAGGTGATGATACCCTGTAAGACGAAGACGATGAATGCCTGGAAGACCCTCATAGTTGAAAATGCCTAGGTTGAGTTCAGTTGGAGCACATAACACATGTGGTAATCAGTGCAGGCGATGGCTACACGATCTCCTGCCATGCACTTCACGTGAAACCACCGCCTACAAATTACACACAAAATGTACTCATCTCTATATTCTGGATCCCCCTTGCATTTGGCTGAGTAGCACAGGGTCCAGTTCTTGGAGTTAGCATCATCCAACTGTAGCCTTTTCCAGGTGGACTTGTAGTCTCTCTCCCTAAGTTCTACAGCCTTCGTCTCCGCATCATACGACTGCACCTTTCTCCTAAGACATAGAAGTTTTTTTTGGGAGAGGCCTGAACGTCTGATTTTCCCTGGCATGTACTCTTCAACGAGAGAGTGGATCCATAGTCTGGCTTTGTGGCTGTCCACTGGCCCTAATTGATCGTTCCTGATGATTGCACAGGCATATCCATTACTTTGTTGTGGGACATTTATGACGTCTGTAATAGTCCAATCAGATACCTTAAAATCTTCTCCAGCAGCCGTGAAAATACAGGCCACAACTTTGAGAAGTGTTGAGCAGGCAGTGTTTGCAGTTTTAGAGCTGTGGATGGAATTGTCCCGATTCCTAAAATCGGCTGATGCTAGAACCCAGTGTAAGCCTGAACCTTGAACATCGGTGTTGAAGGGCATCAATATCGTGTCAAAATTCAGAGCCCTTTGTGCTGCGCAGAACTGCAAAATTGGGCCAAAATTCGAAACAGCAGCCATCTGATAAATGTACGTCGGCACACTTAATACCACTTTTCCATTTCCAGAGTCCATTTTTGCTTCATGACAAATGTAGCCTGCGATGGCCTGCTCAATTGTCTCCCCTTCAAGCCAGATCTTGGGAGCAAGACACTGGCTTCTGCGAGACACTGACGACCAGTTAGGCTCAGGTGTTTGTACATGTAGCCAAATGACAACAAACATTTTCATTGGACCTTCAGTGTGCTTTGGGACTGACTGGAGAAGTGACTTAAACAACGGCATTCGAGATGGGCGGAGCCAGAACTTTCCACGACTCCAAGTGGAGCTACACTCGGCATACTTCCTCCTAACTCTCAACTCGTTTCTCCACTATTTAAGAAACATTTTAAACTGAGCGAAACACCCACAATTTTTTGACAGTTTTATGTGGTTATTAGAAGAAATATGAGAGAAATGTGGTGATCATTGATCGTTGTTTAGGTACATTAAACCGCGTTAAGCCTTTTTCTCGCCATAGGCGCCAATGAAGAAGAAAACGTTAACGTGAGATATCTTCTATAATCGTTGGATTTGGGTTTATTTCTTTTGACAGGCTTAAGTCTTCATGACAAGATATGGCCATGCAAAATTTAGTGATGATCCCTCGTTGTTTTCCTACCTTAAGCAACGTTAAGCTTTTTCACGTTAAGCGTTTTAGAATGTCCCTTGTAGCAGTTCCACAAAGGTCTGGTTTGCGGTTTGCCTCTTATCATAATAATACATATTATTATTATTATTATTATTATTATTATAATAAATTATATTTATATAGCGCTTTTCAGAACTCAAAGCCGCTTTACAGGGCAGGATAAATTATAAAAACAGAACCAAACAAGGAAAAACAAAAGCAAAACAAACAAAACAAAACAGGATTCAGTGGAAGAAGGAGGTTTTAACGACTTGACGGATGTGAGGCTCAAGGAAGAGGGTGCAGTCAAAGATAACGCCATGGTTGCGGGCCTGAGGAGATGGGAAGACAATGGTGCAGTCGATGGTGAGGGTGGGGTTATTGGTTTTGCTGAGTGTGGATTTGGAGCCGATGAGAAGGAATTCTGTTTTGTCGCTGTTGAGCTTGAGTTGTGTTGCATCCAGGTTTTAATAACTGACAGGCAGGAGTTGATGTGGGAGAGAGGAGGATTGTGTGGGGATTTGGTGCTGAGGTAGATCTGGGTGTCATCGGCATAGCAGTGGAAGTCCAGGTTGAAGTGGCGGAGTATCTGACCAAGAGGGAGGATGTAGATGATGAAGAGGAGGGGGCCAAGTACGGAGCCTTGGGGAACACCTTGAGTGACTGTGGCTGTGGCAGAGGTGTGGTTATGGAGAGAGATGAAGTGGGATCTGTTGTCCAGGTAGGAGTGGAGCCAGCTGAGTGCAGTACTTTCGATACCGAGGTCTTTTAGTCTGGTGAGCAGGATGTTATGGCTCACGGTATCAAAGGCTGCACTCAGGTCGAGGAGGATGAGGATGTTGCGGGAACCAGTGTCAGCAGAAGTGAGGAGGTCATTGAGGACTTTGAGGAGAGCGGTTTCTGTGCTGTGAAGGGGGGCGAAAACCAGATTGGAGGGGTTCAGCTTGGTTAGTGAATATGGGCTTGTAGTTGTGTGGCGACTATGCGTTCCAGGGTTTTAGACAGAAAGGGGAGGTTGGATATTGGGCGGTAGTTGTTGAGGGAGGAGGGATCCAGACCAGGTTTTTTAAGGATTGGGGTAACAGCGGCAGTTTTGAAGCCAGAGGGGACAGTTCCAAGGGACAGTGAGGAGTTGAAGAGGTTAGTGAGGTAGGGGCATAGGACGGGGAGGCAGGACTTCAGGAGTGGAGTGGTCGAGGGAGCAGGTGGTAGGTTTGGAGGAGCTGATGAGTTTGGAGATTTCAGAAGTGACCAGGTCAAACTGGGAGAGGATGCAGTGGGGAGAAGGGGTCTGGAGGTCAGGAGAGATGGGGGGAGGAGGAGCCATGGTAGGTGCTGGAATAGGTCTTGGCAACTCAGGTACAGGGGATAGGGATTGGTATGTGTTCTTGAATTTGTCAGAAAAAGTTGCAGAAATACGGAGTAGAGGTAGGGGTCATTGCCGTGTTCTAATAGAAACAGTGTCTGTGTGTTGACAGGGCACTGGAGGTAGAGTGAAAGATATGATACATAGAAGGGAGGTAAAACAGAGGGGGCACTCATCATCATTTGTGTACATGTATTGGGTACAGTTTGATTCCTTCTGCTATCTGTCATTGTCTTGTTATGCTTGGTATTCAAAATCATCTGTATTGTCTGAGGCCTGATTGGGAACAACGCTAGAGGCCCATATGAGTGCTTATACTGCATGCTAATCAGCAGGCATTTTTCACCACACTCAATGATAATTGTCTGTTGCTATTTCTTCCATCTTGTGAGTGTATACCATGGGTAATGTCTGCATTCATCATGCAGAGATCCAATTCCATTTGTCCTCATTTTGGGGAAATAAGAAAGCACTTAGAGTTGCTCTTTATTCCGCAACGGACCTGCCTCGGAAAGAACGCCGCCAGTTACTTACAACCCCGAGGAGGCAAACGGACAGTTGTAGTTTTTGGATCATCCTCTACTCATGTGTGCGCAGATCCTCGCTTTGTATATAATTGTGTTTGCTTTAATAAAGCTCTTTTTGCATAAACATGTTCTTGGCAAATGTTTATTTCCTCTAAAAATGCATTAATGTCCTTGGTGGTAGTCTAATAATGGTTTAGTAGCCTACATAGGATAACAATGATATGAATATACAGCATAATATGAATGAATAAATAACACATATATTATATATAAATGATTTATGAGGCTGGGTGACCAATGGCGACAGATCTGCCAACCAATCACGAGTGATTTTTCTTGTTTGAAAGTTGTGGTTTCCTCCAATAAGGAGTAAGGATATTCAGCCCGCTCTGCCACCCGCGGTTTCGCAACATTCATATGCTAATTAGGACCATTCGCACCTCCGTCAGCTGATCGCCACCTAGTCAGTCTGTTTCCGACAATTTGTGGCACAGACGAACGCGGCGTGCGCGGGTTGCAAATTGTCGGAAATTAGGGAGACTTCCGGGCGTTTACGGGGATGAAAATCCCACTTTGTCCAAAATCCTGCACTCGACTCAGTCACATGGTAGTGACAGGAACGTAGTAAGTAGGCGGTCTAGGGCTATTTTATTCACATTAAACATCGGATGAAGTTTTTATTTTCACAAATACAAATGATGCTGAGTAATTGATGAATTAGTCTGCTATGCTAGTGTAATATAATGTTACCCAGCTTGTTTAATAGCTTGTTGGATATGCCCCCACTACAACTAGCTAACGTTATTATTTGTGTGCTCTTCATAAATGTTATGTTTATTGCCCCCCTACTGTTAGATCAGATTTACACCCATGGAGAGGGAGGGAGGGAGGGAGGGAGAGAGAGGGGGAGAGAGGGAGAGAGCGCTCAGCGCACTTTTTTGGAGTTTTACCTGCCAACGCTCCCGTTTTTTTACCCCTATCACCCGGACACCTCCCGGTTTGTTATTTCTCCCGGGAAACGTCTTATATGTGGATCAATCATGATTAATCCACTGAAAACTCTGATTAATTTTGATTAACAATTTTAATCATTTGGCATATATTTAAATGGGTTCTTGGTTCATTGCACAACAGCTTTGAAGAAGCATAAGTTCCAATGTTATTTTTCATGGTATAAAATGCATTAGACAAAACTTCACAAACAAGATTGCCTATGGATACACGGTTATTGTGTAGGCTGGGAGTCATGCTCAGGGACTTAGCCAACGGTAGCACCTTCCACTCCACATCTTGAGTCATATATTAGCAGTCTAACTATAGTATACGTTTTTCCCACATTTCTGTAAAAGTACTAAACTTCTTTAAGTGTGAATTTAAAGATCTTTATGACACATAATACAGCAGCATGTGAAATGTGATGGAAACCGGGTCCTGTTCTCTAAACTCAACCTTTTGTCATAAAAATGAACTATGACACAGGCGATGATTTATGCATTCAATGCATGAAACTGGATTATTCAAGCAGATGGCTGAACTTTCTTTGAAGTCATGGTTGTTGTTTTCGCTTCTGTTTACGAAATAGCCCGTTTCCACACATATTTATTATCCATAGCCTCTTTACTAACGGCGGATTTGGTACTGTTGCAGGCAACATTTTTCTTTTCAAACAATGTCTTTTTACTGTGCACTTTTGATTTCAATGACCAATAGCCTTTCATGTAGCTCGAAGCACACTTAGCACTTTCAGGCCCCACCACTAGAAAGGGCATGACAATAGCAATATTACAAAGACAAAGCCATGGCTTGGAAGCCACTTGTTGAGCCTGAAAATCAATATGTTTCAAGGAGCAACAATCAGTATGTGCTACACTGTGGCCCTACATTGCTCATCAGTGCAGCCATAACTCTTCACAGGTAAACTACCTGCAATACTTTTCTTTGCCGGTCTGATACTAAACAGCATCATGAGAAAACTCTCCAAGATTTATGCGTTTCTTTTCAGAAGTGGCTTCAATGCCATCCTAATCTAGAATTCATTTTACCCTTGAGGTTGGATCAGCCTGCTTTTCACTAATTGGTATAAAAGCCCCAAGTAGATGGTAAGATTTCTAGGGAAAGTCAATGGGTACACATAACACTACACATATTTGATCTCCAAGGCAGAATTCCCCCAGGTACAACCTGTTGAACTAGTGACACTGTCCTTGTGCAGTTTGCTGTGCTCTCAACTCTCCATTATTTGAGGGCTGTGTTTGAAATGTTCAACCTCATGAAATTTAACAAGGACGTTTTCCACACCACTGTCTTTTAGAGGTCCGTTTGACACATCAAGGAATTCCTCTGCACAGTTCTCTGCTTTATGTCGTGCCTGTTTGTTTGACTTTCAATGCATAAGGCTGCGTTAACTGAGTTAAACTATTTCATTGCATTCATTTCAGACACTTGTCACAAACTGGGCTGCACGGCCATGATAACAAATGACAATAAAGAGGAGACACAACAAAAGAGTAGTTAGAAAGGGTTTTTATTTGACTTGGAGTCAATAGTTTCAGTGGTGGACGGTGTGTCAATTTTGTATAACGTAGTCAGGACAATCCATAATTGCCAACTGGGTGTCTCTGGGCAGGCAGAGAGAGACGCCACCTGAGACTAGAGCGCCTTTTAACAGAGTTCACTGGCACACAAAGCCCATGTGTCTCCAGTGCTGCTGATTACCTTCAGGTGTTTCCAGTCTCCTCATGACCCGCTGCCATGCTCCCCTGCCGGGACACCAGCTAATGGCAGAGAGGGTCGTCATACATATTCTTACCCATTCTCAGCACAAAGATGGTGTTTCTTTATTCCTTTAAAGTTTTAGAAACTGGTTTGTCTCCAATCTTTGCTGGCATTCAAGATGTCCCCTGTGGCAAGACGCAGCACTCCCTCCTCCACTGTTTCTCATCAATGCGTTCATTCTATTGCTCTTCAGAGTGGCACATCTTTCTCAAGGGAACCATCTTTGAATAAGCAATGTTTACTGATGTTGTGGAGATAAACAGAAGGCTAAGCTTCTGTTAAACTCTAGCAGCGGTACTCTGATAAAACTGGCGGACAAAGCCAGATAGTAAAGCACTGGTGGTGCCACACGCACATTTTCAAACCTTTGCTCTTATGGGATTGCAGGAATCAGTGTACTGTGCATGTAGGATTGTTACATCACCTTATCTGATGTTTTTCTAGTGTTCAAAGGAAAAAACAAGTTTGCTTGCTTCTCTGCATGGGTCCCAGATGAGAATTCTGTGATAACGTTTCTCGTTTCTCATATAGATTAAATCAATATGGAATTTCTATATTTAGGGCGCATCGCTATGTGGAAATATAAATGATATTTAACCGCATGAATCAAAAATGCTTGTTCAGTCTAAATTCAGTAATTATATTTTTGAGGGTTTGATGAGAAACTTTTCTTTTCTACTGCAACCCAAAAACAGAGAAGACAAAGTGGTTCTCTTGTCCAAATCTGGCCATGGAGCCAAATAAAAAAAAAATAATAATTTGAAATTCGAAAAGCACCTTTGTGTTGCGAAGAGAGTGAAGATATGAATTATACATCAACCTGTAGGTATTTTTTGAAGCGTTAAAACAATTTGGGCTAATTGGACAAGATACCTTCAAGTTTCATAAACAGCTATTACTGTAATTATGGTCCTCGCTAGAACTAGTCGGAGAGGAACCTATTGTATTTCATGGAATTATTATTATACTTCAAAATCAACTGCCTTTCTGGGGCCTATATTATATTCAAAAAGTTGTTCATATTGGCATGCATATCTGCGCTGTTTAAAAATGTGATAATTGTGGGGTCTCGCATTTCGGTATAAAGTAATGTCTCTATAGCACCCCCTAGAAGGAAAAAAAATCACACTAGACCAGTAATAAAAGCAGCAGCAATGAACAAAGCAATTCATTTCTACATAAAACAAAGAGAAACCTTCATCCTTTCAGTTGTTCCTCGTCCATGCTTAATGTAGCTGCACAAAGCGAGAGAAATGCCATGTAAAAAAAAAAAACTCAAAAGAAATCTAGTGTATGAGGCGATTTGACGGCATCCCCCCATGAAGCCGGTGGTGGCTTTTCCCGAGGCTCTCCCACAGGCCTGAACATAACACACCGATTTCTATTCACTAAGAACAGAGGTGGGTGATTCTCATAAACCCCACAAAACTATCAAAGAATGTTAGTGTAAAAACAACCTGATTATGTTATTAGTGCTGTCAAACCATTAAACTATTTATTCGCATTTATCAAAATGAATCACAATTTTTTATCTTTCTAAATATCCCTTCATTTATCTATTTTTCATTTTAATGCGCTGATCAACATGGAAAAGTGGATTGGCTTTCTTTGTGCAAAGGTTTTATTACCAAATGGGGCAATACAAAAGGTAACGGTAAAGGGTTTTGTATGTACTTGGATATGATTTGGCTGAAAAAAACAATTTACATGTTGGTATGCTGTTGTGCTGGTGGGAGATGAATAAGGGGTGCTGGATTTGTTTTCATTTTGTGAGGGACATTTGTAGGACTGTCCCTCAAACAGGATGAAATCGCTGGGTCACATGTAAAGCAAAATTATATATATATATATATATATATATATAATCTCTTGGCTAACCAATTCAGGTGCAAATGGCCTTGGGCTTCTAAGTGTGTGTGTGTGTGTGTGTGTGTGTGGGTGTGTGTGCGCGCGTATGAGAGGGTTAAGCCAATGGCCTGCCCCTTTATGCATCACAGTGTGTTCCTCTCATTGGGAGCACTTGTGTTTGAGCGAGTAATTACTTGAGCGCAACACTGTTTTCAAATCTGGCGTTCTCCCACTGTGATACCAATCGTCCAGATTGTCACAGTGCTAATGAATCATTTAGCTAACACAAAGACACACTCACACACATACACAGTCTTCTAAATTGTATGTACTTACCAAGCAGTGTTGGTCATCTTACTTTAAAAAAGTAATTAGTTAGTTACAAATTACTTCTCCCAAAAAGTAATTGAGTTATTAACTCAGTTACCACATAGTAAAAGTAATTAGTTACTCAGCAAAGTAACGCTCACATTATTTTGTTTATGTTCGAAACGCTATTATGTTCTATAACATTTAACGTCAAAGATGTTTATATTAACTTATTGAAGAATAAAACACTATATACACAGTATTTTAGAACATTTGGTATTTATTTGAATCTCAATTGAGAATGAGCAGATGTTGTCACTGTCAGGATTCCACCCTCATCCCGTTCAACATCGCCTCCCTCTCATTCAATCACCCGATCCCGGTCACCTGACTACTAATCACCTTCACCTGAGCCTAATCACCAGCACTCCTTTATAACCTAACATGCATCACTCACCCGCTGTCTGATCTCGTCATTCCACGACTACAGACTCTCCGAGCTCACTCCCGTGTCTTCCCAGATACCTTCCTGAAACTCCATTCCTCATCATCAGCTGTCACCACATCCATCGGCATCTTCATCCGTCACGGAGCAAGCAGGACTCTACGCCTTTCAGCTAAGATTCTCCATCCACCCTGTGTCTTACAATCTACTTTCCTCTCGACGTCTGCATCGCTGCAACAATAAAACTGCATTGGAAACTCACCTCTCTGTTCCGTGTTTCAATACCTGACAGTCACAGGCACAGCGCCGCGCCCCCTTTCGACATTTTTGGTTGCTAGTGTTCGTTTGTGTTGCTAGCAGAGCAGGTTCATCTGTTTTTTGCTAGTCTAGATTCACAAAAATTAACTATTTTAGAATGCCTGGAAGACACTGCTGTGTCAAAAACTGAATTTAAATTTAAAAACAAATTTTCGTGGAAACCGTAGAAACTTTTTTCGTATCCCTTCATGGAAACAGCATGACGGAGAGCATGTCTCTAATGTGACGTCGGATTTCTTGGGTTGCTGCAATTAAAGGACATTACTTTCGACCACATCCCCCCGTCGATGAGAGTGCGTTCTCTGCATTTTCATTCGGTTAAGTTCTCTTAAAATATATTTAAATGTTTACGTTGTCAGCTCTTAAAGCCAAGTAGTACACCTAACGTTATTGCATAGCCTGCTAGCTAACTACAATGCTAGCTAGGCATAAGTGAATACACCCATGCTAACGTTTACTAAAAAGAGGAATACAATTTGAAATTTGATCTTAAATAAGCCTTGCACCCAGCGGCAGCCGAACGTCTCGTAGCTTTCCAAGGATTTTATGCTTTTGAATTCTTGCGTAGTGTAGTAATCAGTGTTTCATCTACGTTGATGGTAGTGCGGTCACTCACCCAAACCATAATTAACCCTATAGAGACAGTATCTGCCCCACGGACACCTTTTGTTAAATTAAAGGTAAACAACCGAGGAGTTATATTAAATAACTTAATTAAAGTTAAAACCATTAAAGTTAAAGGGGGACTTTTGAATATTAGATCTCTGTCATCTAAAGCTGTTTTAGTAAATGAACTAATATCTGATCTCCATGTTGATGTATTTTGTCTTACTGAAACATGGATGTCAGATGGGGAATATTTCACCTTAAATGAAGCGACTCCTCCGAGTCATGTTAATACTCATATCCCTCGAGGCACAGGCCGAGGGGGTGGAGTAGCAGCTATTTATGACTCCTGCCTTTTAATAAACTTTCAACCTAAACTAGATTATAACTCATTTGAAAGCCTGGTTCTCAGTCTTTCGCAACCAACCTGGAAAATGTTCCAGCCGGTTCTCTTTGTAATAGTGTACAGGGCGCCAGGTCCTTATTCAGAATTTTTATCTGAATTTTCAGTTCTTAACGAGCTTGGTCCTTAAAACGGACAAGGTAATTATAGTGGGTGATTTCAACATTCACGTGGATGTCGATAACGACAGCCTTGGTACTTCATTTCTTTCATTATTAGATTCAGAGGGTAAATAAACCAACTCATTGCTTTACCCACACACTTGACTTGGTTCTTGTGTATGGTATTGAGATAGAACATTTAACAATCTTTCCACAGAATCCTCTTTTGTCGGACCATTGTCTGATAACCTTCGAATTTCTACTTCCGGAACCTCCTCCTGCCAAAGGTTTCTACAGTCGATGCCTATCGGATACCGCTGTAGCTTCATTTAAAGAAGCGATTCCTTCTGCTCTAAGTTCAGTGTCCTGTTTCAAGATACCGGACGACTCCTATGAAAACTTCAGTCCGTCCCAAATCGATAATCTTCCCGATACTGCTACGGACTCTCTGAGAGCGACGCTGGACGCTATTGCTCCTCTGAAAAAAGAATGGCAACATGTAGGAAGTTTGCACCTTGGTATAACCCTCAAACCCGCAACTTAAAGCAAACTGTATGGAAGCTTGAACGACTATGGCGTTCCACCAAATCAGAAGGATCTAGGCTAGTCTGGCAAGACAGCCTCAAAACATATAAGAAGGCTCTCCGGAGTGCAAGAGGATCTTACTACTCATCACTAATAGAGAAAAACAAAAACAACTCCAGGTTTCTCTTCAGCACTGTGGCTAGGCTGACAGAGTCACAGCTCTGTTGAGCCATGTATTCCTCTGGACCTCAGCAGTAACGACTTTATGAACTTCTTCAATGATAAAATTCTGACTATCAAAGAGAAAATTGATGGTCTCCTGCCCTCAACTAGTGCCGACCCGTCCTCGGATGTAGGAACCCTGGATGCAGCAGTGGGCCCTGATGCCTACTTGGATGGCTTCTCTTCCATCACCCTGGATCAACCGACTTCTACAATTTCGAAGTCTAAATCTTCTACTTGTCTCTTGGATCCTATTCCAACTCAGCTGAATATATCGAAAATCAGGAATTTCCTGTCTCAAGGTGATGCAGAAAAATTAGTTCATGCATTTGTTTCCTCCAGACTGGACTACTGTAATTCTTTGTTTGCAGGGTGTTCTTGTAAATCTCTTAAGCCTCTTCAGTTGATTCAGAATGCTGCAGCACGTGTATTAACAAGAACTAATAAAAGAGACCATATCACGCCTGTATTGTCTGCTTTGCACTGGCTCCCTGTTAAATCAAGAATAGAATTTAAGGTTCTTCTCCTCACCTACAAGGCGCTTGCTGGTGAGGCACCTTCTTATCTTAAAGAGCTTGTAACACCGTACTGCCCTGCAAGGCAGCTGCGTTCTATAGATGCTGGGTTACTTGTTGTTCCTAGAGTTATTAAAAGTAGGATGGGAGGCAGAGCCTTCAGTTATCAAGCTCCTCTTTTGTGGAACCAGCTTCCACTTTCAGTCCGGGGGGCAGATTCAGTCAGCTCCTTTAAGATAAAGATTAAAACTTTCCTCTTTGATACCGCTTATATTTAGGGCTGGCTTAGGTTTGCCTGGACCAGCTCTTAGTTACGCTGCTATAGGCTTAAACTGCCGGGGGACTTTTTAGGACACACCAAACTCCTCTCTCTCTCTCTCCCCTTTTACTAAAATCCACGTTGCATTAATGCACATGACTAATTCAGCTCCTTCCCGGGAGTTATTTGTGCTTTCTCGCCGAGCAGGTCTCTGCAGATCGTAGTTCCGTCAGGACCCTGGTCCTGACTCTGGCCGTGGCCCTGCTGCTGCCGTCATCATCATCATCATCATCATAATTTTAAATATGATTCATATCACTATTGCCCTTTCTTAAAATCTTTGCTTTCCCTCCCCACAGTCTTCTGTGGATGGTGGTTCGATCTGACGGTGGTCGCCCCTGCAGTGGTCCTGTCATACATACATACAATAAAATGAATTTATATATATATAAATAAATTATTTCAATTCATTTTATTTTGTATAGCCCAAAATCGCAAATTACAAATTTGCCTCGGAGGGCTTTACAGTCTGTACACATGCAACATCCTCCTGTCCCAAGACCCTCACATCGGCACAGGAAAAACTCCCCAAACAATGAAAAAACCCTTCCAGGGAAAAAAGGGAAGAAACCTTAGGGAGAACGTCAGAGGAGGGATCCCTCTCCCGGGATGGACAGACTGCAATGGATGTCATGTGTACAGAATGACTCATACAGATGTAGAATACATTCAATTTCTATAACAGAAATTAATCAAAGAATTCCAAGTAGCCGGCCAGATGTACGACAGGACCACTGCAGGGGCCACCACCATCAGATCGAACCACCATCCACAGAAGACTGTGGGGAGGGAAAGCAAAGATTTTAGGAAAGGGTAATAGTGATATGAATCATATTTAAAATGATGATGATGATGACGATGATGATGATAGCAGCAGCAGGCCAGCAGGGCCACGGCCAGAGTCAGGACCAGGGTCCTGACCGAACTACGATCTGCAGAGACCTGCTCGGCGAGAAAGCACAAAGAACTCCCGGGAAGGAGCTGAATTAGTCATGTGCATTAATGCAACGTGGATTTTAGTAAAAGGGGAGAGAGAGAGAGAGAGAGAGAGAGAGAGGAGTTCGGTGTGTCCTAAAAAGTCCCCCGGCAGTTTAAGCCTATAGCAGCGTAACTAAGAGCTGGTCCAGGCAAACCTAAGCCAGCCCTAAATATAAGCGGTATCAAAGAGGAAAGTTTTAAGCTTTATCTTAAAGGAGCTGACTGAATCTGCCCCCCGGACTGAAAGTGGAAGCTGGTTCCACAAAAGAGGAGCTTGATAACTGAAGGCTCTGCCTCCCATCCTGCCTTGCAGGGCAGTACGGTGTTACAAGCTCTTTAAGATAAGAAGGTGCCTCACCAGCAAGCGCCTTGTAGGTGAGGAGAAGAACCTTAAATTCTATTCTTGATTTAACAGGGAGCCAGTGCAAAGCAGACAATACAGGCGTGATATGGTCTCTTTTATTAGTTCTTGTTAATACACGTGCTGCAGCATTCTGAATCAACTGAAGAGGCTTAAGAGATTTACAAGAACACCCTGCAAACAAAGAATTACAGTAGTCCAGTCTGGAGGAAACAAATGCATGAACTAATTTTTCTGCATCACCTTGAGACAGGAAATTCCTGATTTTCGATATATTCAGCTGAGTTGGAATAGGATCCAAGAGACAAGTAGAAGATTTAGACTTCGAAATTGTAGAAGTCGGTTGATCCAGGGTGATGGAAGAGAAGCCATCCAAGTAGGCATCAGGGCCCACTGCTGCATCCAGGGTTCCTACATCCGAGGACGGGTCGGCACTAGTTGAGGGCAGGAGACCATCAATTTTCTCTTTGATAGTCAGAATTTTATCATTGAAGAAGTTCATAAAGTCGTTACTGCTGAGGTCCAGAGGAATACATGGCTCAACAGAGCTGTGACTCTGTCAGCCTAGCCACAGTGCTGAAGAGAAACCTGGAGTTGTTTTTGTTTTTCTCTATTAGTGATGAGTAGTAAGATCCTCTTGCACTCCGGAGAGCCTTCTTATATGTTTTGAGGCTGTCTTGCCAGACTAGCCTAGATCCTTCTGATTTGGTGGAACGCCATAGTCGTTCAAGCTTCCATACAGTTTGCTTTAAGTTGCGGGTTTGAGGGTTATACCAAGGTGCAAACTTCCTACATGTTGCCATTCTTTTTTCAGAGGAGCAATAGCGTCCAGCGTCGCTCTCAGAGAGTCCGTAGCAGTATCGGGAAGATTATCGATTTGGGACGGACTGAAGTTTTCATAGGAGTCGTCCGGTATCTTGAAACAGGACACTGAACTTAGAGCAGAAGGAATCGCTTCTTTAAATGAAGCTACAGCGGTATCCGATAGGCATCGACTGTAGAAACCTTTGGCAGGAGGAGGTTCCGGAAGTAGAAATTCGAAGGTTATCAGACAATGGTCCGACAAAAGAGGATTCTGTGGAAAGATTGTTAAATGTTCTATCTCAATACCATACACAAGAACCAAGTCAAGTGTGTGGGTAAAGCAATGAGTTGGTTTATTTACCCTCTGAATCTAATAATGAAAGAAATGAAGTACCAAGGCTGTCGTTATCGACATCCACGTGAATGTTGAAATCACCCACTATAATTACCTTGTCCGTTTTAAGGACCAAGCTCGTTAAGAACTGAAAATTCAGATAAAAATTCTGAATAAGGACCTGGCGCCCTGTACACTATTACAAAGAGAACCGGCTGGAACATTTTCCAGGTTGGTTGCGAAAGACTGAGAACCAGGCTTTCAAATGAGTTATAATCTAGTTTAGGTTGAAAGTTTATTAAAAGGCAGGAGTCATAAATAGCTGCTACTCCACCCCCTCGGCCTGTGCCTCGAGGGATATGAGTATTAACATGACTCGGAGGAGTCGCTTCATTTAAGGTGAAATATTCCCCATCTGACATCCATGTTTCAGTAAGACAAAATACATCAACATGGAGATCAGATATTAGTTCATTTACTAAAACAGCTTTAGATGACAGAGATCTAATATTCAAAAGTCCCCCTTTAACTTTAATGGTTTTAACTTTAATTAAGTTATTTAATATAACTCCTCGGTTGTTTACCTTTAATTTAACAAAAGGTGTCCGTGGGGCAGATACGTCAACAGCAATGCCTCCAGACAGTTTTGTTAATTATATACAAGTTATTACACAAAAGCATAGTTTAAATTGAGAAAATAGGATGCAAAAACACACAAGGCTGTTAGCATTGCCTGCACCTTTGTGTCCCTGGTGGCATAATACAGGTATGTTGCACAGTAGCCTAAGACATTTAGTGCAGGCTATCAACACACAGTACAAGCTTGTATTTCAAACCATAGGCACATGCAAGCAGACCCACTCACCTAATACAAGCTACATCTACTCTAAATTCACGTCCATGTGTAAGCGTTAAATGCCTCAGGAGCTTTACCTTGAAAAGCCATTATTCTAACTAATTTGCGCGCAGGGAGCATTCCAGGCCATGCTTTTCCATTCAAAAACTTGCTTTTTAATCTTTTCAAAAACGTATTTTTCAATACGAATCCATGAACAAGAATTCTCAAAATTGACTACTCTGAACTGTGTATTTAGCATCGTTAATCAAACATTCAGATATAATTGGCGAAGCAATTTATTGTGGATTGTTTGGTTAAAGCTCTATGAAAGACAGAAAAAAGTCCATGGTTTGTAGATTTGATGGATGAATAAACACGTATTCTTTTATCTGCTTAGTAATGGAACCTGTGACCTTGACAGTGTTTTTCCTAGCTGCAACAAGTATAATCCAAAAGGCTGAATAGGTCTGTCAGGGTCTATTAAATGGATTTACATTTTACATTACATTCAGATTAATGGTCTAAAAATGATTTGTCCATCACTGAATACTAAACCCATGGCAGTAAACATTGTGGCTGCTAAACATGCCAATGTATGCATTGTCATTGTAATATTTGCGTGCAATTAGTTTTAAAACAGTGTAAGCTCCCCAGCCTTTTCCCCGTCAGTCTCTGCCCAAAAAGTACTCGGAACACACTGCTCGCCTTAACCCACAGGTTTATTGTTGCCTTTTTCTTAATGCACACAAGTGACGAGTCGTTTGCTCTGCTCTCGTCCTCTGCTCCTCAGCATAGCCTCTCAGCGGGTGTCTCTCGCTCCGACTCCTGCTCACTGTTTTAACAGAGAAGAATAATTAGTCCAAATAGCCGTCAGCTGCGGCTGTCCCCGGCCGACCCCGTTCCCCGAACCACTGCCCCGCTCTCCCCCCTGCAGCTGTGCTGACCACACCCCGCTGCCACAAACAGCATGAGTTCAAATGCAGCAGAAATGTTACCTTGGATGTAGAATTTTAGCAGGTGGGGAGGTATGTTTGCTAACGTGTGCAGTTTAATGGGAGAATTTGGGATTTTGAGGGATTGAGGGATGCTACTCATCCATAGTTAGTGTCACCTACACAGTCAAAGTTACTTGACAAGTCCCTGTTTTGGATAAATTGAGTATGGGCATGCAGGCGTGGCACGAGGCATAATCATATCACTACGGATAACTTAAATCCCAGTCTTTAACAGCAGAAAAACACTACTGACAAAAAGTATCTGCCACTGCCTTGCTGAGTTTCAATGTGTGACTTTGTTAATCAAAACTAGCCCCTACGCAAACACCAGATCGGCTTGTTGTTTAGCTTTTATCCTGGTTGTTCCGCCATAATTAGGAGAACAATCACCAGCCAATCAGGGTAGGCGGGTCTCTCATAAATACGTTGGGGATTCCCTTTGCTCTACTCTACTTCAGGTCGGTCGGATGTCCGCTGCTTCTGCAGACCATATTGGAGCTCCCCTCGTCCTGCACAGGTGTCGTATCTCCAGATCTGTTGGTGAGTTTTTGCGTGACTCATTAGTATTCGCAATTTGTTATTTTGCCACCGGTAGCAGCATTACCTGGCCTCCTACCACCAACAGAGTCGGACGCCGTACTTACCGGCACTGCCTCCGGTGTTGTGGGTTGATGTCCCAGTGTTAAGAGACAGTTTTAGAATTAGCCATTTTATCGTGCCTTCCGATAAGTGATGTCAGAACCCACCTCTGGCTTTTGAACTTAGGTGATGTAGCCATGTGAGCCGCAGCTGTACTCCTCAGTTAACCATAGTTATTTTAGTTTTGTTTATTTCTATCCTTTTGTAGTGGAACCATGTCTCCTGCTACTGTACAAACAAATCTGGGTGTCTTAAGACTTGTTACCGTGTGGGCAAGATTTAATCCTTAGCTGAAATTCCCATGGCGGCATTGCTGGTACTTGACAATTTGGTACAACTCTACAAGTAAAGCGTAGACCAGATACCATCCATCAAAATCTCCTTATTTGCCACATCTGTATATACACTGACTATGGATAATATTTAATTACTACTGATTGAATCACCTGGATTGTGTTTCTGCATTTTAGTAGCTTTGCTGGAAGACACCATTAGCCTTATACTTATTGTCTTACTGCCAATCAATGACCGCGTTACTCAAGAGACAATACATCAGTAGCTGTTTGGATTTGAGCAGAGTGAACCATTGACAAAACGCGTTGCGTAAAAACAGCCCAAATTAGCTAATGGGTACTTCTTGATAGTTTGCTGCCTTTGTCTCTTTAAATATTAAAACAAAATGTGATACTTTTGGGGGTTTTGGCTTTATTGTGTCAGAATCCTTGTCTGGCCCGTTGGGTTTGTTTTCCCGGATTGACTCTCCTCATGTGTTCTGTCATTCCTCTGTTGTCATCAGATATGTATTCTGTGTTTTTTCCTCTGCCACCCTCAGGACACCTCCCACGTTCACACCTTTTGATTGGTGCACAGCTGCAGGCATTAAGCCAATGGTCAAGTGGCCAACACACCGGTCATCTATTCTCATTTTATCTCCAATATAAGGCTATGATATAAGCCCGGTTCCTGTCAGTCCGTACAGTCATCTGAGCTGGTAGCATGATGTGACAGTTTGTGAAACGTGTTGTGAGTTACCTGTGTCTCATTCCTCTCTTCTGCGTCAAATCCAGCCTGCCTGCTGTCCAGCCATCGGCCCACGGAGACCACACTGTGATCCGGTGTGCCCTCCAGTGTAGGACCCTGGGAGCTGTCAAGATTGCCTGCTGCCTTGTTATAGTTTATCCCCTTCACCTTTGTCTGTTCATGTCGTACAGTGACATCTATGTGGTAATTAATCATGGCCAGCCAACTCCCCCAGCCACTGAACTGGAGGCAGACCTGACACCCATTAGCGTGTAATTACTGAGCTCCCATTAACATCTGCTCATTTCGCAGCGTACAATATTTTTTTAGACGAGACCAATTGTCTCTAATGCTGGTTACTACATTTCCGTCATCCTAAATGTGTCACTTGTGAAACGTGTCTTGTAACCTTGAGAATAACTGCATTTTCAGTGCCACTGCATTAGTTGAAACAAAAAGAGGGAGGGGGATTTCTGTTCTTTTTCAAAGAATATGTTTCTTTCTGCCAAATATCTGTTTTTGTCAAAATTCTTAGAATTGTGTTTTAGAACTATATGCACCATCTGTACTGCAATAACCACTGGCATTGACCTCACACAATAAGAGATTTTCCAGCAGAGTAACTTTCCCACCTCCACAAAACGCATACACTCACAAACCGGCAAACACTGACTGCTACTGTGGCCAGTTGGGTTCGTATCAATTGCGTTTCATTATGAGACTGTGGAAAAGAAAGAATGCCGTTTCCTATGTTAAATATATTTCACACTCCACTTGCTCTCAATTTATTTCTACAGTTCAAAGTTTATTATTTCAGTCTGTCTCATGTAACAGAAAACCGTGACTAGATTCTGATACAGAGCTGTTGTACTGCACCCAGTCCAGTGATTCAGCAAATATAACACTGCAATAACTTCCTATTTTTGCTTTTGGAAGTTAGTCCATATTTGGTCCTGAATCATTTTGCAGGGCAGTAGATTTATTCTTGGTGCTTGCAGTTTTGCAGTCCATATTTTTTTTAAGCTTGACGTTGTGAAAGAGTGGAGTACAAATTTAACGGTGTTGAGTAACATTGACGGGGAAGACACTTCAATGGATTGAATGTGAAACCTCTCTGGCATTGTAAAATCCTTTTACAGCATCCTGAAAGATGTTTGTTGTTCTAAATTTTGAAGACTCCGCAAGACAGACATCCTTTCAGGAGCAAACATTAAAAAAACAGGTTTGCTGCCTCTGCCACTCGCTGAATGGATAACAATTATGTAATTTGTCAAAAGCATACCTGCTGTGATGTAGCTGAAAGGGGCGAGGGAATAATTCTATTTAGTTATACAAGTCTGCATGTCTCATCGCTTAATGACTCAGTGGTTTGTTTGATTTTTCTCCTGAGATGCCACTGACGTGCCTTCGCATTACTTTTATATCAGACTTTACACCATGGTGCTCTCCAAGGTTCTGATACTGCTGCTGGTATCAACTAAGGAGATATCCAGAAAGTGTTCTTTCTTTCCCCGGCAACGGGCGCACTTATGACGGCCAACAAATTCCTTTGAATGTTACATAATCTTAAAATCCACTTCTGAACCTTGAATCTCCGTTTGCCTCTAGTTCCAGAGAAAAGTGAATTTAGATGGATAGTCGCAAGCTGCTATGTCAGAAAGCAATGTTAGCTATGGTGTGTTTTGAGTGAAACTTTTAAGGTTCCTGCTGTCTTTTGATCCTCACTACATGTTAATTATTCTTTTTGGACACTCCTTCAAATGTGTGATTGGCACTATAGCTCCATATTGCTGCATAGTGACATGTACTGCAGTTTGCAGAAGAAGATTTTCTATACCTGTTTATGGAACAATAATTTCGATTTACATTTAGGTTTTTAGGTAAGGTGTCTTTGGCAACACAACAGCTGCCTGGAGAGCGCTGCGGTGGGGATGATGACGCCGTTGCAAATGCGATGATGGTTGGCTGGTGGGCGGGGCCTTGCTCACGTTGTCTCGCTGCCGCTGCACACTCTGACTACCACTAAACAAGACGGCGTCAGCGACAATGGCGGCGACCCGTGGAAGTTTAAAAATAGCGTCGTCAAAGGCAAGAATGTTTATGTTACACGCACGCTATGCCCAGGAAAAAAGACGTTATCCACGGCTCACGAGTCATTCAGTGCTCTCCTTGCTAAAACCAATACGAGGAGGATGGCAGCTGCGATCTATTGAGAATGAGAACATGCGTCCTGAGCCCGTCCACCATTTTTGTCTACCACGCTATCGGTTGCCAGGGGCAACATTGTACGAGCGAGCGACACAGAGACGGACCTGGAAAGACATTGCGGAATTATATAACTATTAAACGTAGAAATCACAAGTAAATTAGTAAGAAATGGAGAAAAATGCAGCGAAAGAAAAGGGAGCTTGCAGGGAGAAACTTACTAGCAGCGCTAAGCGGAGCTATTTAGAGAAGCTGGCTGATATTGACAACGTCGACCCGTACGAGCTGCCTGTGTTACGTGGAGAACAGAGGACCCAGATGCGGAGGTGCGGGAAAATGTCTTTTATTCCTCCCAATTCTAACTAAGGAGACTGCCGTCAGTAGACGCAGTCCGAGACAAAACTTATAGACCTCGAACAAGACATGGCAGGGTTGGGACCGAAGGTACAAGGCAACCGCCCCGTGTTCAACCACAGTCTGACAGGGGGGGGGTAGAGAAACAGTGGTTAGAAATAGACAAACAAATTAAGCAGTGAGCAGAAACAGGTGAGTAGAGAATCAGTGTGAGAGTTGATTGCTATGGAAAGCGGCTGTGGGCGTTTGGGGTGAGTGAAGGCATGACTGGGAATGAGGAGGTGTGTTAATGAGTATCAGCTGGGTGTGCGTGTGCGCGTATGAGTGTGTGTGTGTGTGTGTGTAGAAACACAAAGCAGGGAGGAGTCTGGATCATGACAGCCTGAGACCTAGACTCTTTACCACCTTGTACCTACATGGAGATTGTTAACTACTTGGTTTTTGGCATCAGTTACTCAGTGTTTCCCCTAGGATTTTTTTAGCAGTGGGGGCAGGTCTGTCGGAACCCCCACCCTGCCCGCCGCAGGTAATCGCAAGTATGAAACTGGACACTTTGCTGCTGCACAAATAATATATTTATCTACAAATTAATTCACAATGAAACATTCATTTGTGTGCCTTGTGCACACATTTTATTTTTTGTGGTTTTTGGAAAAATAAGTCCACGACTCGGTTGTAGGGAACTTGGAAAGAGGGGGGGCCATTGATGCTGAGTAGCATCCATGCTGCTGGATGGTCCCCCTGCAGCCTGTTCCTCAAGTCTGTTTTCACCTATAAAAGGAATTTTTAAAAATTGAGTGTGGGATATTGATAGCCAAACAATCTTTCATTTCACATTAACTTCATCGTGGAGAAATCTCTCTCACAGTTGACACTAGAGATTGGCACTGTGAGGGCAAGGGCTGCCAGCTTACTGAGGGAGGGGTAGGTTTGACACCACTCATCGTGCTGGGATGCTAGTTTGTTCATTATGGTATGTAGCAAATAATAATAACCCCACTATTAATTACATTATCTTAATGCAGTGTAATTACTTCAGCATGTAAATTATGCACCTAAAAAACAAACGTGAGGAAGGGCTTTCAGCAATCGCTCTCATATCAAATCAACAGCCACGTGGAATTTAGCTAGCAGGTGAAGAATACAAACAGCTAAAATCACCAGTTAACTTGGTTTAAATTAGCAAGAACTATAGACTAATACAATATCAGGCTTAAATTAATTGACAACATAAGTTGTATCCAGGGGTGAAAGCTCATTGGCCATCCCTGATCTGATAGGTAGTTGGTCAAGTTCGTCAACACAAGAAACAAGAGAAATGTTGTCAATCAATGATGACAGCTGAACAACTGATTTAGGGACAGTTTTCCATTTTTGACTAACACAGTAACGGTCGTACTGAGGCTGTGAGAGCTGATTTCAGTTCAGCGGACGTTTGGCCATGCAGGTCATGTGACCCATGAGATGAGCGCGGCGCGCTGCATCTGCGGCTGGTCCGTGAAACAGGGGGACGGTCAGTTTACAACAGCGACGATACAACAACGATAAAAACGCCGGAATCTGTCGATTGAGAGGTTTGGTCATTTAATGTTTAGTTATATCGTTGTTCCCTTTGAGTGTGTAGGAAAACTTTATCTAGCACTAAGTAGCAGCTAAAAGTCGAACTACACTGCACTAGCTAGCTAGCTAGCTTAGCAGCCTGCAAACCAAGTTAAGCATTGAACGTTAGCATTTTGTTTTCTTTTATTGTCAGGATACCGTCATGAAATATGAAACGCTGTTTTCTGGACTGAAGACTGAGGGTGTTTGCAGATGTGTGTTCAATAGAGCTAACAGTGTGTGAAATATAGTGTGACAGTCTAGGTTTAAGTAGCTATAACAAAAGAACAAGCTGTAACTGTCACGGTTTGGTCTTGTTCTTGTGTTATTGTTTAAGTTTCATGTTTCTGGTTTCCCTGGGTAACTTCGCTTCCCTATCAGGGAACTTCGAGCTGCGTGAAACGCTGTGGGAACGCCCTGCGTGACCGCGTCATGAAGCACGTGTGAAATCAGTCCAATGGCGAGACGCCACGTCATAGGTGGGTGACGTCGAGACCAGGAAGTATAAAGCGCACCCAAAACACCGGCTCCTTCACCTCTGTGCCTTCATCAAGCGCGTTGTGTGAATCAAAAGTCCTTACGTTTATCGTACTATGGCGAACAAGCAGCGCTTCTTTCAGTGTGCTAAGTCTCCCTGCACCCGCTTTATTACGGGAGGGGATACGCACCAACTGTGCGTTGTTTGCTTGGGAGCGGAGCATGCCCAGCTGGCTCTGAGGGGCCGGGCTGTGTGCATTGCAGCGTCCTCCTGATGCGACGCCACTCCTGCCGGTCGCTCTTTGAGGAGTGAGGCTCACCTCGCGTTTTCCACGGAATACGATCTACGTGGGATTCGCAGTTGGATTTTTCAGAAGGATCTGAGATGGCTTCTGCGTTTTCTCAGCCTTTCCTGTCGGATCCAGTGCCTCATACTGGGCTTCGGGAGCACGCGTGGCGTCTCTCAGCTCGGAGGAGGTGGATGTTGGTAGCATAGAGGCTGCGGAGGCTGAAGACACGTCACTTCAGTCGGCCGCGGCCGATCAGCTGGTGGAGGTACTCGCCCGAGCTGCTGAGATTCTCAGCATTGACAGGACGGCTGACAGGCAAGTCAGTCTGCTACAGACAAGTAAGTTGCATGAATATTCCTGCCTTCCCGTAAAGTACCTCCTCGCCGGTGTTTGCCGCTATTCCCGGACCTCCACACTGAGGTGTCGGCGTCCCGGGAGAGGCCGGTGTCTGCTCGCGTGTTTAACCCGCGTACTATGTGTATTCGTCCGAGGGGCGATGCTAAATGGTACGTTACGCGAGCATGCCATGCCTGTCTCACAGAAAAACGTGTAATAGCTACGTTGGTCCACAAGGGAAAACGTAGAATTGTCACAATTTGTCAACGTTTTGGGGCGCAAATTGTGCTACGTTTTATCAATTACATTGCTTTGCAACTGGGTCACGTGACCCTCAAGTTTCCGCTCAGCTAAAAGACAAAAGATGGTGGACTGTCGGCCAATTATCTGTGTAAAACACGGTATTTTAAGAAAGCATCAGCATTTGTATGCATTTCGATGGCATTTCAAGCGAGAAGTATGCGTTATATTTTCATAATCTTCTATCAGAGAATGTAGAAGACCTTCCGTTTATTAGTTTCGGCGAAGATTTTAGTGTCTCTTTAGGAAAGCGTGGGAATGCAACGCTTTTTTTGCCGTTGTCATGCTGGTTGCTACGGACGCTGCCATTGCTGATAGGCCACGTAGTTCAGTGGTTCTTAACCTGGGTTCGATCGGTTATGTCACTCTCAGGGGTTCAGCAAGCACACACTGCGGTCAAGTGAGCCACGGCTTTAAAAATAATGTCTATTCCTTGGTGCGTTAACACCGGCAGCCCGTTCGGTGTCAGAGTTTTAGCTTTCTCCGTGATCTTTGGGCCACCCAAGCCACCGTACCGTTATCCTTCATCGGTGTGAACGCACCGTAAGGAATAAACGGGCTTCTACAACAAGTGTAAAGCAGAATGAGTGATTAGTTCAACGGTGGATGGCGGAAACGGTACGGTTTTTCCGGAGATAAGCCTCCTTTCAAGTGCGAGTGTGTGTGTTTGTGTGCGTGCGCACGGAGGGGGCGTGGTTCGGTGAATGCGCTGATGAAGCTCCGAGGGTTCATTACCTCCAATCAGGCTACGAAACACTGACCTATCGTTAGTTGCATATTGTCTGGCCTTTAAAACGTATGAGTTGTGCTCATTATTTCATGTTTTTATTAAAATAATCCCCCTGGCTGTTGTTTGTTTCTTTTATACGTTAATATCTGCCGCTGTTCCAAATATTATTGCCAATAAAGATTGATTGGAAAAAACAAACGCTATGCCGCATGCGCAAGCGGGTCAGGCTTAGGCAAGAAGAAGAAGAAGAAGAACAACAACAACAACGTGGTGAACATCGTGTTGGGTACAATGAGTAGGCCGCAGGACGACAACGACGACCGTGAGCTACTTCTTGCCGACCAGCTTTCGCAAGAATGTGAGGTAAGAAGAATATATTGTGAGAAATGTGAGTATGGAAGTTTTTTTTTCTTCTTTTTTACAATGTCCTGATATTAAAGAGTTTGTTTCACGTCAAGCAGAGTCAAAAGAAAGCGTCATCGACAAGGTCTGAAACTCAGACAAAAGTTGTTTGGCTTGAGGAAGATGACTGCAATCCTCTCCGAAAAAGACCTAGTAGGACTGGGGAGAGACGGAAACGGGGACACGACACTGGTTGGTGGTCTTCAAGCCAATTATATATTTATTTAAATAAAACTAAATTATTCAAATTATCTTTTATACTGTGGCAGCGAGGTCTGGGAGCGTTGAACCTTCCTGCTCGTCAACATCTGGGGGCATAGAACCTTCCTGTTCGTCGGCGTGTGGGCACGAGGCAGAGACAGAGACCATTCAAAACTTTAGGTCACTTTTCTTCTCCCTTCCTGGTTTTTTAAATTTTATTGTGTTTAGCTACATTTAGCCTTACTTTGCAGCTAATTTTCTCCTTTGTCTTTTAGACTCCCTTATCCAAGAGGTACAAGATCTCTTGGGATGTCCTGCTGAAGAACCCGTCTTATCACAGTGGAAGGAAAGGCACAGGTCAACCTTGGAAAAGTGGACTACGTTAAGGCCCATTATGGTTAACCAGATGTTAACATCACAGAGGCCTAAACAGGGACTATGCCAACACTGTGGACAAAAGGTTGCAGTAGTGACATGCAGAGATTGTTTGCCAAGACCACTTGACTGCACTCAATGCATGAAAAGTGGGCTTTTCGTCCCCGTAAACGCCCGAAAATCTCCCTAATTTCCGACAATTTACAGGCCGCGCACGCCGCATTCGCCTGTCCTGGAAATTGTCGGAAACAGACTCTGACGTAGGTGGCGTTCAGCTGGCGGAGGTGCGAATGGCCCTAATTAGCATATGAATGCAGCGAAACCGCAGGTGGCCGAGCGGAGCGGGCTGAATATCCTTACTCCTTATTGGAGGAAACCACAACTTTCAAACAAGTAAAATCACTCGTGATTGGTTGGCAGATATGTTGCTATTGGTCACCCAGCCTCATAAATAATTTATATATACAATATATATTATTTATTCATTCATATTGTACTGTATATTCATGTCATTGTTATCCTATGTAGGCTACTAAACAATTATTAGACTACCACCAAGGACATTAATGAATTTATAGAGGAAATGAACATTTGCCAGGAACATGTTTATGCAAAAAGAGCTTTATTAAAACAAACAATTGTATACAAAGTGAGGATCTGCGCACACATGGGTAGATGATGATCCAAAAAGTACAACTGTCCGTTTGCCTCCTCGGGGTTGTAGGTAACGTGCGGCGTTCTTTCCGAGGCAGGTCCGTTGCGCAGACGCACATTGTGCGCGGCTCTGTACTTTGGAGTCGCCTCTCACCGGGACTGCAGCTTCGCACAGAGTTCAGAGAGCTCCGTCCTACGAAATGACGGCGACCGTACAATCCACCCAGAGACCCCGCCAACATGCCCTCTTCTTCGGCAGACATGAGGTCTCCGCTGGCGGACTTCCAGAGTTCCACCGCGTCATCTGCGAGCACACGCTGTCTCCATTCCAGCAGCTGTGAAAAACACAACAATGAATCAATACTGTGCGATGCGTATGGACACAACACATCTATCAATGCTCGTGAAAAATAGTCACCAAATAAACTCTTACCCGCTTTCTTCTCGCGCGGAACTCTTCGCTCTTCAGCCCGCAGTGAGTTTTTCTGGCGCAGTTTACCTGAAGCTCCGACGTGCCGTCTCATAATACGTCTTACAGGCGGCTGGAAAACAATTAAATGAAAGTGGTATGAATAAAAATCAACACGCAAGTCACCGTAACATTAAACGAGGAAGGAGAAACAGTTAAAAAAAGTCACTTACAGATGTTGCTCCGAGCAAATAGGAGGTCAGCGCCTCATTGTGAGGAGAAACTAGTCAGTGAAAACAAAATGTACAGTTATGATCGGTATCTATTCTATGGTATCTATTTCCTTATACCGCACAATGAAAGCATGCTCTTTAATTCTTATACACTACAACAATACACTTCAATAAAGCGGGTTCTGCTCACTGGTTCTTTTGTAAGGCTCCTCTTAGCTTTGGTTTTAGGCTAAGCTACTTTTAGCTTAGCTACTTTTAAGCTAAGCTACTTTTAGCTTAGCTACTTTTAAGCTAAGCTACTTTTAGCTTAGCTAGCAGTCAAACATATTCTTACCTTTGGATTTCATGCGGCCGTCTCCTCTTCTTTGAGTCAGTCTCTCCCGCTCGTTCATATCGGCAGGATGGTGATTCAGCTGACGGACAGTCCGCTGATAGCAAACTGCAGTTTCTTCTCGACTGGCTCAAAGTTGTTGATCGCGTCCAAGAGGAGCTGAACGCGAGTTGAACGTCCGGATCCTCCAATCAGATACGAGGTCATTGTTACATGGAAGGACTCGCGAGACCAGACCGCGGTGCCTGTGAAGCACCATGTCTGCGAGATGTAGTGGTTAATACGTCCTCTGTGCATTTAAGTAAGACTAAAGAAAAGGTCACTGTATTTCTGCCACTGTGCACATTAGTTGAGCTCTAGGAGAATGTGATCTCTGCAGAACCTTCATTCTGATTCTAATGTTTGCATGGAATGGTCATTTTACCTTGCTGATTCAGATTGAAACTAATGTTTTAAATAATTTAGTGTATCTTTTTTACATAACATTTGTCATAGCTAATGGCATACACAGTAATCTAGCATACTTAAATTAAATAAATCAATACAAGCTAAAATGTAAGAGTCTATAATTAGGCCTGATCTATTTGTACCAGAGATTTTCTTACCTTTTAAAAAAATGTCACCTGGGCTAAAACTCCCTCTGAAACTCTGATTTGCATTTGTATAGCTCACAGCATTTTCATTCACATGTCAAAGCCTCCCCTAGAATTAGGAGGAGGGGAGTCATGGGGGGCCAACTGCCAAGGGAGGCCCACGTCAATTTCCGGCAGTTTTCGGCTTTGCCCGCAAATTGCCGAAAATTGCCGTAAACCTGAAATTCCACGACAATTTACGGTGCCGGAAATTGTCGGAAATCCCACTTTTCATGCAGTGGTAAGTGTCCCTAGCCTCCAATTTAGACATGGCGGCAGACGTCCACACTTTAAAAGTCATGCCCTGTCTTCTTCCTTGGGGTCAGGGCCACAGACCAATCATAGCCGGTCATACATGCAGCAGCTGACCAACTTGAGTAGGTCTTCGTAACTTACATTTTTTCGACAGCCCGGAGAATCTGAATCTCAAACAGAATCCTTTGGAGACTTAACGTTAAAAGCTACATATGTTCATTATGTATGGACGACGTCTGAAAATCTTTGTAGCTGTGATTAACATTCAATAGCATCATATAACATGCAGTCTTGACTTATCTATGTCCGGGTCACATGCTTATTCTAGGAATTAATAGGCCAATCAAATATCTTTCTCTAACAGAGTCAATAAATTGCCGACATTTTTTGGCCACTTTTGGTGTAAAATGTAATAAAAGACGATACGGGGGTGAAAATCTTATGTCTAATCTTAAGTCTTATGAATGGAAATTTCCTACTACTACTACTACCTACTTTTGTGCAGTAGGTACAGGACTCTGAAATGCTGTAAAAATAGATGAATAGGTGACATATGAAGCCATGAATACAGTACAATCTCTTCGACCTCCAAGGACAGAGACAACACTCCTCCCAGAGGTGGAGCTTCCTGTGCATTACTGCAGCACATTCAACAATCTCTTGGTAGATGTAGATATGTCCTTTGTAACTAATCATGAGAAAGGAGAGGGGGAACGTGCAGAAGCGTTGGGTTTATGTGTGTGTGTGTGTGTGTGTGTGAGAGACAGAAAGATGGCGGAGGAATGTCGGCCTGTGTTGGTTTACCCAATCAACGTAGATGTGAGGAGAATGTGTTCTGAAAACCGCCAACAGCACTATCGAAGAAACCATTGAGAAATTAGAATTTAGAGCACCTTCAAAAAGAAGAAAAATGTTTCAACACTCAACTCATGATTATAGATGTTTGCTGAATACTTCATGAAGCAACTATGAACATTATTGAGATGAATAGGTGAAAAGGTTAAAGCAAGGGTTGGTACAATTAAGAAACACGAAGGTATCCAACTAAAAATCCCATCTCAAACCTTTTTTCAGTGGCAAGAACCATGCCGGTTCGCTAAAAAAAGATCTCGTCACTTCTCCTCACTCAAGCATATCCTGGTCTCACAAGCTTTAATTCACTCAAAACAAAATCTTATTGTGCATATTGGCAGAGGCAGGTAAAAGAATCAAGAAAATCATAATGCAAAAGAAGATTGCAGATCAGCGGATTTACAACACAGCGTTGGTGCATTGCATTGTTAGTGCACGTCAGTGAGGGATATTTAAATCAAAGCCACAAAAGGCCGGACTTTGTCATGCTTTTCAATGCCAAGGACACACTCTTTGAGCAGAATAAAACTATTCATTTTTGAATTTCTTTTGCATTTCACTGAGCTTTATCACAGTGAGATCAGATCAGTTCACTTTGCCCTGTATTTCTTTATTGAGCCAGGGTGAAATAACACAGCTTACGTGCTGCAGCAAGTTCTTGTTGCCCAATCATATGATCTGAAAAGGGAGTGCAGGGGTGTGGGCGTCGATTGCTTGTGGCTAGCAGAAACCTTCAGTTGAAATCTGGAATGGCTAAATACGATGAAACACTGTTATCAGGGCAATGCACGACTGTTGACAAAACAAATTTAAATGAAAAATGTTCATTGTATGTCTTTTTTTAATAAGAAGGATGCATCATGTCTGTAACAGTAGGCATTGCTGGGGCTTATAGCTCACTAAACTTGCCCTTTCTACTATCGTATCATCTATCTGTGCTATATCTCCAGTTGTATGCTCTCTCTCTGGTCTGAATACCTGCACACCGTCATCAACATGCAGGCGCAGCGAATGAGAGAGGAAGGGAGGCAGACCGGGATGTTAACAGTAAAGACACAAAGAGAGGAGAGAAAAGGTCAGAGAGAAATGGTGGGAGAGTTAGGGACAAAGACAGGGCAGACAGGATGGGGTCAATGGGGGACGGTAAGTAAAAGAGCCAGTGAAATAAAGTGAGACAGAAGGGAAAAAGACAGTGTAGGAGGAGAAAAGGAAGGTCAGTGATGAAGTGGCAGACAGGCTGGCAGACTCCCCACGGCTCAGGAACACTGACTCATAGACTGATGGACGGAGCGGGGGGGGATTTGCAGTTGTTCTAAAGAAAAAATGAATAGACTGCTTCACGATATATGCTGCATAAAACAACGGCATTTTCTCAAGGTTATGCTTGGCAGGTATACTAGGCCTTCAATTCTTTTTTCAAAAGGTTTGTATGAGGCACTTATCCATAATCAGTCTGATTCCCAAGTGTAGACGGTGGGGAAAACGGGCGCCACAAATGAGGATCATCGTCGCACTATTAACGGGAACAGCATATTCAGCCAGCTAAAAAAAAAGAAATACGAAAATGAAATATTCATGTGATATTTATAATACTTTCCACCAGTCAAAGCTAAAAATGACCCTGACTAACCAACAATTGGCCAATGAGATCAAAGGAGCATTATCCCACAGACACTTTCTAGTAATGAAACAAAGGTTCATTCATTAATAACATCACGAATTTAAAATTCTTTAATCAGAACTCAAATATAAGCAAAGCACTATCAGAGCTCAAGATACATTCCATGCAAACATCTGGGGTAGTCGCTGTAAAAACAATGTGAAATAAAATTACGACCCAAGAAAGGCAAGCAGGGCGAGAAACGCATTTCATTGTGTATCGATCCCTGTTCTGTTAGTTACACACACACCCTCCAAAAAACTGTTCATTAATCTATATCAACACATAGACACTATTAAGATTTATTTCATGCTTCATCTCTTTATTTTAAAAACAGGGTGATGGATGAGCCAGAAAAAATGATTCAAAGGATCAGTTCACTAAAATAACCATTCCATCATCTATGTATACATCTATGTATACATCATCTGATTTGATTCCAAAGTAAAAAACAATGAAATCATCGTTTGCGTGGATTAATCCAAAAGGTCAGAAATATGGCACAAGAAATGTACGTACATTAGCAGCACATATTTTACAGGAAAGAGTCAATGGCACAGAAAATATGATCTTAAATTAAAGTAATAAAATGGTTGTATCTATTAGTTCAGATTAATGTACTGAATTTAGCTGTGGTTATAAAGTGAAGTTGGAAACAACTTAGTCCACACATAACTGTCAAATAAAAGGAACAGACATTTTAAGGCAACCACTTCACGAATATAACAAATTGTAGCCTAAAGTGACAATTACAATAATTTCAGAACATTTTGTGTTCTTTCCTCTCATGTGTCAGGTTACCATTGTGGCTCCCGGAACAACTTAACAAAATCACAGTAATGCATGACCTGTCATGGCCTCTGTTGTTCAGCGCCGTAGCCTTTCTAACTGCCGGGATAAGTGAGGCAATATCATTTTGACAGAATACAAGACAGTTAAAAAAATTAACTTCAAACCAGCTCTGCATGACAAAGGGCTTTAAAAAACGTTTTGAAAGAGCTTACAAAAATAAAAGCCTCCGTATGGATAGTTCTTACCAAAATGTTAGGAGTCTCTCTGCATGTCACTCTGTTGACCTTCTGACCTTCAATTTTCTTGACATACCTGCATCACATCCACTTCTGGTGTGTTGCTGAAGACTCAAAGATGTGCAGGTTCCAGTGCAAGATATATATGTCCAAGCGACCTATTTACTGAATCTGCCAGCCGTGGTGGGGTTCACGTTATTTTGTGTGTATAGGTGTCAGAATATTAGTCGGGAACTTTTATTGGTTAATGCTCATGCACCTCAATCCCTTTAAATTGGGGATTAGCAGTACTGGATAAGTTAGTCACGACATGATTTTAAGATTTTCTTTAGAGAGGCGTGCACTCTACTGAATGCTTTTCTCTAGTTCGTAGTGCGTTTTGTAGATGCTGTAATATTGACATTAGCCCACCATCAGCACGTTGTGTACAGCAGACCTCTACGTTGATGCGAGTGGGAGCTTTTGCACCAAAATGTGTTTACTCTAGCATTGCTTGTGGATGCATCTCTGCTACAATAAAGCTCAGCGCAAGAGAAAACTCCATGCCTGTTGTGAAGCTGTTTATATAAATGTTTTCATGACAATAGCCACAAGTACGATTGGTTCGCAAGCAATCGGTAAGTTCTGAGAAGTCATAATTTGAACTAGTGAGACTAAATGATGCCTTTCTGGTTGGGAAATATCCGTTGTACACAAATGATAATTCCTTAATCTCCTTAACATCTTTCTCTACAATTTGGGTAGCAGCCCTAACAGATCAGAGTTAAACGCTGTTTGAGTCAGAATAATTTTACCTATACATTACGTAGGCAGAGCGGGCATGTTAGCTTGGCTGCATGTTAAAAGTTGAGCCAGAAGATGAGTTATGTTGCCTGTAGTCGTACAGCCCCTATGAACGTGATTAAGCCGTATCAGTCATTTCATTCCAGTTTAGCTGCTTCCAAAAGGTAACATCTACCTATCAACACTTCTAAAGGTCATTAATTAACATCAAATATCTTAGTTTTTTTTCTTCAATGGCAGACAATCTAACCCAGAGGTCGGGAACCTATGACGCTACCGGTGACGCAATATGGCTCTTCTGGCTTTTGGTGACGCCACCGAGTTGAAAGAAATTTGTACGACACACGCATTTTAACCCCGGCACACGCCCCACGCCACACCTTGTATTTCTAACGCAGAGAAATAGACTTCCGAGCCGCGTAGGTCCTCTTCAACCACCCCCCCGTCGGCCGTAGCGCGCTGTCCCGAGTCGACCATATCGCCCCCCCCCCCCCGTCGGCCGTAGTGTCCGCCCCCAGTGCATGGCTCTTAATGAAATATATTTGGCTTTTATGGCTCTCCCAGTCAAAAAGGTTCCCGACCCCTGATCTAACCGCACTGTTTTGGTGAACAACCGGATCACCCTGGTCTAACACATGCCCCCACTCAGAGTGCGCCCCACAGTGGACTGATTAGGATTTGCACCTTTTTAAAAATGTCTTTGTTATTCTCTCATAGGTATTCACATTCATTACTTAAGTTTAAAAATATTTTTGTGGAAGTTGAAGTACCAACTTAAATTATAAAAGTAATGTAGGAGAATAAAAAGTCCTTGTCCATGTCACAGAACATGTCACAGTCCGTTACCATATTATCGGAAGGTGCCTTCAGATCATGTGACCTGCCATTCGGATGATGGAAACAGGGAGATACTCAGAGAGGCAACGCTAAAACAACAGAGGGACAAATGCATTGACTTGCATGCTACATGACATAAACAAAGATAACCAGAACCCATTTTCCAGTGACGGCTCTATGACATGAGTCAGAGGACGCACGCACGCACGCACACGCGATGTTCCCATTGATTAGGTATTGCAATGCAATGGTTAACTACATCATGGTGGGCGGTCAAACTTTTTCCGAGGCGAAGGGGCGCACCCCTGTTATAATGATGGGAAACACTGGACTGGCAGCGGTCGGAAACATTGGCCAAATATTAATATTATTAAATTTAATTTTAGCTTCATGAGCAATTACAATACGGGTGGATGAAATCCAGCGTTCTGATTGGTTGAGAGTGAGTCACGGGGTCAGCATTATTTAAGCTACAAGGTACGAGAGGCTGTACTTTACCGTCCAATAATGTGTGCTGCAACCCTTGAACTGTTACATTATTAAAGATAAAAGTATTACCTCAAGTACCTTGTTGATTTTATCACCTGAATACCAGCAACATTACGAATAGTAACAGCTGCCTCTCAGCACAAAATAGTTGTAACCACCAAACGTTCTGTATCGCATTTCTGAAGCCCATCATTTGTGGGATTTCTGAGTTTTTTTTGGCGGTGGCCACCGAGCTAAAAGCCAAAATGTCAACTAACGGTCGCGCAAAATCTAACCCGTTACTTTGAGTGCGCAATGATATGGAACGTTCTGGTCAATGTGAACAGCAAATGTACATTATCGCTCAATAATGTGGTACCTGTGACTCACTCTCAACCAATCAGAACGCTGGACTCCCTCTACCCGTATTATAATGGACAATAAAGGACAGCATCTCGTACCTTAAAGCTTGAATACATAATCCCTTTGTGCCCACTTCTATAGCCTTGCATTAAGACATACAGTACAACACTTTATTTAAGAAGCTGCGCTACTTGCTGGTCGCTGTGTTGTGCCAGATTCTCAATAAAGTTAGAAAAAAACATTGTCTGAAAAACAAATACTCCAGCAAAACTTGTACTTAAGTAAAGTAATGAAGTATTTTTACTTTGACACTTCTGTATTCTCACAATAGCAAAGAAATCCGGCGGGCCGGACACCCATGTACTACACCTTCTGAACTTTTTTGGGTGTTCTGTTTTTTTCTTTTCTCTTTCTGTTACTGCTTGACGTTGCTATTTTATTATGCATATTTTTTTAAAACCTTTTAACTCTTTTATGGCCTCTGCTCCGAAAATGGCATACCCGTAACAAGAATGTGAATAACTTTGTAAATACTATTTGGACAATTTCTTTTCTGTAGGATAAAGGGGAACCTATATTAGTGGGAAGATGTGAAATATCTGTATACATGTCACTAATTAATAAATAAATAAAGATGGAACACTGTTTTTTTATTTATTTCCAAAGTCGGCCTGGAAAAAACAAATGCACAGTGTATCTGTTCGGTTCTTTTAGAATATCCCCACCGAACGGGGCATCAGGAGAGGACACGTTGTTTAACTCGTTGTGGGTTTTTTATTTAAACTGAATGACATTCCAAAAACAGCTGATTGGTCTACAATTGCAGGTTATAAACCTGTATAAATAGAAAGGCTAGTGTAAACAACAATATTTAGCCACATACATGATATACAATCTGAACATACTTAATAGAATATCAAGTTCAATAAAGTCAGTATTTAGAATTATAAATATTGTATTATACTTGTTCAACTCAATGACTAAACAGACACATATCTAAGCATAAAAATGCACACCACTATCAACGTTACACATCAAAATAGCTCAAGACCACAAGGATGTATGTCAGCCCAAAGGAAACCCAGTGAGTGTAGTTCTTAAATAGCGACGCCGCACATACATTACCCATCCAGCACCGCAACCAGGAAGTAAATCGTGTGACAGCGAAGCGCTCCAATTTCAAACATTTACATTTCTTTAATATAATCGCGGCTACGATCGGGCCGACAGCGCTAAACATCGAACCATGAAAATAAGGTTTGATCACCATGACCAATGTAACAGTTTATCATGACCACAAACCCGCGCACATACGTAGCGGCAGCACAGCAGTGACGCAACAAATACACTTAACCCCAGCACAATGTAAAGAAACACCTTACCGATGGCGCATCTCTCCTGCCGAGACAACCTGTCAAACAAATCCCCGCTCCCGCCCCGTGCTTATTTCAGTATGGACTTCCAAAATACGGATTTTTAGTGGTCCACGCATTAATCAGGTGAGTGAACCTCCCACTTCTTCACCTGCGTTCGCTGCCAAACACCCGTGACGTAGTAAGTGCTACACCTCCCACTTGACCGACTGATCATGTGATTTTAGACGGTCACAAACAAATGTCACATACATGCAGGCACATACAGGATAGAATGCCATTGTCGCTGTTCAGGCACCTCCCATGGTATTCTGCCAGGTTCGGTCACATGGGGTATGTACTCTTCATTGTTCGTGAATGATGATGCAAGTGATGCCGAAGGCAGCATAAATGTGTACCAGCCAGCGAGGGAGAGAAAGAAAGGAAAAAAAAGAGAGAGAGAGACCTAGAGCTCCTAAGGTAATGCCTTCAGAATTGGAGTCTGGGCACTTAAGCAGCGCTGTCCCTGGTCTTCCACTTGGATGAAGACCACCAGTCTCCTCACGTCCCTCCGTAGAGTGACTGACGTCAGCTGCTGAGGGTCCCTCCTAAGTTGCCCAAACATTTGGGAGGCAGGAGGGCGTGCGCATGTCTTAACGTCAGCGTCTCTTACAAGTCCTCTCTTGTCAGGGTACACGGCCTGGATCCGTCCGAGCCGGAATTGCCCTCGCAGTGAGTTTTGATCAGCAATCCAAACAATGTCACCGACTGCTACATTCCTTTGGATCCGGTGCCACTTTGGTCAAACAAATAGGTTAGTTCCGGCAAGTTCACTCCACTTTTTCCAGAACATATCCACACCAATCTGGATGGCTCTGAGACGGCGCCAGGGATGAGTGTATAAATCAATACCTCCTGTATCTCCTCCTTGCCTGGCCGTTCTTCAATCATATCACCAAACTGAGGAAGATTGGCTGTCTCCTTCATTGCAACTTGGGCAATACATCCTGCAGGTTTATCACCAATATTCACTCTGACAACTGCAAACTCCTCAATGTTATCCGCTGGGTTGTCTCTCCAGAGAAAGCGGTGGAGGTGAACATCTTTCAGCCACAATGAGTTGTACAGGCCACTATCAGAGCAACCTGGGCTCTCATAACACCTGAGCAGTGCCAGAAACTCATCGACTCCATGCCACGCCGCATTAATGCAGTAATTGAGGCAAAAGGAGCTCCAACCAAGTATTGAGTATTGTACATGCTCATATTTTTCATTTTCATACTTTTCAGTTGGCCAACATTTCTAAAAAATCCCTTTTTTGTATTAGCCTTAAGTAATATTCTAATTTTGTGACACGCGGAATTTTGGATTTTCATTTGTTGCCACTTCAAATCATCAAAATTAAATGAAATAAACATTTGAATGCATCAGTCTGTGTGCAATGAATAAATATAATGTACAAGTTACACCTTTTGAATGAAATTACTGAAATAAATCAAGTTTTTCAAAATATTCTAATTTACTGGCTTTTACCTGTAAGTGAAGCAGAACAAATCTAGAGAGGTTTTAGTAAAGAGAGGTCAGGCGAGAGTTCCAAACCAGCAAGTTTGTCATCTCAGGCAATTTCCGGCACCGTAAATTGTCGTGGAATTTCAGGTTTGCGGCAATTTTCGGCAATTTGCGGGCAAAGCCGAAAATTCTAGGGGAGGCTTTGACATGTAAATGAAAATGCTGTCAGCTATACAAATGCAAATCAGGGTTTCAGAGGGAGTTTTAGCCCAGGTGACATTTTTTTAAAAGGTAAGAAAATCTCTGGTACAAATGGATCAGGCCTAGTTATAGACTCTTACATTTTAGCTTGTATTGATTTATTTAATTTAAGTATGCTAGATTACTGTGTATGCCATTAGCTATGGCAAATGTTATGTAAAAAAGATACACTAAATTATTAAAAAAATTAGTTTCAATCTGAATCAGCAAGGTAAAATGACCATTCCATGCAAACATTAGAATGAGAATGAAGGCTCTGCAGAGATCACATTCTCCTAGAGCTCAACTAATGTGCACTAGTGGCAGGAATACAGTGACCTTTTCTTTAGTCTTACTTAAATGCACAGAGGACGTATTAACCACTACATCTCGCAGACATGGTGCTTCACAGGCACCGCGGTCTGGTCTCGCGAGTCCTCCCATGTAACAATGACTTCGTATCTGATTGGAGGATCCGGACCTTCAACTCGCGTTCAGCTCCTCTTGGACGCCATCAACAACTTTGAGCCAGTCGAGAAGAAACTGCAGTTTGCTATCAGCGGACTGTCCGTCAGCTGAATCACCATCCTGCCGATATGAACGAGCGGGAGAGACTGACTCAAAGAAGAGGAGACGGCCGCATGAAATCCAAAGGTAAGAATATGTTTGATGACTGCTAGCTAAGCTAAAAGTAGCTTAGCCTAAAACCAAAGCTAAGAGTAGCCTTACAAAAGAACCAGTGAGCAGAACCCGCTTTATTGAAGTGTATAAGGTTTAAAGAACATGCTTTCATTCTGCGGTATAAGGAAATTAGATACCATAGAATAGATACCAATCATAACTGTACATTTTGTTTTCACAGACTAGTTTCTCCTCACAATGAGGCGCTGACCTCCTATTTGCTCGGAGCAACATCTGTAAGTGACTTTTTTTTTAACTGTTTCTCCTTCCTCGTTTAATGTTACGGTGACTTGCGTGTTGATTTTTATTCATACCACTTTCATTTAATTGTTTTCCAGCCGCCTGTAAGACGTATTACGAGACGGCACGTCGGAGCTTCAGGTAAACCGCGCCAGAAAAACTCACTGCGGGCGGAAGAGCGAAGAGTTCCGCGCGAGAAGAAAGCGGGTAAGAGTTTATTTGGTTTACTATTTTTCACGAGCATTGATAGATGTGTTGTGTCCATACGCATCGCACAGTATTGATTCATTGTTGTGTTTTTCACAGCTGCTGGAATGGAGACAGCGTGTGCTCGCAGATGACGCGGTGGAACTCTGGAAGTCCGCCAGCGGAGACCTCATGTCTGCCGAAGAAGAGGGCATGTTGGCGGGGTCTCTGGGTGGATTGTACGGTCGCCGTCATTTCGTAGGACGGAGCTCTCTGAACTCTGTGCGAAGCTGCAGTCCCGGTGAGAGGCGACTCCAAAGTACAGAGCCACGCACAATATGGCGTCTGCACAACGGACCTGCCTCGGAAAGAACGCCGCCAGTTACCTACAACCCCGAGGAGGCAAACGGACAGTTGTAGTTTTTGGATCATCATCTACTCATGTGTGCGCAGATAGTCGCTTTGTATATAATTGTTTGTTTTAATAAAGCTCTTTTTGCATAAACATGTTCCTGGCAAATGTTCATTTCCTCTATAAATTCATTAATGTCCTTGGTGGTAGTCTAATAATTGTTTAGTAGCCTACATAGGATAACAATGACATGAATATACAGTACAATATGAATGAATAAATAATATATATTGTATATATAAATTATTTATGAGGCTGGGTGACCAATAGCGACATATCTGCCAACCAATCACGAGTGATTTTACTTGTTTGAAAGTTGTGGTTTCCTCCAATAAGGAGTAAGGATATTCAGCCCGCTCCGCTCGGCCACCCGCGGTTTCGCTGCATTCACATGCTAATTAGGGCCATTTGCACCTCCGCCAGCTGATCACCACCTACGTCAGAGTCTGTTTCTGACAATTTCCAGGACAGGCGAATGCGGCGTGCGCGGCCTGTAAATTGTCGGAAATTAGGGAGATTTTCGGGCGTTTACGGGGACGAAAATCCTACTTTTCATGCAGTGACCGCTAAAGGAGACTGGCAGCTCTTTTAGCTAATTTAGCTAGACACAGCCATGCACAGGTTGCGAGATAGAGCGGAGTCTAACTGGCCGTCACAAATCCTACCCCAAGAAAACTACATACGTGACCCGAGACGTAAAAAAACTGCTTCCGGGGTGAAATAGCATATTCGGTCAGCGATTAGTGTCTAGCATCGAAGAAAAAACGGAATGAATCATTTGTTTTGCATGAAAACAACAAACGTAAGTAAAAAATTGTGATTGAAAAGTAAGTTCAGATTTCTGTGGCTGGTGCTTGTTTGGACTTATCTTGGGAAAGGTTTGACTGAGGGATATGATATGATGCCGTGATCTGTGCGTTCTTGGCTAGCGGTTAGCTATCTCGGTTTTGTTGATAGCACGAAGCATCGATTAAATAATTGGTAAAATAGTCGGGGTGGTGGCATTTTTTTTGCGAGTGATATTTACATATTTCTTTTCACATTTTTGTGCAATGCTCTCGTTATGTTCGGAGCACGTTCGGGTTTCATGGCTTTGTAGCCCAAACTCTGACGTCTACAGTGATATGCAGCATTCATATATCTGTTTGGTTTTTATTTAACAATATGTGAGTGTTTGTGCCCATTTGGGGATCCTTGAGTGGAAAGGGTTTTAAGGCAGCGTCTCAACCCGTTTTTTACAAGAAGAAACTTTCCTTCGTCTTTCAATTGTGAATGTTAAACATTTGGAATTTTCTTCCTTATTCTAGCAAAGCATGTTGTGTCTCTAGCCTGAGCATTACGTTTATGTGTCTTCCTGTTATTGCCATATGCCTTAATTAGAGGTTAGCGTCACAGACGGGAGCAATTAGCAGTGTTTGTTTCTGCACCAGTGAAGCAGGCTGTGATACAAGGTGAGCTTGATATCCCTAAATGAACCAGAGGCAGAGATAATACGGCTGACCTTTTGAACAGTAATGAGTACGGTGGTGTTACAAGGAACTAAAGCAGTTGCACTTAAGCACCACTGCTAAGCTGGAAGCTTTTGTGTGTCAGACCGCCATCACACACATTTCACTCCCCCGAGGGATCAATAAAATCTCATGGCGGGGGTGGTTCGCGCAATCCCTGAGCAGAAGGATGATACACACAGGACTTTGAGAATTTGCTTGTGAACTGGGGTACGCCAGTCTAAACAACGTAAAGACTCTATTCAATTTAATATTTTGTTTTTGTGATTCACTTTGACTATTACAAAATCTAATAAAACCCAGTACAGAGTGAAAATCTATGTATACTAATGTATACTAACATGTTTATATTCACCACTCAGCTCCCCACATTAACAGTGTTACAGTGGTATCTGTGGTGTGATGAGATTGATTCAACCTTGCAATGTGAGGCAATGTTATTTATTGACCTGACTTTTTTATCTTGGAGACTAGATTTTCTTCTTCTGGACTTCAAGCTTGTTGCACACATTGCCCTTGGTAGTATTGACTAGACGTTAGTGATGCAGTTACAGATATGAAGGATTATGAAATCTGTGTTGCAGCTCCATGTTATCGGTCCATCTCACACTCGTCTGAGGGAGAAGATATGCTTCTATTTGAAACAATTTACAAATCACGTGATAGGTGTAAAAAGATGATTTGGGTTCTAAGATCAATTTTCCTACGATTCACATGAATAGTTCAATAAAAGAATTAGGCCTCTTTCGATTTAAAATGTGATCTACATTTACACTTAGCAAGGTTGAAATACAAGTCTGTTTACATGCACCAGATTAACCAGGTTATCTTGGGTTTGCTTCTTTAAAATTCTTCCGTAAATGTCGTCATGTGGACCAGAAACTGGGTTATGGTAATCTGGTCAGAGAAAGTCAATCAGCTAGACTAGAGTCCGAGTTCAGCTCCATGTGGAGGAAAACTGGGAGTACACTTGGCTTTTTCAATGAGGGAAAGTAACAGCTGATATTACAAGCGATGCTCTCCTACCTCGTCAAATAAGCGGTTGGTCAATGCCTCTGAATGAAAGATAAAGATGTATATGAAAGATAAAGTATTTTTTTCGATTGGTAAACCATCTCAGTCAGAGCAACCAACGTAGAATAAAGAAAAAAAGTCCCAAAAAGAGTAAATTATGTGTTGGTTTGTAGCAACCAAAAACGTTGTGTCCCGTATTAAACAACATTCGCCTTAATTTTTTGTTACCTAACAAACATAGTTATTTTATATGGCTCACACTTTATTCTTTACCCAAACCAGAATATTTTTCCAACTGGCTAGTATAGCTTTAAAGCTTAAACCTGAAAAAATATAGTAGACATTTATTTTGAAAAGACACTATGCCTAAGTAGTCAACACCAACATGTTGTCTCCTGCATGTCCAAATCTGTCCAGATACCGAGAGCTGGAGTCCGCCCTCCGCTGTTTAACATCTTCCAACCCGGCGGACTGGAGTAAATACCTCCCCTGGGTGGAATACGCACATAATAGCCACACCTCCTCTGCCACCGGACTCTCCCCTTTTGAAGCCTCTCTGGGCTATCAGCCCCCTTTATTCCCCGCCAGTGTCCGACATATTGCCGTCCCCTCCGTGCACCAACACATTCAACGCTGCCATGAGTTTTGGAATCAGACCAAGCAGGCCCTTCAAAGAACTGTAGAGCAGAACCGCAGGTTCGCCGATTGGAGGAGGGTCCCAGCCCCTTGCTACCGCCCCGGCCAGTTAGTTTGGCTTTCCACCCAGAATACCTCCACCCAATCCTCTCACCGTAAATTGGCTCCCCGTTATTCTGGCCCGTACGAGATTGAGACCGTCATCAGTCCCACGGCCGTCCGTCTGCGCTTCCCCCACACTCCCGTGTTCACCCCACTTTCCATGTTTCCCTAATCAAACCCGTACGTTCCAGTAACCTTATACTCCAGCAGTGGAGTATAAGAGCAGCGCTCAGACAGCCGGTGGATGCCAGAGTGTTAACATCAGTGGTATGCTTGTGTGGCCGCTGTCTGTCAACAATTCTATGCTTGCATCTAATCATTGCCTCTTGTCCTCCCAGGTTCCCCGTGCCGTGATTCCCAGCCGTGGCGCCTACGCGCTTGTCTTGCCAGACTTTCGGAGGAAAACCAGTCAGTCAGACTCACCAGATTCCACCGGCTGTCCTCGACCACCTCGGGCGCTGCTCGGACCCTCCTTGCTCCTGCAGCTCACCGCCGCTCAGGCACCGACCTCCATCAGAGCTACAGGCGCTAAGCTCCTCCTCCGCTCCCCTTCCCCCGGTCCGGCCCCCGAGCCTCGTGAGCGTCTCACCCCGGCTCCGTTCAGCCCTGATTCTTGGATTCAGCGATCAGCCACCACCGCCCCTGTGAATAAAACCTTTGAACTGCTCATTGTCGTCCCGGGTGTCTCTCTGCATGCGGGCCAAATACGTCCGAGACATGACAGAAGAGCCCCATAGTTTAAAACAGGGGTACTCAACCAAAATGTAAAGGAGGTCAAGTTAGCAAACATTTCTAAAAGCAAAGGTCCGGAATATAATAATGTAACTATTTGGTGTTATTAAACAGAGGGATAGAGTTGTATCAACATGCATTTAATCAATACTAAACTAACAAAATAAAATTATTTCAGTTGTCACAGTTTGGTCCTGTTCTTGTTTTATTGTGAAGTTTCATGCTTCTGGTGCCCCTGGGTAACTTCACTTCCTGCCTTGGCCTGTCTCCCCTTGTGATTGTCTGAGGCCATGTCCACACGGACTTGGGTATTGAAGCCGAGCCACTTTCATAGTACCGAAAACCCGAGGTTGGTGGAAAGTAAGCTGAAACTTAGCTGGCTAGCCACCTAAATATATCAATAAAATCCCCTTGACTTTCCTGATACTTCCGTGTATGAAAGATACAGATATTCCGCAGAAGGAATAACTTATCTTTGCGAACTTGTTGAGCCGCAAATAACAAATGTGACTCGTCGAAGCCGCACTTACTGCACCGCAAATGGTTTGAAATATATTTTTATATATTTTTTTAACATACGCATTAACGCTCTCAGCAATGTTCCTCTAACATTGTTCTCTTGCTTTGGCAGCAGAGACGGTGTTACTGCGTGCTGGAAAACATTTTTACATTCTTCATATTTCTGAAGAATAATTTCTTGCTCCTCCTCGGAGAAATCTCTCTCTCTCTCTCTCTCTCTCTCTCTCTCTCTCTCTCTCTCACATTGTTACTTGGTGTTCTTTCGTGACAAAGGACCCTGGAGACCTTATCTTTATGGTCTATACATCTACAATACTTGGTTTTATCTGTAATTTCCACCACTCAACCTCTGTAATAATTAAGATAACGTAACGTTAAGAGGTGATGGACCGTCCATCACCTCTTAACGTTACATCTGCTGTCGACATGTTGCATCAGCTGTTTAAAAAAAATTGCTGAATATAACATGTGCCACCAACTCCTGCGATTGCGTCTTACCTCCTTCCGGTCCACCTAGACCGATCCATGAGTAATCCAGATATTTATTGTCACATTACAAATAACTGATTATATATGTATGACTGCAAATGTAAATAATGTTCTCTCAATTAAATAAAAGTAGGCCTGCATTTACAAAAGTAAATTTCTGCATGTTAAAATTAAATAACAGGAAGAAAAGCTTGACTTTCCCCTTTTCTGCTTCACATTTGCACTCAACAGTCTGAGCAAATTGTAAATAATAAATCTAAAACAGACTTGAACAATTAAACAGAATATATATACACGTATCACTTTTTTGGTTAGTGATAGAAACCTGTGGGAGAAAGCATCAGGGGCGTTCTCCTCCTCGAATGGACGAGCTCATTGAGCCTTACCGGTCCCTTTCGTTTACTTTCTCCAGCTTTCTCAAATTTCATCTTTTCATTTGTAATTTGCCACTACCTCTTTTCTGTTTGCAGTATTGAGACAATATCATCGATCAAAAAGTGCAATGTCACGTTAAAGTCATAAGTCTTTTTTTTTGCTTTTGGTCCGGATCCATATGGGACGGATCCGGACCGCGGCCCGACAGTTAGTGACTTATGGTTCAAAGCTGAGTAAGCGTACTTGATGAGTCTGGAATAACAATTAAGTCCAAAACCAACGGGTGGCACATGTTATATTCAGCAATTTTTTTTAAACAGCTGGTAACGTAACGATGGACGTTCCATCACCTCTTAACGTTACGTTATCTTAATTATTACAGAGGTTGAGTGGTGGAAATTACAGATAAAACCAAGTATTGTAGATGTATAGACCATAAAGATAAGGTCTCCAGGGTCCTTTGTCACGAAAGAACACCAAGTAACAATGTGGTTGCTGCAACTACTACCTCACCTCAGCACTGTCGGCAGCTGGCATCTGACGTGCCAACATAAGAAAAATCCGGCTGGGATTTGGAACAGGACTACAGCCAGAAGAGGAGCTGAACTCTTGCATAAATGATTGGATCTAGGCTTGCCGGACAAAACGGCCAGCACAGGACACAGAGTGGCCTCCAACAGCCTGGGTTTGGAGGGGGGTAGGAGGATGGGTGGGGGGGCGCGAATGGGCTCCAAATTTATGGCCGCCTCCAGCAGTTCTTCATTGGCTAGGCACTCTTCCATGCATGACACTTAATCAATGCCCATCCGCCTCCTGGCTCCACACACGAGGTGGAAGCAGCAGGAGGGAAAATGATGGACTTTACCGCTGATGACTGCAGTGCATCAAAAAATGGAGCTCTCTTATCAGAACTAGTCCTTTTTGGCTCTGGCACACCATGGAGGTACACATGCTGTCCTCACTTTAAAGAAGCGCTGACAGATATCGTAAACTATATTTTTACCTGAATATGCACTAAGTAAAATTACTTTAATCAACATCTATCGGCCACCAAGGGAAGGCATCGACAAGAGACTGGCATAGATTCCACAGTTCTATAATTGACACAAAGTCTAATGTCTCATTTCAACAATAGAGAGCAGGGGGCTGGATGATTAAAGTAGAGGGTAAAGTAAATTAATGCAGAAAGATTAGAGGGAAAGATGAAATTGTAATTCGAAAAAAAAAGTAAACTCCTTTTGTAAGTTGATCTTTTCCATTTGGAAAGGGGGGCTCTGGGCCAATTTGAGCAAAGTAATAGCAGTGTTAAAGTGGGAGCATATTTTAGGGATTTTTCCATCCCCTGACAACTGCTCTCACATGAGTAAATGACACGCTGACAGAAAACATTATTTAGTTACACTCCGTTTGGAAAAAGGCTTTTTTGTGAAGTGAAGTATGTCAGAGCCAACATGGACGTTTTATAATAGCAAATACATTCTTGTTGATTAACCAGTAAATTGTCGAATACAATCATGTGGCATATCAGGTTTCTCAGACTCTTGGGGAAAATGGTCTTCAACTTACTCAGTCAGTCACATGATTGTTCAATAGACAGAAGATGAGGAATCAGGGAATGGCCTCAGACACCAGTTTACATTTTGATTGTCTTCTTATTAAATCACATTGAGGCCTGCACCTTGATCTGCATCTTGCTGTGTGTGGGTTTTCAAAGTAAGAAGTGTGTTGGACATGTGGGAAATTGAAAAAGGAAGTACTCACTGCACAACCGTTGAGTCAATGTCTTGAGCTCTGCATTCGTGAAATAAAAGGCAACAGCCACACCGTGTGACTCATGCTCTCTCATTTTCCCACAACTACTCCTTCTCCCCGTGTGACCTCTGTGTCAGTCTCCCCTGCGCACTCTCATACCCTTCATCTCCATCATCTTAAATAATTTGCAGCAACCATAGCCTTATTTCTCTCTCCGTTAAGCATATCAGGCGCTTAGACTCCCAATGCTGGGAATGCATTTATAGGCAACAATTATGTAAAGTTAAACCCCGGCCAATAATGCTATGCTCCTCTATCTTATTAACCGAAAAATAAACCCTTTGAAACACACACACACACACACAATTGCACAAGCGTTGAAGGAAGAAAAAACAACATGTTTACACGGAGGAAGTGAGAGCAAAAGAAGATGGAGATTGAGACAGGGTATAGAAGTTTGTGTGTAAGCCAGATGGAAAGTGTGGCAAAGAAAGTCATGACCGGGTCAATCTTACAGGAGCCTCACGCAGTAGTCCTACCTGCAGTAAGACTGAAAAACTGCGTATGCACATAGCAGCCACTGATCGTCAATTACAATCATGCAAAATAGACAATGACGTAATTAAGCGGTGCTTACCCCCCCGGTTCCTTTTTTAACCCTCGTGAGTTTGCAGGTCACCTATGTCGCCACAGAGAGAAGTTATTTATTGTATTTACCAATTTTATGCAAAATGTAAGGCTGAGCTAGCTTTAACTTGGGTAAGAGTTTTTTCCTTTTATTAGGATCTACTTCTCAATAAAGCCAGCACAGTGGTGTGGTGCTTAGCCACAGGTCGTGGGTTCAAACCTGCTCAGTGCCTTTCTCGGTGGAGTATACAGGTTTGCTGGGTACTCTCCAAAGACATTTAGGATAGGTTAATTGGTGACCCTAACATTGCCTATAGGTGTGTGAATGTAACAGTGATGGTTGTTTGTCAGGGTAACTGACTGTACGGCTCATTGGCTATTCAGCTTTGACAATTAAGCTAAATTTAACACCTTAAGGCTTTTTACTTTGGTCTTGCTTTGATTTATCAAATTCCCACCTGTTGATATTTCACTGACTGTAATCTACCTGTTTATATACACACAATTTCTGCTTTCCTCTCAGAACAACATCCTTAAGCCTTAGTGTCCTTTACTAATCTTCTTTGAGCTAAACCGTAGCCTGGAAAAGCAAACTTCTCGATACTCAATCACACCAATATTGGCAAACTTGCAGTAAGCTTTCGGTTCCATGTACCAAAGCTAGCTAACACTTATTTGACTTAATATGTATAAATCTAATGCATACATACATACATACAACAATATGATGTTTTCATAATAAAAGCTCTCCACATTTTATGTAAAGTAGCCTGGAGTGTCATGAGTAAGAGGCCTGACCACCCGCTGTGCTCTTTACTAATACAGGAAGCTTTCTAATGAAATTATAATAAGAGTAAAAAGAAAATATTGTCTCTGTTTCAGAGGCCGAGAGGATTACTCAAAAAGGTTTTTAGAAAAGAATGCTGGAAGAAGGTCTGCAGAATGACTAGAACGTTGTATGAATAAATGAGCCCATTGGGAACTCATTTCTAGTTTCTGAATACCCTCCTTCAAAGCTTCAGTGGCCCTCATTAAAGTACTGTGTCGTTTATTCTATTTACATATTCATACAATTCTCAAACCTCATATTCTACAGAGGCCAACAAAAATATATTTTACGTTTCAAAATCCTACATACTCCTAACTACGATATTTATGGCAGTTGTTAAGTTTGTGCCTTTCTGTGATTGAGTTTGACACCACGGTTCTAGCCGACTCAACCGTTTGCTTCGCAATCGCTTGCAGGTGAGGACATGGAGCGTGAAACAACAGCAAAACGCAAATCCATGGGAGTAAAAGTCTGAAATGTCTAAAGCAAGATTACACAAAATATTTGTCTCATCTGGGAAACCCCAGACTGGAGATACAACTTGTGGTTTTGTTCCGCACCTTAACACCCCTACACACACAACCAACACTACGGATACCACTGGTACACACGGTATGCTCTGTTTTGTTCCTTTCTACAATATAGTTCATACCAATTCTACCCTCTGATTGCAGTGTCTTCATTGTCTGTTCCTTCCTTAAGGCTCTGTAGATATGTGTAACCATTTGATACTAGCCCAGAGAGAAGCATATTCATCTAGAAAACCGCACCGAGTGTTACAATGGCCAGCATCATTTTATTTCACGTGTCCATCCAAATGTTAGAAAAAAACATCCAAGTAGGCTACTGACTGGTCGAAATGTGCAACGCTTTAAGCCTTGTATTGAGTGAGCCGGCCACTCCCGCCCTAAAATACGGCACAATATCATTCAAATATTGTATTTTGTGAATAAGTGAATTAAACCTGCTTATTAAAAGGACCCATCGTATGTCTAATTTACAACATGATTAATCAAATGTCTGTAACATACTAGTCGAGGGTAATTGTAAACAGCACCCTTTTACAGCCCTCCACAGAGTGACCTGTTTTGAGTGGCTGTTGTGTTCCTTTAAATGCTAATGACCCCCCGGATCAGTGCACACACAGCACATCTTGAGGGCTTCATGCTGCTAGCTTGCTATTTCAAGTGTATTCAAGGTTTGCAAAAACGCAGTGAAGTGCTTTGGCAAAGATCGAATTGATAGTGTGTCTGAGGGGCGCGGGGGGATGAGATGGCGGCGTGCGCTGGTCCGCGCACGCTCACCTTTGCACGCAAATGTTTGCCTGCGTCCGTCGGGGCGATAGTGTACGTTTTTTTCGCAGCAAACTGCACTGACTTAAATAAGTAGAAGATAGATAGCTAGCTAGCTACTGTAGCTACACAAGCAGTAGGCTATCTTTAGCTGCTGCGTAAGGGAGTTGTGTAATCTGCCTTGTGTTTTGGTACAGTAGGAAACAATCATATAGGAACCGGTACCAACAAAGCACCGGCTCTCGATACCAAACCCAAGTCACAAACATCCCTAGGGTTTACAGAGATCTTCAATAATTAGAGCCCCCCTATTTGCCACCGCATCAGCGTTTAGTGCTTCTGAGAAGCTAAATGTCACACAACAGCTTCACCGGCGTCTGCCGTTTGATGGAGAATCCTTCACAACGCCAGACGAAAGGCTGAAGGAGCTAGAAGAGCTTTTCCTTCTGTACTGCAGATGTATTGTGTTAACATTGGTGATGATTAACTGTCCTTCTGGTTTTCACTCTACAATAAAGGTGATGGAAAGTGCTTGTGATTTTCCCGCTTAATGGCTTGAGAAGCTAAATTGCATTGCGAGTGGATTCAAGTGTTCAGACCTGGTGCAGCTGTCTGTCTTTGTTTTCGAAACATTAGGCTTTAAATGAGAAGGATGTAACTGGGCTTTACTGGGTACTGCAAGTAAATAAAGCACATGCCCCCATAATCACTGCTTCATTAAAGCACTGATTCTTCTCAAGGTTTTTAATCTGCCAACATAAAGAGGGCTTGTGAGTATGATGTGCATATTTGGTAATACCTGGATTGATGGTAAACAATCTGAAGAAAAGGTAAGTAAGGCGCTGATGCCTCGCTATTCCGTTGTCGCACAGCTTTTTCTTATTTTCCTGTAACTGTAACCAGATTGCCAAATAGATTGAGTTTCAAGCCTCTCAATCAGAATAAGTCCAAAAAAGGCTCTAAAACGACTCTTTGAAAGTAATCAAGCCATTTTTTATATCGCTGATATGAACTAAAGAAGCAGGAGAAACAAGAAAATTGGTATGTGCAAAACCATGATATAACCAAGGTCGTCGATGCAGCAGTTTCTGTCATTTCTAAACCATCTTTGTGAAAAAAAGCCATTGCCATAAACATTCATGACGTGGAGACGGAAATGGACACATCAAAGGACATCCGAGTCCGTCTGTGTGCTTCATAATCCCAAATTGTCAAATGGTGGCTTCATACTGCGGTTTGGTGTGTTTAAACGTGACCTGTTAGTAGAGAAAAATGTGTTGCATTTGTCACGTTGCCTTTTCATTTATTACATCTTCCACCTTTTAATTTGATGTAATCTCTTAGTTAATTTATTATATATTTCTTTATTGATCCCTCCGTTGCAGCTGCTCAAGTATAGAGACAGATTAAGATAATAAAATGAAAAAGTACATATTTAAATATAACTTTGACAGGCCTCATATAATCTACTCATATAATGCGATCAAATAGGACCGAAGGGGGATGAATGGCACCTCTTTAGGACTGATAGTGCCCGGATGTTAGTTCAACATCTACCCTGCAGTCTGTATTACACGTTATACTACAAGAGGCTTTTGATTCTCATCTATATGGTCTCAAGAAAAAATAGCGATTGTTTGTGTCTGCAAATGTTAAAAGCAAAAGCTAAATGGCTTTAGTTATCATCCTCAAAAAGGAATGGCATTTTGACATAAATCAGTCTTCATTAACATGCAAAAAAACCAGTAAAGAATCTCAGGTTTGCCTTCTTATTCTCCTTTTTAAATCTACCACCCACTTCCTGACTGACACACACACCGCTGGCAGTCCAGTGTTTCCCGTCATAACAGAAGTAGTAAACCTGGGGGAGAACCTGCAGTCTACCGAATCGATGGGAACAATGTTTGTGAACGTCCTCTGACTCGTCATTTAGCCGTCACTGGAAAATGGGTTCCGGTTTTCATTCTTTAAGTCATAGTATGCGGGTCGATACATTTGTCCCTCTGTTGTTTTAGTTTACTCTATGTTGAATATCGCCATGTTTCCATCATCCGAACAGCAAGTCAAATGTCGGAAGGCACCTTCCCATCATAACAGACTGACATGTTCTGTGAGCGAGGTTACACATTTTTTCCCCTTACTTTTACTTAAGTAAATCGCCTGAGTTGATACTTCAACTTGAGTAATTAATACTTTTGACACCTGATTATTAATTGCTTTACATTTAGTATGTATGAGAAACACTTGTTAAAAGTGCATTATACAATATCCTCATAATTGCTATTGTCAATTGCTCAATATGGCAACATTCTATGGTGGCTAGAGCTTTGCTGCCTCTGTTGATGTTACTCCATAGAGAGGAACACATTGTTTAATACTGTATTGATGCTTTGTTTTTCGTGAGAATCTTTCTTTAGCTACATGTTCCTACGTAGCAGGATAGCAAAGTTGCAAAAGAGTCTCCGATGTGAAAGTTCTTTCACAGTCGACTAAGCAATGTCTTTGTAGAGTATATGAGGTACATACCAGAATCAAGGAGCAAGAATCTGAAAACCTGGTAGTGTTAATAGCATCCTCGTGTAGCCCGTCTACTCTCTGAATTGGTAGACCGGGCCCTGTGTTCTTATTCTTTGTTAGCTATTATATTCTTCTTGGATGAATAAGGAAATGTAGTACAGATACTGCCAGCCACATGTACAGTTACCTTTTTAAGCTTTGAAAATAATAAACACATGTTTGGTGAAGAGAAAAGGAGGGGGGGGTCTGTTCGCAATCTGTTCCCCCGGCAACATGAAGCGACATTCCCGGTGAGCACAATGTGGCAGCGCAGTGGGTTCCTAACCGAGACTGATACCTTTTTAAGTGAGTTATGGATGTTGTACAGCACCAAGCCGAGAGCAAGTATTGGTGATATTTTTTTAGGGAGATATCTACTGCTTGTCCATTTGGACGTTTCATGTGTCTGTATCACTCACATGTGTACAATGGATTGATTGCCACTACTTTAAATTGCCTACTCGAGTCGGACCACGGTGCTGGTCGTTAGCTCAGGCACAACCAAACAATGCAATGACCCTACACTATATTTAATGCAGTAATGGGATGTTGTAAAAGGGAACATATGGTTCTATACTTTTTGTTAAAAGTGCAACGTCTTTCCCGGACCAGTCGCAATAAAAATGGCACGAGGATGTTTTGTACAGTGGGATACCGGTGTCTGCAGGGCGTCAATGACGACGGGGAGCGTCTTCAGCGTCACACCGTTTGGTCGCCAAAGATGGAATACATTAATTCTCGCGTTTGACACAACTTCGCCGCAAACTCGACGGGGGAAACTCGCAGATTTGCGGCACTCCAGCGTGTCTGTGCATAGACTTTGTATGTAAACCCATGGCGCTAAACGCTGAAAGTGTGAGTTTCCCGTGAAGTATGTACTTGTTGGGAGTTTCAAGGGTTCATCTGATGAAAGAAATCCTGCAAATCTTTCTGATAGTGGATGGAAATCACAGAGATGTAGCCTTTAAGTGTTTATCTGCAGCAACATGAGGCTGATGACTTGTGACACCACATTAAGTCCTAATCATTGCCTCTAATGAAGTTGTTAATTCAACATGAGGCCCTCTGCCTTGTGTTGGCCAGCTAAATACTGAGCACATTAACAAAAACATGGCTTTATGAGAAAGGAAATCTAAGAAATACATGATGTTGCGTTGGCTCAGTCAGAGTTCTTGCAATGTTCTCAATTACTCGCATCTTTTGAATGTTTATCGTCTTATTTTGAGCCGACGTTGATAAGCGGAAGGCGCATCTGCTTCATTGTAAGTGACAGTGATCAGGGATCTAGGAGCCGTAGCGAAGTGACAGATTCACTGACAGTATGGAGGTCTATGGAAGTAAACTTTTAAATATCGAGCAAATGCCACGCTAAAATAGCCCAAAATCCGACATGCAGCACTGGCTATTACGTGACAGATGGTCATAACTTTACATTAATGTTTGCCACAGGATGAATTCGTATAACTATTGGTAACCCCTTTACATTTCATCCAGGACCATCCATCAGGTCAAACTAATTGGGTTAGATCACAAACATTACTGACTGTTACGTCCTGCAATGCATCCGTTTCTCCTGTGCTGTATTACCGGGTTTCTATTCTAGGCCTGGTCCTGTGTCTTTAATTGATGGGATGTCCCGGCGCGCGAGGCGTGTCCCAGCCTGACGGCATAAAGAGGGCCTGGTTATGGCGCGGAGCGGCGGGAGAGAGCGGCTTGCTTCGTGTTCGATTTGTCTCTTTAAGTTGGACTCTTTAAGTTTATGTAAACCTTTTGGCTTTGTACAATAAACCACTTGGACGTTTGGTTGTCGCCGTCTCTCCTGCTCTTTTGTTACTATTTAAGCCAGTAGTAACAAAGTGGGGCTCGTTAAAAAAGATTATATATATATATATTTTTATATACACATTTCCGCCTGCACTTTAAACGGCGTCTATAGTTCTTGGAGTAGGCCGACGGGACGCTCGCGTTTAAACACCTTAAGGCCCTGAATGCAAACTCGGGGAAGTGAATTAATCTGGTTTTTTTTGGCGTTTGCGAGGTAATTTAAACAAAGGAAAAACTGAGCGGTCAAACAGTCGGGAGTTATTCGCCTATTCATACCCAAACTTTATATAATGCGCCCTGCGCGTGTTTGGCACTAACAGGAATGTTTGTTGACTTGTTGGAGTCAGGACAACAGGCCCTCGATTGTAATTGTACGGGAATGTTGGACATGGAGGGGTAAGATCAGCGATATGCATTTAATCAATTAGCCATAACCTTTCTTTTTATGCTTACACCATAGGCTGCGTGTTGTATGGGACGTGGTTTTTTGTTTTTGAACAGATCCGTGGCTAGAGCATTTGTCTCGGGGGCACTACCGGGGCATTGAAGAAACCAGATTACTGGTTGTTTAGCCATTCCTGCAGCCGTTGTGTTTAATCTATCCCACCGCAGATCCGCGTCTACTTATTGTAGGCGGTATATTTGTGTGCTTAAAGTGAATGGTTATTTGGCTGATGGAAATGTCGCTGGCCTTACCCGGCTCATGTTTAATTCATTTACACCTCAGACGGTAATTTCGTAGGTTCAGGTTGAGTGCGTAACAGCAATCTTAATTGATTGAAGAATGGCGTCGCCTGTCAAAGTTTGTGGAGGAACCTTCGGACGTTTTGTTGAATGCATTGACAAAAGAGCAATTAATAGAACTTGCTAGCCATTATGCCATAGAGCTTACGAGTCAGCAATATAAAAGAGATAAAAAGTATGGTGAAGGCGGCGTTGTGCGCCACGGGTTTACTTGTAGCGTCTGGCGAGGTATCTGAGGACGATGAGGAAGAAATTGCCCCGACTCCAAGTCATGCTGCAAATTTAACATTTACTGAACAAAAAACTGTTACTCTTACAGTTAGAAAATTGTAAGATGGAACATCAAATGCAAATGGATAGGTTGCATTTAAATGAACGAAACGAACGTGCTAAACCAGAACTAGAACAGCAGAAGCTTGAACTCGAAGCGGCACGTTTGGATCTTATTAAACAAGGGAGAATGCCTGGTTTAGGGGATACAAAGCTAGATATCTCTACGAGTTTATGGCTTCTTCCCCCCTTTAATGAAAAGGATGTCGAAACATTCTTCGTGTTGTTTGAAAGAATAGCAGACGCGCAGGGTTGGCCTGACGCACATCGCGCTCTTATGCTGCAGTGCACCCTTACTGGGGAAGCACAGAGAGCGTTCTCCGCGCTCAGTGTTGAGGGTGCTAAGGATTATGAGGTGATTAAGACGTCAGTGTTGAGATCGTTTGAATTAATTCCAGAAGCGTATCGGCAGCGGTTTAGAGGTATGCGAAGACGTCCAGACCAAACCAATGTGGAGTTTGCTAGAGATTTGCGGTTACAATACCAACGCTGGTGCGTCGCCTCTAACGTGCAAACAGTGGACAACATGACGGACTTGATAGTGTTAGAGCAATTTAAGAACACATTGCCAGAGCGTTTTGCAACATATATTGCTGAAAAACAGGTGGAGAACGAGGCCGATGCAGCGGTGTTGGTAGATGAATACGAACTATCGCATAAAGCTCATTTTGGCAAACGTTGTCAGAACTTAGCAGACAGCACCATGCAGTTCTCTGCTGGCGCTGTCCCCTCTGCTCTCTCCACAGGTGACTGCAGCTGACTGGTGGGCGGGGCACGCACACCTGCGGCTTGTTCTGCCAGTCAGCAGTGGAGTATAAGAGCAGCGCTCAGACAGCCGGTGGATGCCAGTGTTAACATCAGTGGTATGCTTGTGTGGCCGCTGTCTGTCAACAATGCTATGGTTGCATCTAATCAGCGCTCTTGTCCTCCCAGGTTCCCCGTGCCGTGATTCCCAGCCGTGGCGCCTACGCGCTTGTCTTGCCAGACTTTCGGAGGAAAACCAGTCAGTCAGACTCACCAGATTCCACCGGCTGTCCTCGACCACCTCGGGCGCTGCTCGGACCCTCCTTGCTCCTGCAGCTCACCGCCGCTCAGGCACCGACCTCCATCAGAGCTACAGGCGCTAAGCTCCTCCTCCGCTCCCCTTCCCCCGGTCCGGCCCCCGAGCCTCGTGAGCGTCTCACCCCGGCTCCGTTCAGCCCTGATTCTTGGATTCAGCGATCAGCCACCACCGCCCCTGTGAATAAAACCTTTGAACTGCTCATTGTCGTCCCGGGTGTCTCTCTGCATGCGGGCCAAATACGTCCGAGGCATGACAAACGTCTGCGTTCAGCAAATGGACAAAGAGAAGTTTTCTTTTCGCAATAAAACTCTAAACGTTAAACCTCTGCCAGTTAGTCAAGACCGGTCTGGTGCTACATCTGATGCAGAGCATGTTTGCCGTTATTTCCAAGGGAAAGGGAACTGTCCAGTGCTGAAATCAAAGACCAAAGGTCGTTATTCGTTTGTGAAACCTGCTGCTTTAGCTGTGTCGTCTTTTAATTCAGATGTTGTACTTTCTAACAAACTGAAGCCAAATTATGCTCCATTTGTTTCAAATGGATTTGTTTCACTAAATGGCAGTGAGGAGAAGTTTCCTGTAAAACTCTGGTGTGATACAGGAGCATCAGAGTCCTTTATTTTGGAGTCTATTTTGCCGTTTTCCTCTTCCTCAAGGTCTGGCAGATCTCTTTTAGTGAGACGTGTTGATCTTAGTACTTTTGAAGTCCCTCTACATAATGTTGTGCTCTACTCTGAGTTGGTAGAGGGGGGAGGTTGAGTTGGGAGTACGCCCGGCCCTCCCTGTTGATGGGGTGTGTGTTATATTAGGGAACAATCTGGCTGGTGGGCATGTTTGGCCTCTCTCCTGCTCTTTTGTTACTATTTGAGCCAATAGTAACATGACTTGTCATTTGGATTTGAGCACAACAGTATTTTAGTTTTAGCACATAGCTCAAAACACATATGTTCTAATACAACCTCAACTTTCTTGTGGTTAACTCTTTCCCTATAGAAAAACTCAAATTGAGCGAGAATCCAAGAATTTCCATTCAAAATATTTTAAGCACAGAAATGATTTTACAAACTTTCTTCTGTTTGAGGTTAAGTTCCCGAAAATGCATACTTTCTGGGCTCGTAAAAAAAGACATTTATCCAGGCTTAAAATATACCATCCAGCATTCGGGAATGAGACTTCTTGTACACGTCCTGTTCCTGTACACATTCTCCATTTGACTTCCTCAGTGGATGTTTTGGAATCAGATTTGAACCAAGGTTGATTATAACCCCATACAGGTACACGTTGGCCAGAATGGGCTCATGTTCGTGGTCCTCCAATTGTAGTGCCTGTGTGACAGTTGTGATTACCTCTGGCTCCATTTCCTGAGTACATTTTTGGATGTACTGCTCCATGTCCAGCGGCATCCGCGACAAGCCATCAGCATCTCCGTTGACTTTCCTGGCCGATATTTAATTGAAAAGTTATAGTCTGCTAATTCTGCAATCCACCTGTGTGTTGTGGCATTTAACTTTGCTGTGGTCAATACGTAGGTTAATGGGTTATTATCTGTGTAGACAACAAATGAAGGCGCATAGTACAAGTACTCCCTGAATCTCTCACAGATTGCCCACTTCATGGCCAAACTCTAACTTTCCTGAGTGGAGGTGGTAGTTTGCTTCTGGAGCAGTTAGTGTTCGTGACCCATAACCGATGACAACCAGCTTAGCCTGCTGCCTCTGATATAGTACAGCCCCAAGTCCTTGCTGCGAGGCATCACAGTGCAACACAAACGGCTTCTCAAAGTCTGGGTAACCTAGAAGCGGCGGATGCAACAAGTGTTCTAACAGCTGGCAGAGCACTTCCTGATCCAGATAATAGACTGACTTGAGGGTTGCTGGTCTGATTTTTTAGATTTCCCTTTGCCTCGATTTGCGTTTGTGCCTTGGACTCGACAACCTGCCGTTGTTTCGGTGGAGAGCAGATTGTACATTGGCTTCGCTATGCGGGAGAAATTGGGGATATACGGCCGGTAAGTAGGAGATCAATCCCAACATCCTCCTCAAATCTCCTACAGTCTCAGGCTTGCGATCTTTTAATGCCTGTACTGGTGCTATTTCAGCTGGATCCATGCAATAGCCATCTTTTGACACTATTTTCCCATAGAATCTCACTTTGTCTTTAAATATTTCACACTTTTTAGCGGTCAGTTTTACTCCATGTGCCTGATAACGGTGCAGCACCTCTCTCAAATCTTTAAGATGATCTTCAAAGGATTTGCTGTGGACAAGATTGTCATCCAGGTATGGCTGCGATGTTTCATCCCTGAGACCTGTCAGGCATTCCTCCATACTGCGCTGGAATTCCGCTGGAGCCGAGGACAAGCCAAAGGGAATCCTTACCCATTCATACAAACCCCAGGGTGTAATAAAAGCTGTCAGTGGTCGGCTACTCTCCTCCAGGAAACCTTGATGATAAGCCTTGCCCTGATCCAGCACAGAGAACCATGCACTCCCACAGAGGCTATTTAGCATATCTTGTACTCGTGGGATAGGGTGACGATCAGAATGGATTTTTGATTCAGCTCTCTGTAATCCACGCACAGACGCAAACTTCCATCCCTCTTGCGCACACAGACTATGGGTGAGGAGTATGGGGACCGGGATTTCTTAATCCACCCCCTATTCAGTAGGTCGTCCAGATATTCTTTCACCTCCTTGTGAAGTGGCTTGGGTACAGAGATGTAGTTGTGTCTTTCAATCTGATTTTCAGCTGCAGAGATGGGATGCATCCAAAATCATTATCATCCTTTGAAAATGCAGCACATTCTTCCCTTAACAGTTGTTTCACCATTACCTGCTGGTCTGATTTCAGGTGGAAACCTTGTTTCACCGTTTCTTAGTACAAGCTGTAGTACTGACTGTATGATCACTCGCTTTGGTTTCACTACAGGCTGTAGTGACTGTGGCATCTTTAGCATTAACTGGTCTAATGTCCACTGGATATATCGTTTTTACCTGTTGCAGCTGTCCGAGCACAATACGTGAGTCACTTTCATTAGAGACAGGGATAGCTACTCTAGATAAGTTTCTTTTCTGCAGGCAAAGGACAGTTTCTGTAATGTTCAAGCCCTCTGGCCACTTTGGGACGTCTTCCGGTTCAAAAAGTACTTCCTGTTTTGTGGATACAGGACCTGTCCGAACACTGCACTTCACCTCTCTGGTTTGCCCTGCTGGAATCACTGTCTTTAGCCTCCCGATTTTCACCAACCCTTCCCGGTCGTTCTGGTCACGGCCCTGCACCAGATGAATCAATACATCTGCTTTTTATGTCTATGGTCTATGGAGAACGCTTCTCTCACCGCTGCAGGTGTCGTTTCTTGATGCTGCTCCATCCCATTCATTACCAAGTGCACAATGACATTGTAGCCGGTAATCGGTGGGTCTGCTACTCCCGGCTCGTCAGAGACCAGCACTGGGACGAGTAACTCTGGCTGTGGACCCCTGCTGGACCTCAACTGGAACGTCAGCTCGACCCAGCCAGCAAAAGGGATGGGTGTTTGATTAGCAGCTTTGCCAATGAGAGTCTCATCGTCACCCAGCAGTTCACCCATGCTCCGTAGCCGTATCTGTGGAAGACAAGACCTTCTCCACTCTTCGTTAACAATTGTAACTTGTGAACCGTGTCCCAAAGTGCTTGTGTTGCTACTCCTTCAAAGAAACAGTCCACCATACACTTTTTCCCAATAAGGGCCTTCAGCTTGGCTTGGTGACGCAATGTGAGATGGCTGGCATAAATAGTCCCAAATATCTGTTCAGCTTTCCCACTTTCTCCTACATCAGTCTCCAGCTGCCTGATGCGGTCACACAGAAGCTTGTGCACGTTTCCATTGGGATTGGTTTGACCAGGATCTAATGCTTTTGGGGGTGTGACCGTTTGAATTGTCACATTCCTGCCGTCCGATCTCCTCTGCGCTAAACAGCCCCTTGAAAGGTGCCCTGTCTGGCCACATTTAAAGCAGTGTTCACACTGATCACCTATTCCCTGCTCCTGACACTGTCTACATCCCCTCTTGGCATTTACTCTTACTTGGTGTCTGGGCGCTGGTGGGTTAGTTAGCCTTCTTTTTAACTCTGCCATCTCTTCTCTCAGCAACCGGACTGTTTCATGAAGCTCCGAGTCTCTTGAACTGGTCTCAGCCGATGTTTGTAACTCTTTGGCTTTATGACTTCTGCTGACTGCTCCTGAACTGCCACTTTGGCTTTAGCTGACCCTTGATGCTGCGAAGAATCCTGCCTCTCTGTCTGCAGTTCATTCACTTTAGGTATTTTGTTGCTAATGTTCCTCCTGTTTTGCTTGTCTCTCTGATTCAACACTAGCTGCTTCATTCATTCTGTCAATGAGTCTTTCATCTGTCACGCACTGTTCATCAAGCTACGACTTGAGCTGAAACTTAACATGGTCGCTTAAACACCCAGTGCCAACTGAGCAAGAATTTTTTCTGCATGAGCTCAGGACTGTATTGTTCATCAGACTCTCCCTCTCTTGAAGCAAGTAAGAGTCTTTCTTTCAGCTCAATGGCTCTAAAGAGGACGTTTTTAGGGAACTCACAACTCTCTCGTGTTATATTCACTAGCTTGTGATACAAGTCAGTAGGGCTGTCTTCTTTAAAATGCCCCTTCAAGATGGATTTCAACTGTGGCAGGGTGAGGTCACTCTTAATCTCAAGCATATCACGAATACTCAAACCTGGATTGATGGACTTGATCACAGCTTCCATAACTTCACTTTCACTGTGTCCTTTAATCAGGCCTCTCTCAATCTGGTGCGTCAGGTTTGTGTATGAAAGTCTGTCCTTTTGTCCTTTTTCCCCAATCTGACCACAGATCTTAAATTCTCTCCGTATTGTCATTTCCTGCGGTCCGTCCACAGGCGTGTGGGACTGACTCGGAGAGACTGGAGCTGGGTTCAAAGATGCAATGCTCACTCTTTCACTCAGCCTCGTACTCAACTTGTTCTGCAGCACTTGACTAGTTAGCTGGAGCTGCGAATATTTTTCTGCCAAACTAACTTCTTCAGCTGCTTCCTGACTCGCTTCTGTCATTAGCTTAAGTTTCTCGTACAATGTCCGGAGAAACTCTGTTGCAATTTCCTCCGCTTCGTCATCAATGACGTTATTAATCTGATTAACGCTCGTCTTGTCTGGGCATTTCCGATCGGGATTTTTGCTCCACAACACACCTCTTTGAGCTGACTCAGCTGCAGCAGCCACAATCCCTGAGACGCGTCCTCTGCGAGCTGCTCCATCGTCTCCGCCGAGACCGCTCTCCCGTCGTGCTTAAATCCCGCTTCCCCCGACGTTAATCATCCCAGCGGTGCCTCCAATTTTTGTAGCACACTTGAACAGGAGTGATGTCCAGGCATGTGTTCGTTTACCAAGAATACTATTTCTTACAAAGCTAGCGAGAGGTGCGCGTCAGCGCCAAGTTACAGGTAAAAAAAAAAACCTCTTTTCCGTTTATCTTTCTTCTCGCGCTCGCGAACCACCACATCTCCCGCCTAAATCCTCGAACAAGGACCCCTTTTAGGTGTCCACAGTGCCTTACGTAAAACCTGAGTTTATTCAACTAATAAGAAAATCAAATGACTAGATAAATGCCATATAGGGGGGTGTCCCATGTTCTGTACCATTCCCATCTTGCGGACCCCACATGTAGCTACAACCCGTTGACCGTGGTTGAAACCGAAGTCAGTGGAGACAAAACAGCAGCGTGGCAGGGAAGGGAGGGGCTAGTGCAGATACCAGCGCAAGCAAAGCGGTTTTACAACCCTGGTGTGCACAAACAAACCAAATTCAGTAACTGGTTATAGTTAAAGAAAGTACACGGGATGCCACTGGTATACATACGTACCCATCAGGGAGCTTCGCAGGCAAAAACAATGGGGCCAATCACACCTACAGTTCCTGGATTACGCAAGAAACAAACATAGGAGGCATCTCTTCCAATTACAAAGTTGCAGCGCATTTGCAAGTTAAATTGCGCTGCAAGGACCATAAGCAAGCAGAAGCTATTTTTTTTATCAAGGGCAACCTCTTTTGGCAGTTGAGAGCACTACCCTGAGGCAGTGGCCAGTTGCTTCTGGGGATGGCAATGGACACATAAGCAAGTCTCCAGCTTGTGCGACTACCAGGCGGTAGTGTACATAGTCAACAGAGGGCGCTCTTCTGCTTGAGATATTATGGAATTTCTTTTATAAGTATCATGTAGCCCGTCATTACAAAGAACTTCGTTAACACCGCCCGGCACGTGCCCGGACTGTAAAACAAACTGCCTGACTACCTTTACAATTTTGATTTGATTGCTGCAGGGTTGTTACTGGGAACTTACTCAGACAGGGTGGTGGTGGTCCTTCTCCGCTGTGATGTTATACATTCGCCCCAAGCTAATGAGCCAGCTTTCCACCTTAGCCTTAGCCTTAGCCTTAACCACCTTAGCCTTGCATGGCAGGCCTCCTCTCTGAAATGTACGTGTTTCGCATACAGTATCATTGTATGGCACCCCAGTCCAATTACAATTATCCAACAATCACTGATTAATTCATTGCAGGAATCATTAAAAAAAATGTGCAGCGTTCCAGAGTTGGTAGACATGCCATACAGCCACATTGACGTGTGGAATTTTCATCACCTGTCCTCTCACAGATGGGATGCCTAATCTTGACAGCAAAGAAAAAGATGGTATTGATTAAGTAGAAGCAACATAGAATATGGTCTTTATGGAAGTAAGATTCTGTCAAACAAGACATGCACGCAGCTTTAAAAATGGCCCCTCGGTTCAGCTGCGAGTCAAGAATTGCAATCAAAACACCATAGAAAAAGACAAGCCGGTACAGTGTGAAGTGAAGGTATGTGGTAGCATAATAGTACATCCTACCTGCAGCGGTTTTAACTGGGGCTGGAGGTTATCAGAGATAAATAACACTTTACACCCACACACCCGCTTAAAAAAAAATCAGCACATATATAGAAAATGCATAAATGAATCACCAAATCTCCTATTCCAACTAAAAACACATGTGAACATGAACAACATCCTTTTTTGTTTTAGCTTTGCCTGTCTCGCTTTGATGTATGCAAATGTTGTTCCCTCTTTCTGTCTGCCGCCTCGCTCTCGCACAAAGCACACACTGATTGTTCTATTGAGATTGATTTTGCAGTGTGGTTTAAGCAAGGGTTTCCTTTCGCTTCACAGAACCCACATTAGGCATTTAGTATTGTACTCAAGACCATTGAAACCGAGACCAACTTCAGGCCAAAACCACAGTGTATAAAGACCAACGCTAGATCAAGAATTTGAACAGTTCTTTAGTTTCCTTTTGTAGCCTACAGTGAAAACACCGATCACCAATACTGCAAATGAGAAAGGAATACATGGCACTAAATCCTCAAAGCAACAAGATCTCCTGGTTAGAAGATATGGAGCTAAGTTCATTTAATTAAACCCCCACACTCCCCTATGGATGTGTAGCCAGATTGAATCTAAAATAATTTATTTATACTACGGTTGAACTTGTAAATGAGGTCACCGGGGATTTGTTCGGGTTGAACAGTTGAGGCCAGAATGAGTTCAATCTTATGGCAAAAACAACCCTGTTAGGACATTGGGAAACCAAAGAGGAATAGATATCCATAATAAATCTTTAAATGAAATGTAGCCTAATACTTCCCAGCATATAATGCATGAACAGAAATATTGCTAGATTGCCTGTCCTGGCCGACATTATGAGAATGATAAATAAATCAGGATTGAGATCCGTCACTCAGCACTTGGCCATATGCTCTCCAATGGTGGCCGATTTACGGAGCGCAGGACGCTAAATCTATCTGACGAGAGACACATCAAACTTTCACAGCCTTCTAAGCGATCTGCTGTTGCACTGGGGAGCAATTTTGTTGGACGGATTAATACTTTATGGTTCATAGTAAAAAACACAAACCCACACACACACAAACTACTGAACAGGACTCCTTGTGCAAAAAAAAAAAAAATTTCTCCGGCCATGAAAGACACCCCATGCAACTTCCACTTCCACTTCTCTAGTCCACTGTCAATGTAATTAACGTTTTTTTATTACCCTTTAGTAAAGAATTACAAATAAGTCGTGTAAGTGCATCCATAATTACCCAGCATTAGATCACCGGTGTGCAGTCAAAAAGTGGGACATCCACCGCGCTGCATCTGCCATCAGCCTGCCGGTTAATTCATCTGGATTATCGGTCTCTCCCGATGGGAACCCATCAGAAAATTACATTCTTCTTTTCCTGCCTTCTTTTTGGGCTGCTGTCCAGAATTCATCCTCACAAAGTAGTTAAGAAAAAATAAGCTTTTAACTTGTAGTAATTGCTAAAATTAAGCTTTTCAATGTGGGGTAATTATGACTAATTTGATTTAGAATGGTTGAGTTTGTTTACCTCTATTGAGTCCTTTCCCCGTTCGGGGGTAATAGTGTGGCATTAGCCGTTTGGAGCAGCTCGTCTCGCAGATTGCTGCTCCCGGTGTTGAGACTCGCTCATTGCTCACTGACCCCAGAGAAGTAAAGCATGATGAATCGTAACACACAGATTGTGTGATTCATTAGTTATTATATCACGACATGACATTTACACTAAACACTTGATCCAGGTTTTCCAATCATCTATGCGCAGTTGTGTCTTAATTTGTCAACGTCTCAGCAACTAAATTATGTATTTATCGAGAGTCAACATGAACCATGATAAGAACAGATCATACCCACAATTCTAATGTGTGTGGATAAAGTGCCCTGAATTGGTAAATGTCCTGTTGGTTTTCTCTACTTTGGCTGGTTGGAAATTCTATTGAAAATACATTTTGTAATTCATGTAAATATATTTCAATACATGACTTCAGTATAGGCAATACAATATAAGAAACAACAAAAAAACACAGGTCTAGCAAAAACGGTAATACAATAATTTGGGACATGGCGTCTCAGACGTCGATCTCATGTTTGAAATCACCTTTGGTTTTATCTGACTTTTGCATCTTCATCACAAACTTGTGGTGATGAGCGACAAACAATGCTGTGAGAGATGGAACCAATGGAACTCAGAGTGGTGCTTGATGCAAAGTGTCACTGCCTTCTTCACAGGAAGACAAAAGGCTCATGCCAGTGTAAAGAGATTCTGCTGCAGATAATTGGTTGCATGACTTTGATACACAAGCGTCTTCGCCTGTGGAGCAATCCCATATAATGAGTATGACAGGCACCAGATAAATGCCTGAGGCTGAGACAGCTAACGCAGGAACCCGTATTTGTGTCCACCTGTGCCCCGCCACACAAGATGCAACGGCTTAAATTACAAGTGCACTTCCATATTCTATCTGTTCAGCACTGTTATGGGAGAAAACTTGAAGAATATCCTGATGTCGGAGAAATCTAAGAGCAGATGAGTTTGAACCTCCCCAACTCCCTGCAATAAAGGCATTTCCCTGTGGAAAAGAACTGTACCAGTTTCAAAGCAGTGATTAAGAGGGATTTTTCTCTTAATCTCCGTTCAGGGAGAAAGATGAAAGCGTGTGGCTGAACAACCTGCACCAGCGAAATTCACTTTATTAAAGTGCCCATGTGGCTTCTACTTTGTTTGAAAGTCATAACATGATTTTATGATATGTCTTATGGAATGCATGATAATATTAAAAGCTGTGATAAAAAGGTTCCCTCAAGGGCTCACTTAAAGGTTTCATGGAAATGACCTGGAAGTCTGAGATTACCTTGTTTCTTAAAAAAACCTTCTGACAGCAAACACATTAGGATGTGAGGAAGATCCACAATTGAGTATTTGAGCCACTCAACATAGTCTACATCGTCGTTGTGTTGTAACTCCATTCTTTTAAATCTGAGGGAACTGAAGTGCATAAAGGTTGCATTTAATGGTCACCTTATTTCAAGACCTTTTTCTAAGATAGAATCCAGAAGAATCTCATTAAACTGCATGATTATCACACAGATGGTCTCTGTAAAAGGTTTGATCTTTCAAAGAACAGACTCATGAGGGCACCGGTGGTGTCTGGCAGTCCTTCCCTGTATTTCACATGCCAATGGCATTTTCCCGTAAAACAAGTTACCATCTGTCTTGTGATAAAACTGCTCATTCACTGTAATCAGGTCAAGGCACACTAGTACAATAGTCGCTGACATTTGCGCAGTTTACCCAGCATTATTTAATACAGTCGAATAAAACCTCGGCTCAACCGCAAACCTGAGCCACTTGGGGACAGCAGACCAAGTTATAAATACAACATTGACATGACACTGTAACGTTATACTATATTATATATATATATAATTTAAATAGCAGCCAATTAGCCCACAATTAAAGTCTTTATTTAGCGGCATGTCCCTGGCCACTTATTCGTGCCCTTTCAGCTTCATTCATTTTGAGGGTAAGTCTGGCTCTTGAGTTGCAAAATGTTTTTCTGCATTCAATAGCCAGTCACTACATTAGGTTGCTTTAGATTTCCACAGAATTAGCTATTGGTATTTCCTTGTGTAATCGTCAGAATTCGTATTCACATTCATTGCTCAAGTACAAGTATAGATACTAGGGTTTAAAACGATTTCTGTAGCTTTTTACTTAAATGAAAGTATAAAAGTAGTGATTTCAAAACCGAACCCATTTTCCAGTGACGGCTAAATGACATGAGTTGGAGGACGTACACACACACACGTTGTTCCCATTGATTAGGTAGACTGCAGCGTCTTCCCATGGTTTACTACCTTCACGGGGAGGGAGGGAACCCGTTATGATCAAATACAGAATCCCTTTATGTTCATTTCTAAAGCCTAGCATTAGGACATACATCCCTTTACTTAAGACACTGCGCTCCTTGCAAGTCGCTGTGTTGTGCCAGATTCTCAATATTTAGAAAAAAACATGTACGGCAAACCCACGGTCATGAAGATACTCATTTAACGTTACATGTCATTTGCATGAGGAGGAGGCGGCTGGTCCATGCCGCTAAATACTCAACTGAGTTCAGGCTCTGGAAAAGGATCCTTCCACCGGTCACTTTTTGCACCCGGCGTCACCCCCACTGACACAAACCGTTTAGGGAACGTTAACGTTTAGGGAACCATACACTAACGTTCCCTAAACGTTAAGGGAATCAAACAACTAAAACGTTGCCAAACCAAAACTGTGGTTGCACTGTACCTCCACAGAACGTCCCCGCTCGGTTGCTCAGAGTGCTGTTTTGACAAGTTCAAGTGACTACAACGTTTGCAGACACTTGAGATTCACTAAAAATGATCGGCCTTATATCATTTAATTAAGATAAGCAGCATAGCAGGAGAATATATTTATTTTAAGGCTGATATCAATTTTGCTATAAACAATACTTTGATTTCAGTTTTGTAACCGTATTAACTAAAATGCTTAAAACACGGATCTATCAAACGATTTTCCCGTCTTTATTTAACACTTCACTTATAGCTTAATGTAAAAGTCCAACCGTTACACCCTGTTGGGACTTCCTATCCCCCCGAGTTGGTTGATGAGAAGAATCCAATACGGCACTCAATTAAAGTTAAAGTTAACATTTTATTTAGAAGAGATAAAGTGCTACATGAGCAATCCTCCGTATACCTGGAGACCTGAAACGCGCTTCGCAAGCTGTCCCTCTCAGAGTCCGTCCGCTGTCTGACTCTGCTCTTTTTTATAACCTCTCTTGTCCTTGAAAGCCAGTTCAAACCAGTTCTCCCTCACGTAGCATTCTGCCGTCCCCTGAGAATGGGTTCAAACTGGCTCTCCCTTCAGCCACAGGTGCGTTATCTCAGATAATAGTTTATCTTCATTCTTCATGTGCTTTCCCAGTTCACATTGTCTGCCTTATATGGTCTCATCCGGTCACACCATCTATTCTACAAGTCCAAAGATTATAAAAAAAAACACACAAACAGAAACCCACATCACATGTTTCATGATGTTGTGGTTGTAATGCACGGATTTGGAGTGCAACTGTAACTCCCTTCACTCGTAGGGCTTTGTTGTATTAAACGTATCGTTAATCGAGCAGTTGTTCCTGCTCGTGAGTTGTTCAAAACCTTTAATACAGCAGTCTAGTCTTTGGTTTTGATGCAATCATTATCAAAAATCAATACGGTAAGTCTTAAATGTCGCCCTTTTGTTTTAAGCGTATGCATTTTAACTGAAGTTTGACTGCGGGTACATTCACACAAAAATGTTGTATTTTGGCGCTTTACAGGGACGGCTAATTGCGCTTCGTCTTTGGTTTGCTGCTGTGCATAGCAGCGAGGCCATGCCAAAGACACGTGTCTTTGCCGCATTGTTTGTCTCTTCATGTTAACCTGCTTGCGTTCCTGTTACACAAAATGTACCGATTATTTGAACTTTAGTGTTTTAGTGTTCAGCCAGTATTTCAAAGTATTTGAGGGAAGTCACTCGGTGGCCATCTTGCAACGGCAGTTATCGGCAGGCATTTTTCCCATCTCAGTGAATGGGAAGCATACATGAAGGGGCGGTATATGTGTAGGCTACTCAGCTGCCGTACTGGCTTTACAAACTAACCCCAAGCATTTCTTCGGATACTGTGTGTCTTTTTAGGTTTCATTAGGAACTCAGGCAGGCCTACACAAAGCGATGGAAGAGGGCACGACGAGAGCTGGCACAACTGGAACAGGCTGAGAGAGAAGTGGCGCGTCTTTGCCAATGTCAAAGACCACAGCTACAGCTGCCAGGAGTGTGCAGAGGCGCACACTCATGGCAATGTCAGGAAGTTCTGTCAGGAGCTCTGAGGAGGAGGGCAGTGTCTCTTAGGCCAGGAAATGTGGGAGACACCCATGGATGAGACCAATGTTCTTCACCACATTGTGAGAAATAATTTGAAATGAAATACATTTTCCCAAAAGGCGCTGTCTTGCTACTGGGCCGCGCTAAATGTAAGGGTCCAAGTCTGCTCGTGCCATTTGCCCAACAGCAGCTAGAGCAAATATCCTGTAAAGAAATTCTGGCTGTGTACAGATGACCTTTTTCTGCTATACTATATATAAATAATAGGTTTTCTCTGTATGGAAATACTGCCTTGTTCTGCTACCAGCTCACAAAAACATTGTTCTCTTAACAGATTCCTACACCAAGGCCATGCAGAAATGCCAGCGGCTGATGAACACCAGCAACATCGAGGCGAGCGTCCACAAAAGACGATGTGGACGCCCAAGGAGGTTTACCACAGAATCTGATGGTAGTGATGGTAAGACCTCTTAAGTACAGACTACATTATTTACACAATTTTAAATATTCTTTTTGCAATCAGTACAAATTGTATGTTTTTTTATTTCAGATGAATCTGTTCTGCCACCACGCAAACAACCTATGATTATATGCAATTAAGTAAATTAACTGAACTTTTTTGGTTGTAAATAGCAGAACTCCTCGCACAGAGGGAGGTGACTCAGCCGTGGAGATAAAAGTGAGAGGTACGAAGACTCACTTAATTTGTTTACATATGGAAGTATATAAAATATATAACTAAAACACCATTAATTTTCCCATAGCTATGAGGACATCCACGGTCCGGATGGCCTCAATGCAGGGAAAGATAGAGGAGCTGCTCAGCCTCTTAAGGGGCTCACAGTCACTTCCCTCTGCTGTTGCTGTCGCCCGGCAGGAATTTAACCAGAGTCTCGGTAACCAGGAGAGGAGGAACAAAATGGTAATTAAATTGCCATAGTCCTGCCCTATGCTGCTTTAAGATAAACAATATATAATTGCATAAATTCTAATCATTATGACTGAACTGACTTACAAAATGACATTGTATAAGCTCTCCACCCAACTATCTGCAGAGGTTTAACAGGCAGGTTGCGACCTTTAGATAATGTTAGGGGAACATTTTATATATACCAAGAACCTACCTGCTCGGAACAATCAGCTAACTTTCCATGGAAACAAAAACCTACTTAAAAACTGGGAACCAAAAGCTAACGTTGGCATAACCAGAAACAGGAACCATGAATTGTTAGCTGGGCACACTGATTTGTCTCATCTGCAGGTGCATTGCGGAGAAAACCAATATATCATATAATATCTGAATGTTACATGTTTATACTTCTCATCCAACCACAATCAGACGTACACATAAATCGCACCATCCGGATGTATTGTAGGTTTTTTTATGTGCGTTTTTCAACGATGACAAGCCGGAATGAAAACAAGCTAAAATGAAATCGGAGTAACGAGGCTATTTTTAAAAAGTTGTAGATGTTCTGAGTGTTTTTCAGACTTTAGTAAGGAAACAAAGTATTTGTACTTTACTTGAGTCCTCTGGTATTTGTTCAGCCATAATTTTAATGTTAACCCATCTCGGCCATTATCAAATTATCCGACCGTGTGAGGAGTGGAGATCCTCTTTTGGTCCAAGCAACACAGTGTAGCGCTTTTTTGTGTAACAATATCGTACATTCCTAATGTCACACATGCATGAAACGTCCCAACAAATAGGCTTCCAGTTGACTTAGAATCCCTCTTATTTAATCTCTTTAATGAATTGCAGGACTTTTGCATTAGTGAGCAACATGCATAGCGACCAAGCTCGAGGTGTGAGAAAACCATGTGGGATGAATGTGAAGGCCAGGATGTAGTTCGTCTTGTTTCCTGTTGCTTTCATGAGATCATGCGTGAAAAGGCAATCTGCATATGTGGCGAGTGGAACTCTTCCTGGAGGGCTACCGACAACGCCACTCGGGGAATTTCACCCCGAGAATAGAAAGGGGCTTAGGATTAGTTGAACCGTAAAAAAAATAAATACAAAAAAACCCCACAAAAAGCACACAGGTTTAAGTTATGCCCGAAGCCAAAGACGCAGTTCTGTTTACAACACTGATTTTATTAATACAAGTTATACAAAATATAAAATACAAATTAAAATACCAAGCCTACTAAAATACGGGGATAAGTGGGTGCTGAGGCCTAACCGGTGTAGGGACAGGGTCAAGGGGTCTCAAGGAAGGAGCACCCCAAACACACATGAACACAAACACGCACGGTGGCAAACAAAACCTCAAAATAAACCAAACGGGGGAAAACACAGCACACGGGAGGGAGACACCACCACCGGGGACACTGACACCACCACCTTCGGCACTCAGCAGCTGTGTAAGAAGAACAGCCAAACTATTAGGAGGGGAAAATAAAGCAATAAACCAAGAATAAATGAAAGCAACTTCAGGCTCAGGCAGAAAAGATGTCTTAACTGGCTGCCTCGAGCCCAAAACTAAAACAATAAACCAAAAGGTTAACCAAAGTCTGTCAGAATTTAACAAAAGAAAGATAAACTAAACAAAAATCACAAATTAACCAAAACAACCAAACCAACAAATCCAATCTCAGTAATGGTAATGAGCACGGGCACTTTGGCCTAAGAATCCTGGCGCTGGAGGGCGTTCAACGCATGAAGCGAGCAGGTGGCGTTTACAACTCGCTGATCATGAGTGCGACCAAAGTCAGTGAAGACAAAACAGCAGCGTGGCTGTAGCGTAGCGACGGCAGCCCGTCAGGGAGCTCCGCACCGATACGTCGGTAGTGCCGATCGTACAGCCACACGACGCCAGCAGCAACACGCAACCCGGCTCCGTTACAGGAAGGATCGGAATGGTGACAGGGAGACACTGTTGCACAACCGTGACGGCACCGCGAACACGAGGGGAGCCAGGGTGGAAATGTTCTTCCAGTGACAAAGAGGGACTAGTGTCAAGACGTCAAACCCCCTGCCTTTAGAGCATGCAGTGTGTCCTGATTGGTCCACAGAGAGCGAGTCTGATTAAAACTACCTGCGACCAATCAACCTGCTACACATATGCGCGGATACAAAATAGCTCTAATGTGCCTAGTGTAGGTCTCAAAACTGTACACATTAGGAGGATTAGTTGTTCGCATGGGAAGATGACTTTGATTAGAGAGAAGCGAAAAACACGGCCTGTCTGTTAATCGCAGCTTACTTTAGGCCCTAATGAGTATCTGTACAGTCACCAAGAAAACACATACTGCCAAAACATTGCATAAAATGATGAATACTACATTTACTTTTTCTCCACGTTTGATCATGGGTGGGTAGCAACGGATGCCATGCATCAGCAAAATGTCTGAAATGGGTGGGGTTAATTATGCTTCTGTTAATGCATGCAATTCTTCATATGTCAACCTTCAAACATTTACCAATTTGTTACAGTATTAGCTTTACTGCTAAAAAGACACAACTTAAGTGAGACGCTGCTGGTGGGCTTTTATCGCTCTGCCATAGAGAGCACACTGACTTACTGCATCACAGTGTGGCATACAAGCTGCACTCTGGCACAGAAAAAATCCCTTCAGAAGGGTTATCCGTTCTGAGGAAAAAATCATTGGCTGCTCTCTACCCACGCTGGACAGCATTGCCTCATCACGTTACCGCAGCAGAGCAAAAAACATAATCAACGACTCCACCCACCCAGGCCACAAACACTTTCAATTATTCCCCTCCGGAAGGCGTTACAGGTCGGTCAGAACGCGCACAACAACATTCAGAGACAGTTTTTTCCCCACAGCCGTCACAACAGTAAATACTCACTTACTGAAATAGGACTATTTCATGATGAATGATTGTATTATTTACTTTCAACCATGTGACCGGTCTTATGTGTATGTGTTGGTATGATTCTGTGTGAGAGTTTGACTTGAGGAAGTGTGTGAATGTATTTTTAATATATGCACCAGGAGTAGCACGTTTTATAATGTTTTACAATGACAATAAATGATGATTGATTGATTGATGTCTGAGGTTTCCGTTTGTCTCACTCCATCTGTTTGGGCAGGTTTACAAATGTCTAACACAACAATTGCAATCTGAATTAAATCAACAAATCGTTTTTAAAAGACCATCTTGATTGCTCTGGTATAATTTTTCTAAAAGACTGGTTGCCTTGTTTTACAAATTAGTTCAGCCATCCAAAGTAACGATAAGAGAACCTTGCACCAGGAGTTTACAACTTTTGGCAGCGTTTTGGTGAGTTTTGCTGAGTCAGCTAGCATGCGACTTTTGCGTGTACGAGAGGGCATTTTAATAAGAGTGCACTGGCACACAAAGCCCACGTGTTGACAGTGCTGCTGATTACCTCAGGTGTTCCCACTCCCCTGACGACCCTCTGCCACACCCACCAGCAGGTACAGCAGCCTGAGGCGGAGAGGGTCGTCACACCACCCACCCCCATAAGACGGTACCTTTGTTCGTGGTCTACGAAAAAACATGTTAAAGACCTGACTGCTGTTTTTAACTGCCATGGTTAATGATACTATTACTTAGATTCAAGAGAAATATGACGTAACAAAAAATTGAAAACAATTCAGCTAATTATCAAGTAAAGCGATTGATGAAAACAGCGTTATCCGGTGATTTAACGGTGTAAAAGTAAGGTTCGCTCCTTACATTTTGAGCCAAATACTGTTTTAATTTTGAAAGTTAACGTTGTCTTAACCGGACACTAACGTTGGTGAATAATAATAATAATCCAAAATAATCCAATTCTGGCCTTAATAAAAGTGCTTTCATCATCGCCTGAGCATTGCCTGAGTGAGTCTTACTACGTTGTCTCATCAAAGTAACATTCCACACAAGGGTGTTACAATGGGAGGTCCACTGGATGCGACATTCGTCGGCTGCTAGTATGCCTGGTTCCCGCCGCGTTGCCCTGCTGAGCAGAGCAAGAAGCTGCTCGGAGCCTACGCAGGTCACGTGAAAAATGATCCGTACACGCGTACGAGTTTTGGGATTTTTAATGAACAAATCATTTCTGTTTCCTTGACTGAGCCTACTCAACAATCCCGATTCGCGGCCACGAGAAAATGAACGAATCTCTTTCAATATTACCGTATTTTCCGGACTATAAGTCGCAGTTTTTTTCTTCGTTTGGCCGGGGGTGTGACGTGTACTCTGGAGCGACTTATGTCTGAAATTATTAGCACATTATTATATCATTTCACATGTTATTTTCACACTAAACCGCAAGAGGGCGCTCTATGCCTGTTGCAGCCCGTGGGAAGATGGCGGAGCGCTCTTGCAGGAGGTGGTTGTTGCGAAATTGTCTTTTGTCCATGTGGAGCTACCGTAGTTTGGGTATGCTAGCCATAGATGCTAACTGTTGGAGTCTAACGCATAGCTTACGTTACTCTGGGCTGTTCAAAAATAAAACTCTTTAATGTGGATCACGACTCGCGTCTTGCCTCATATCATGACAGTGGTGAAACCAAAACCTGCAGACTTCTCGGATTTGTCGCCAGACATCAGATCGACGTTCGTAGGACACATGCAGCCAAAAAAACGGTACCTAACTCTGTTCTCTGCCGTGGCCCGAGTGAGTGCAGGCAGAAGTGCCAGGGATTATCGGACTTGAGAAGCTCCATGAAGCGATGACAGCCATCTTGTGCTGCGCGGCCGCTCGCTCGTCAGGCGGACAGTCCTCCGCAGAGAGCTCGCTGTAAGCTGGAGGTCTCTCAGTCTCTCTCGTTAATACGAGGCTTTTATGTCGCCGTTGATGGTTCGTTTGTTCACAACACACGTCCATCATAAGATCGGGAACCTGTGGTTAACTTTGGTTAACTAGTCTTTTCATTAAACCATTCATTAAACCAAACTTGCCAACTAGGGATGTCCCGATCCAGCTTTTTGTACTTCCGATACCGATATTGTAGCTTTTAGCATCGGCCGATAACGACCGATCCAAGTATGTATTAAAGATATTTACTTATTTTGTTGTTATACTCATGTTGAAAAGGGTTTTACTCTTAAGAACAACTAGGTATGCTGAAAAATATCCCTAATCCGCGGACCGGATTAGGGAGAAAAACTGAAAAAAACTGGAATGGATTACCTACATCGGTGCGGTGGAAAACACGAGCCGGTGTTTTGAAAAAAAGAACTGGATCGGGAGTCCGGATCGGGATTTTCCCGCGCAGGCCGATCCCATATTGATATGCATTTTTTGCTAATATCGGCCGATTCGATCGAATGCATTAAAGAAAATCGTAAATGTCGTAATTTTCGACAAACTAATTAACACCGTTAATGCACTATTTTTGACAGCCCTAGTTTTAACCTCTCCCAATGAACTAAGACCTCAGCCCAAAAGTAATTAGAGTATCCTGCGGACACTACGCAGTTTAAAAAGGCAAAGAGCTTTTTGTATGTACATTTATCGAATCGTTGGGATAAATGAGCCTGGATGTTTTGAAAAGCTGTTGTTGCGTCATAGTCAGAAGGGAAACAGGTTGCTCAGATGACTAAAACATCCGGCAGCAAGCTCCAAACTTTTGAAAAGTTTTAAACCCCAACACAGCAGTTCAGTTCACTGCTACTTCCCAGCATATCCCAGGTTTTTATCTCTTCACTCAACTCACGAGTTGCTATTGATATTTGCCTTCTAGACTATACTAGCTATTTATGGTTGCATTTGTCCAACACCACACACTTGTACACAAACACAGAAAAAGCTTCTTCACAGCTTACAGAAAACCTGATGAGCTCAGAGGTCAGTCTCCAGCTTTCACATCCACAAACACTCGTGGAATTGGACAGCCTATTCCAGTCTCATTTGACCCTATCACTGTAGCTGTCACCTGCAAGGCAAACACAATGGACCACTATGACCCTGGCCATCTATTACAATAACACTCTACTGTTCCTTTCGGACCAACATTTAAGCCCCTTAAAGGGGTGAACGGTTTGGTTCAGCAAGAGCTTAGAGAGAGACAAAGATCCCCTCAAGGCCTATGCCTATAAACTCAGCTCCTCTGCAGAGCTCTTACCCACTCATTTATGTTTGTCTCTCCACCCACTGTGAGTCTACCCTTTGTTGTGGATAAAGACATGCTTACAGGGGTTAGCCCCTTTGCAGAAAGCAGCCTTGCGCATTTATAGTTGAACGTCTGTTAACACATCAACTCAATCAAAGCGCACTGTACAAAAAACAAATTACAACAACAACAAAAAAAACACTGCATGTTAAAATAGGCGCTTTGAACATTTGTGGTTGGGAGACAAGGATCCTCACAGAGCTGTTTATTTAGAAAAGTTTTCATTTTTTGGCAATATTTAGGTAGTAACTAAAAAGTTTCTTTTAATGCATTACATTAAAAAAAAGTAGACAAGTTAGCACTTCTGAGAAGGTAAATAGGTGCAGCAGCTCTTGGGGCTGTATTTGAATTTAATGGCCACATACGCGCCTCAAGCAATGATGGCCTGAAAGTTAATTAAAGCTCAACTTAACTCAATGCAAAGATGCATACTAACATACAACAAACTAATAGGCTAGATTTTAATAGGTTGTTACGTTGCCCAAAGCTAATGTCTGATGAATGGTGAAGTTTAATTTGCAAAGTGGGGTGAGTTATGTTACGTTAATGACATAGCACTAATGGAGCGTTGTAGTTTGAGTGTCTTCCATTTCATTCTTAATGCATGACACTTATATATTTGGTTTGGTAAAGGCATTTAAGCTTACTATCTTTTCTTGTCAGTGGGTCATACTCTATTGTATGTTTCTGTGCTAGAAAAAAAAATGAATCAAAAATAGGCTAAACCGGGGGCTAAGACTAAAGGGCATATTCAAGCTCACCGTGTTAAGAGACTAGTGTTGACAGCAGAGTGTCTCTGATATGTAGAATCTCTGATTCACAGACAAAGCAGGTACACGCCTCTGGAAAGGCGGGAGGGAACATGATGCTGTTTCTTTCCTTTCCTTTTATTCCTGATTAACCAAAGGGTCTTCATTTGACAGTAGTTCATAAATAGCAAAAGAAAGATGTAAAAGTAATAAGGATTTCAAAGCCATTCAAAATTAAAAACCGTTTTTATCAGTATAATGGCTTTTTAGTAGGCCTGTCAAAAGATGAAAACAAAATTATTTCTAATTGATCCATTTTTTTTTTTTATCCAATCTTATTAATGAAGTAATCACTTTAATTCAGTGGTTCTTAACGTGGGTTCGGTGAGTCAGTCTCACGGGTTCGGCGGCGGTCAATACACACACCCGACTCATATGATTTGTGATGACACGCCCCGCCTGCAGCCATCATTGGCTGTGATCACGCAAATCGCGGAATTTGGCGCCTCAGTGGTTGACTTGTGACTGTCGTGATGGTACCTTGTGTGATTTCGTTCTTAATATCTTCATGCTAATTATGTTGAGCAAAAAAGTGGTCAGACGAATATGTACAATGTGGATGGAACGGACTGGATGGGAGTCAGCGTCCTACCTGCATGATTTGCAATGCCAAGTTGAGCAATTCCAGTCTAGCACCGCCAAAACTAAGAGAACACTTCCCCCTCAAGGACCCAAATATAGAAAAACCTAAAAAAGAAAAGAAATCAAATGTTAAATGTTCATGTACGTTTTTAGAGAAATGTTGTAACATTGGGCTTAGCTGGGAGCAGAATATCTGTATTTGTACTCACATTGCCTGAACAATAATTCAGAACAACTAAGGGTTCATTTGCAAGTTTGATTGCTTAATTATCCCCATAGAGGTATATAACATTAATAATAATCTTTTATCTTTTTTTATATTTTTTACTAAGTCATTTATTTAAAACAAATTAAACAAGATAAAACTCTTCTCCATTCCTTTTTATGACTGACTTTCATTGGTTGTGAAAGTCCCCAAAACAGTTCTTGTCCTCTGAAAAGCAAAGGCGAACAGCACACTTGCTGCATTGCGTGTTGGTGTATCCTTTATCGCAGCGTCTGCAGCGTCCTCTCCCCGTCTTCCGTGGGAAATCTGCAACTAGGTTCCTGCGTACATCCAATGGGAGGTGTGCACATCTCCTGGACGGTCTCTTCTGAGCATTCAGAGGGCTTCCTGCTATCACTGCTTGTGTTGCTGGGCTCCCTTTGCCTGGGCTCTTTGGAGTTGAAGTGTTGTGTTTACCAGGATGAGAGAGGATGCTAGCTGTGCCTGAAACTGTCTCCTGTTCATTGTCTCTTTGCTAGACATCTTGAGAGCTTTGCAGTCCCGCTTATAGAGGAGCCAGGCATGGACCACAGACAGAGTGATGGTGTGCCAGAAGATGTACATGTACCAGCGACGAGATTTGATGGGGAACCAACAATGTAAGGCCTCTCAACTTCAATGTAGGTTCTGGTGGCTTTGTCCCAGCGTTGAATCTTCTGCACAGATTCAGGTCCAACAAAGGATAACACAAGGGTGACGGCCCTGTTGTCATACCATTTGACAGCACAGATGTTGTGCTTCCCCTCCACTTTGACGTCATAGCTTCCTCTCCCCTTTTTCTTCAAGCTCTTCTTGTCTTAAAGGTTACAGTTTGGTAGGCGCACCTGCCTGGCTGCTCCCACATAATGAATTCCCCGATCAAGGAGCTTGACTAATAATGGAACACAGGTGAAGTAGTTGTCTGCATACATTTTGTAGTTCTGACCTTCTGGAAGTGTGGAAGCAAGTTTTATCACAACATCACCTGACAATCCAAGTTCATATTTGGCTCGTATTCCCTTGACACTGCATTGGTAGACAGCGAAGTCACACGTCATGCCAGAGATTCCAGTTCTCACCCACACTTTGAATCCCCATGGGTTTGGCTTGCCTCGCATATATTGCTTGATGCTGCAGAAATTCCCCTTGAAAGGATCTCATCCACAGAGTGGTGCTCTTCTGGTACCACCTGCAGGCATTTCTCTCTGAATGAATCAAGCCATGGTCTGAGTTCCCATAGTTTGTCTTTCTTTTCCGTCTCAGATACTGTCATGTTGTTGACAAAATGTAATGACGCGTCACATCAGCAACAGGGGAAGTACCGTGTCTCTGTCTCCAATAGATTCCAGTCATTTGTACCAGGCCCATCTTCAGGTACATGCCAAACATGTTTTCAATTTCCTTTGCAGTGGTGTTTACAGATGTTCCATGTGTCTGAAAGCTGTACTCATTTGTGCTTCGTGTCAGAGCCTGAGTCATGTCTTCGGAAACGTCATCTCCTGTGATATCCAGACCAGAAAAATCAGTGTTGGGACTGATGAAATCTTTTTTCAGCCAGCGATACATGGTGTGTTTGTTTGTTTTTGGCTCGATGTCCACGTAATTATCAGCTGGACAGTCCATGGGTGTTTGTTGTTCTTTGTCCACATTGTTGACAGACATCTTCATCTGACTCTTCACACTCATCAGTGTCATTGAGTTCAATCAATCACATTCTGCACACTGTATCACGGCCCTCTCCTTGCTGGTGGCATTCTGAAAATAAAATATACATTAGCACATAACCTGAAGTAATATATAGGGTGGTGGACCAAGTGCTCAGGGTACAAATGTTTTTACAATGTTTTATTGTAAGTTGCTGTAAATGGCTTAGCCTATACTCTCTCTGTATCATGCTAAATGAAACATGCATCCCAATCACCAGCCATTTAGTCACAATACTGCTTCTTATGTTCTCTAATTATCATACTTAAAGGAAAACATGCATACCCCCACTTACATCCACACCCCACATTCAGGAACATTTTCACCTTTTCCCAGAACTGTCTGTTGATATCCTCTGTAACAGTCTGATCCAATTAACTACATTTTTTAGAGATAAAATTTTTAAATCAGACAAATTTGACCAGAACACAACACAAGGGTAGAAAGTATACTGTCAATGTATAAAGAAAATACTGTTGGAGGGAATACAACCTGTTTGAGCCCACTGCAACACGCCTGCTATTTGACTACCACACTCACCCAGTGATGTATAATTGCAACATATATTTAACAAGCTCTAAATGGAATTTGATGCATAGTTTCCAAAATTACGAACATATGTACATTCAATAAAAGGCTACTCTGCCTGTTCTCTGCTTTGTACCCATCAACAAACCGATCCTCGCAGCATCGTACAAAGTTGCTTACCTGATCGCAAACCAGGCAACAGCAGAAGTCACACTGATTTGCAGTAAATATTCATTATTATGTTTTTCTGTGAAAATCATGTTTTAATGGTTTGGTTCTTTGAATACAGTGATGTTGATGCACGGTTCATTTTGTGCACCAGTAAAATATATACCTAATGTTTCGAATTTGAAATGTTTCGAAAATGATATTTTATTTTTCCAATTAAGAAGGTTTCGGTGAATGCGCATATGAAACTGGTGGGGGTCAGTACCTCCAACAAGGTTAAGAACCACTGCTTTAATTGTTTTCCTTTCAAATACACATTTGATCAAACCACTGTCTTTTAGGGCAACAGTGGTGGTCCTGTGCTGACTGTGCACCGGGCAGCTTAGATGAGATGGAGGTAGCCTAGCAGCTAGCCTAACGTAGCAGTGCGTAAAGAGGTTCGTTTGCCACTCATCCCCCTTCTAGTCTACACGTGGAGGAATTCTTCTGCCCAGTTCTCCGCTGTATGTCGCATATCTTGTACATCCCACGGGAGATCCTGCGACTGGGAGGGCCCAGGGACGTTGCCTTTGTAATAGACTGGGTTTTTCATGTATGGGGTTATCTGTGTTGTGGTTGGTTTGTGAAGTCACATGACTGAAAAGCGTAACCTGTAGAGTTCCGGAACGGGAAGACGTGCGAGCAGGCTGATGTGTTCTGGCAGACCTGATTAAATAAGTTCCATCATACCCGCCACCGTCTTCAGTGCTTATTGAAACCCACTAAGATATCACAGCCTTCATCCCACCCGGGAGGCGAAGGAAAGGAAGGCCGGGCAAGAGGAGCGGCCTGCAGGCTAGACTACGAGCTAACCCCAACCGACCAGCTCCTGCAAGTATTTTCCTGGCAAATTCCCTGTCACTCGTCAACAAGATGAATGAAATAAGGCTACGGATTACCTCCCACAACACAAGCAGCTGTGCGATTGTAATAACAACAAAGCTATCGAGCTAGCGGCTTGATAGCTTCAGCTTGGCCTTCAATACCATCATCCCCCATAAAGTGGTGCAGCAACACCTTGGTCTTTCTACATCACTCTGTTCGTGGATTCTGAACTTTCTCTCAAACAGACCACAGAATGTGAGAATGGGGAACTGGTCACCAACAACCGCCATCCTGAACACTGGTGCACCGCAGGAACACAATTATGAAGTTTTCTCACAACACCACTGTGTTGGGACTGATCTCCAACATCTGGCTGACTGGTGCTCAGACAACAACCTGGTCCTGAACCCCACCAAGACCAAGGAAATCATGGTAGACTTCAGAGAATCCAGGAAGACCACACCCTTTCCACTCTACATAAGTGGGGAGGAGGTGGAGAGGGTGAAAGGCATCAAATTCTCGGGACTCCACATTACTAAAGACCTCACTTGGTCTCTGAAAACATCACATCTGGTAAAGAAAGCCCAGGAGAGGCTCTTCTTCCCGAGGAAGCTAAAATAACCAGGCCTTCCCCTATTCATTATATATTTTATCCTATGAATTGTATGTGTTTGAATGTAAATGCTAACTTTGTGAATGAGAAATCCACCGCAAAGACAGTGTATGTATTTTGGATTTTCTTTTTCCTCTAATCTGAAAGAAAAGAAAGTAGCTCCTAAATCTAATGCATGTGCAGTGTTTCCCAAAGGGGGGTAGTAGTCGGACAGTTCGGCTGACGGGCGGGGGTAGTTTGTCCGCTCGTGGGAGCTCCATGTGTGGGCATTGACTAAGACGTATTTGCACACGTGTCGGGGCAGAATGGCCAAGCGTGGAAAAGAAATACCTGTAACAACAGTAATGGAAACACTGATGTAAGAGGACGGTTTTGCCCTGGGTGTATCCTCTTAACAAAACCATTACCTGAGGCACAATGTGTCAAAATATTGAATTTTAAAGCTTCAGGTCATATTTCCTCTGACCCTGATCAACCTGTAGAGGTTCTCTTCAGATTAAAACGCATTTTGACCCCGTTTCCCCTCTACTGTCTCGGAATATTTTCTAACCGTGGGCATTCTTAATTTTGGGGGGTTTTAAGCAATACATTTCGACCGCCTTGTAATTCTAAGAGATGTTGACAAAACATGTGTCTCTCCAAAAATGTTTAATCAAAAACCTTGGTTTTGGTAAAATATGAATAATATTGTTGAATACATTTGTGTGCATAGGCCTCATGCTGCTGATGTTTGCGAAGGATGAAAGGATATTTTACCTCGCGGGTTTTGGCACTTCCTATCGGCTTTTCTCCGAGGCCTACACCCTTTTACTTGATGCTCCTTCAGGAGACGCTCTACTCATCCTTGAAGTTCACAGTCTCATGGCTGTTGTGTCTGTGTTTGCATTATGTTTGTGTCCTTTGAACACGTACTGTGCTTCAATGGAGGTGCCGCACAGCTTCCTCCTCGCTCTCGACTCCTCACAGACAAGGTGTCTTTTTATCCCTGTCACTTCTGTGACACGCACGTCTCACCCTGAGGGAAAACAACACACTTAGTCAAGCATGTGAGTCAGCTGGGCAAATATGTTGACATGTGTGTTCATAATTTTAAGTTGACTCGTAGTGCTAAAACATGGCCTTGATTAAATAGTTATTTTCCAAGGAAGAATGAGGGAGAGAATTATTTCTATCTGTCTTCGAGTTAAATGTGTAATTCAATAGAATTTCAGGCAAGCAAGAACCTATGTGTTATTATTTATGGTAGGATTTGTTTTCAGGGATATTTAATAAGCATTCTATCCTTACCCTTGTTCACATTAGTCTTGCATGTTATTTGCAACTTCAGCCATACGCCCACTGGATTCAATATCAATAACAAATTCACAGTTTTCTGGTACTTGCTCTCTTTAAAATCCTCATCCCATGAGTTTAAGTAGCTCATCATGTTTGGTTGGCTTGACCCTAGGTGGCTTTCCTCCTCTGCATCTGAATCCTCCTCCTACTCCGCCCGAGTAAGTCCACAAGGAGTGATGGAAGGCTCATCCATGTGGACAAACCACAGCCAATTTGCAGCAGTGGGTTTCCCACTCACACCCTCCCCTGACCCTGTTTACCTGCCTCAACACAGCTAAGACAAACGAATGCAGCTTAATATGTCAGAGACCAGTAAGGGTCTCTTCCTTGTAAGGGAGTCCTTGTCCCCTGCAGGCCTATTTCTTCCAGGATTGTCGTAATTACATTGGGAAGATGAAGAAAAGCTCAATCGTTGTCACAATTGTTGAAGATGGTCAGATGTAGATTTGATGACTTAATTTACCTCAAAACTGCGGCAGCAGAATGTTTGCGGGTGAAGAGGCCATTGTTCTCCCCAATTAGCTTAATAAAAAGAGCTGTTTGCTCCTGGCTCCCTAAACCAAAATGAAATGTTAACTGAGTTTCTTGTAACACCATTAACATCTATTTAGCTGGCATTGAATTACCTCATTAAGTTAATTTGTTAAGTATGTTGCTTGACATGTTATATTGCACGTTTATAGTCTGTTTTCCATGAGGTCACTTCGGTCTGTCCACAATAAACAGTTTAAACTATCTACACAACCGTCAGAATCTTTAACACACAAGTCAATTTAACAAAGTTCGATATAGCTTTCTCATGGCTCACTACGGTCAGATGTGGGCAGAAGAGTCCCGGTCCCTTTACCGTCAGCTTGTCGGTTAATAACATCATATGACTTAAGCCCATTTTTCAACTACAAAGTGATGTTGTAGGGTTATGTATTATATTCCTACATATTTCATCGGTGGAAATGTCAATGACTGTGAATTGAATTGCGTCTGCACTGCATGATGGGATATGCTGGGCCGCAAAGATGGATCAGAAGTGTTCTCCAAATCGGCTCCCGCGGGGCTGCAGGTCTCGCCCTCGTTCGGAGGAGCTGACGGAATGTTGCGGCCGCAGTGACGTATGCGGTTGCAGCTGCGTCTTTAAGGATGCTGCATAGCAGCATTGAGTCACCGCTATTGAATGTGTCATATATGTGCCCCCTGCCTGGCTCCAAACTGAGCTCTTCCAGAGTCCCTGATTAGACTTCACCTCACCTGCTTAGGCAGCCCCGCTGCCTTTAATCAACATATAACCTTGTAGTATATCTACCCTGGTTCCTCATCCGCTCGTTGGCAAATCGTTGTTTCAACCAACCTGCTACGCTTGGCTGCTCTGTTGAAGAGTTATTTCAGATTTTAGTTTTTTACTTTTCCTGTGACCCTGTCTTTGTGTCCTTGCAGTCATCCCGCTTTCCCAGTCTGTCTGCCGTTCCCTGCCTGGATTCTCCCTGCCATTCCCTGACTTTCTTAATGGCCTTTTTTACTGGGAATTAAGTTCTTCCGGTTACTTGCTGGTTTCTCTGCATTTGGGTCTGCCTTACATCTCGCAAGAGTATAGATTCAACTGCCATTCAATATTCTACCACTTAGCTGTACATTGGATGTACGCTTGTGCCACTTTAGACTACTGCAGCAAAGTGATGGATGGCAGCTGCCTGGAGCTCCCAATGACTTTTACTGGGCTAGTCTGCATTGTCACTCCTAGCCTCACAGTGTGACATCAGAGCACTTTATATTCATTCAAATCAGTCCCTTGAAGCCTGCTGTGGGAAGTGTGCGTGCAGCGTTTGTGTATAATATATTTCCAGCCTCCCACCTCCAATTGGTGGGTGTGTGTCATCAACACTGGAGGCAGCCGTCTAACACCCCGGTCAAAGACAGCTTCTTAGAAAGACTACTCTTTCTGCTGTATCCTTGTGCTCCCGACGCGTGCTCGTTGCTGCTTGGCTGCTTGAAATGTCACTGAGGTCCATCCAGCACTGAGGAAGAGAGAAGAAATGTGTTGTAGCAGGGTAAGAGAACAACATTTCTTTTGCTGACTTATTTGGCGTAATTCCAACAGTTGGTTCTAGCTAGTTAACTAATTGGAAGATTCAGCTTCAATCAGTAGACATTGCCTTTACTGCAGTAAGTTATCGAAAATTCTAAACCACCCATCAGCCCTTCATTCTGCATGTTCTCACTGTGTCTGCATGGGTTCTCTCCGGTGACTTCGGCTTCCTCCCACAGTCCAGAGACTGGCCGCTCTGGCGGTCAGGTTAATTGCTAACTCTAAATTACCAGTAGACATGTGAATGTGTCTGCCCTGCGTTTGACTGGCGACCAGGGTGTACCCCAGCTGTCGCCCCATATTAGCTGATATTAACTTCGTAAGGATAGGCGGTGTAGATAATCACACTCTCCCAAAACATCTTGGCAGAATTTGTCAACTGTATAAGATACAGTAGAAGACGCGATTGGGCTGACTCCATGTTTTTGTCACGGAATCATTATTTGAAAAGAGAATTTACCTCAATTTTAATTAAAATGCTGCCATCCACGAGAGGAGAAATGGCATGAGGGAGGACAAACAAGGACGAATGAGCTTCAGTGTTCGTCAACGCTTCGTATGGCTTCAGAGGGCACACTGTTCTATTCACTCGTTTCCCATGGTTCCCGCTATCATTGCCTGGTTTCCCTTGCTCCCTCTATCTGAATCCTTAATAGCATGACAAGACATTAAACAGTCTGGAGAGGGGATACAGCTAACAAGACTCAGCAGTCACTGGCTGCCTACCAATAGAGGCTTATAAAATAAGACTGGCTGGAAAGAGAAAGGGAGAGATTAAAGTGGTATTCAACTAACCCTCTCCGGCCTTCTGTTGGTATAAATGGAAAGATAGACGGGGTGGGGCGGTAAGAGAACTGCAGACAGAAAATTTGAATGAAAGGGGGAATGGGAAATGAATAGCTAATCAGGCGGAAATGGGAAGGGCAGAGGAACAGGCCGATAGAGATGGGTACTGCATAGGTCTTGGCTTTTATCAGAACCGCCAAACAGACAGGAAAACCTTACCAAAGGTTTAGATCCTCGGATTTCTTGTCGTGCAAGGTTAAGAGGGTTCTTTTTTTTCACAATAGTTTCTATTGATTTTGAATTGAGAAGATGTCTTTTCTATTCTGTTTGCCCTGGTGGTAACATTGTTTTTTTCTCTTGTAAAAATATTGTATTGGGTGAGAGGAACCAAAACTATCTTTTGATTATGTACGGAAACAGTACACAAACCAGTGGCGCCTATCAGTTTCAGTAAACAACCTAGTATGATTCAATGCAAAAAAGGGTATCAAACACTGCATTATTACTTTACAGTTAAATATTTACATTTATTCAAACAATTCAGTATAACAATATATATATATATATATATATATATATATATTATAAGTTCGGGAGAAGAGAATAATTTGTTTCAATGTTTGTCTAAAAAGAAAGTCTTGATGAATAATCAAAGTTGTAAAAGTCCATCTGTTGCTTGCAAGTAGGAGGTCAAATACACAAACACGGTGCTCTGTGGAGATGGCGTCTCCGAGCAGTCAAAACACTAGACCACATGGGAGATAGCAGAAATAAAAACTTAATCCTTGGTTTATGTCACTTGTTTTTATTGTTAAGTTGCAGGTAACAGAGTTCCTTTGTTCGAGCATTTGTGAGAAAGCATGTTTGACTGCCCTCCTTTCTCCAGACAAAGCTGCAGAAGGAAACTTTTGAATCACCCTACTTTTGCACACTACTATTTGTCACTTCAATACAGACAATAGGGTTATATTAAACTATTATAAATTTCATATAATACATATTTGACAATATAAAATCTATTAGAACAGTGATTCTTAAAGTGTGGTACGCGTACTGCTCCCTCTAGTGGTATGCCAAAGAATCCCTGAAATAAAAAGAATTAATATATATATTTTTTTACTAAACATTTCATACCTGCAAACTAGTCACCTTTCGGCGAAATTTGCCGTTTTCAACTCAAAATAGGTAATTTACGTGAATCGTGTAGATCAGAAGTTTTCTTTTAAGGGAAGGGGTGGGGGAGGTGCGCTAGAGGTTGGCGTCCGCCCCTAGCGCGCCTAACGGAGTGTGCCGGCTGGCTTTATGCGCGTGCACATGTGCGAGTTTATGCAAGTTTATCCAATAGCATCCAGCTGCAGCCCCGCAGACTCGCCTCCGGCTAGACACTAGTGGCTGGACACCAGTGAATAGACAGTCTATGTCATTTCTGTTTCGCCGCTAATTTCCGTTTTCACCGCTGGATGGACAGCATTCTATTTTTTGTTACTTAAATTCAGCCTAGATCACTATTTTGTGACTTACGGTTTAGCTTAGCAGCTAGTTATGTAGCATCGGAGGCGTCCAATGAGTCCAAAGTCCTTTTAGGCAAGTCATGCCATTCGCCACCATCTTTGCAACGCCTCTGGGCAGCTCTAACAAGGCCAACCTCCTATCTCAATCAATGGGCAGAGAGTCAGAACTGCACTTTCACGGGTTATCGGTATAGAAACAGCAGTAGAATATGATAAAAATCGCTGGAAAAGTTTGATGACTTTGCCCCAAAATAAGGTTTAAAACGCCTTTTCCCCCACCGGTTACTGTTACCATGTATGCGCAAGAGTTCACGACACCAACCTTAAAACCTGTTCTACTCTAGTTTATTTGGACCATTTCTTTTCTGTAGGATAAACGGGAACCTATATTAGTGGGAAGATGTGAAATATCTGTATACATGTCACTAATTAATAAATAAATGAAGATGGAACACTTTTCTTTTTAATTTCCAAAGTTCGCCTGGAAAAATAAATTGCACAGTGTATCTATCACTATAAAACATTGAGATCAAAGGCAAAAAAACTCATCCATTTCAAAGCCCAGGTTGTAGACAGTAACTCTGCAAAGTTTTGATTTAATTGGGTGAAGCAGAACAAATCTAGAGAGGTTTGAGTGAAGAGTGGTCCGGCGAGAGGCCAAAACCAGAAAATCAGCCTTCTGGGCACATCTCAGCCAATCCTGGCTCGATTTTGATGATTGACACCTCATTTTAATCGTCAGAGCCAATAGAATTGAGGTAAACACCGCTAAAAGAGACTGGCAGCTCTTTTAGCCAATCAGACGCAGCCCTGGAGAAAGTCCGTGTTTTTTCGCAAACTGACTTGCCGAGACGAAAAACCCTGCACATCTGAGCCGTATATGCCCGTATATGGATTTGTTTCACTTCCGGGTTGAAATAACACTTCCGGGTAACATTTAGCGTCCGGCAGAGACAAACAAACGGGATAAATAATTTCTTTTGCATGAAAACAACAAACGTAAGTGACAAATTGTGATTGAAAAGCGAAGTTTGGCTGGTGCTTGTTTGGACTTATCTTGGGAAAGGTTTGACTGAGGGATATGATGCACATAGTGTCTTAATCTGTGGGCTCTCGGCTAGCGGTTAGCTATCTCGGTTTTGTTGTTAGCTCAATGCGTCGCCCGGTACTCGGTGAAATAGTTAACATGGTACCGTCTTTTTGGGAGTGATATTTGCATATTTCTTTTCACATTTTTGTGCAATGCTCACGTTGTGTTTGGAGCACGTTCAAACGGGCTGATGGCTTTGTAGCCCAGACTCTGACGTTTACAGCGATATGCAGCATTCATACATCCGTTTGGTTTTTAGTTAACAATATGTGTCTGTAGTCAACAGTTGTGAGCGTTTGTGCCCAATTGGGGCACGCTCGAGTGGAAAAGGTTTAATTTACGTCTCTATCCAGAATGCCGGTGTTACGCCATCGTCTCCGCTGTCGCAAAACCTCAGCTGTGCGCATGCGTCAGTGGAACCAGACGATAGGTTTAAATGTTTCCCGGCTTGACTGTTAAAAAGCAGATGATTGGCTTTCCAGCGGGAGGGGAGGGACATGCGCATACAACCGCCATCTTTGCCGTTACGGGTTTTCCTACAGGAGTTGTATTGAGGATTAAGGAAGTGGCATGTCTCCTTATATATATAGTCTCTGATGAGTCTCTCGTCTTCTTCTTTAATTCAGCGGCAGACTTCAGATCAAACGTTTACAGTGCATGCCGTCCCAGATGGATAGATTATAATTCATAAGAGTTTACAAAAATCCAATTAATAACTTTCCAAAAACAAAGGAATTGAACAATGTAGGTAAAAAAGCTGTGTGTGGTGGATGAACTGTAAAAAAATAGTGGTAGTGGTAACAAAAATAAAAAAAAACATGTATAAATGTAAAGACGATTTTTTTAACTAGCTAGTTTGTGCATTTGAATTCTGACATGACCTATAAATCATCGACAGTTTATTTTTTCTTACTACTGACATCTACATGGCGCGTCAAATTTGAAAAGTGAATGACGATATTGAAATGACGTCTGCTGTCCATCCACTGGTGTCTAGCCGGAGGCGAATCTGCGGGCCTCTCAGTTTAAGGTCCCCCCCCCCGCCCCCGGTCAGCCGGCCCCCCCGTCTGGTTTAGTTATTACATCTATAAGAACAGTTTTTTACATTTATTTTAGTACAATGTTCATTCAACTTTTATGTGCAATACATTTTAATTCAATCATTATTTAAGTAGTTTTTTCCCCCAATATTTAAGCACAGTCTTACTGTTGAAACTGTGTAAAATGTTACAATGGCTGACAATATTAAATATACTTCTTTAGGAATAAAACCTTCTGCCTTGTTTTTGATGAATACACCCAATCAGTCCCCACAAAACTTCACCCAATACATCTTTTGGATAAAATGTGCCTGTTTTCCTTCACGTCCTGGTTGTGTGTCCTTACCGCAGTCCTGTGTGTATCGAAGCTGGGTAGTGATATTAACTTTAACAAGGCAATGTCATGTGCGCAAATGTTTAGCTAACCAGCTAGCTAAACATCCCGGTATAGAAGTCTCTACAGAAGCCTCGTCTTCCCTTTCAGGCTGGCCCGTTGGCTGATCGTAAGGTCCGGCTGATCTGGGCCCAGTTATTTCACTTCTAGTTTCTCAAACGGCTCTTTGAGAAGAGAATGTATCGAGTTAGGTCTGGTCTTGTTGGAGGGATACGGCAGATATCTGAATTCACAAATATTACCGGGTATATAATTCACGTTTCAAAAACACATACACATATTGACTATTTGTCAAATGTATTTTTATCTAAACAAACATTTTTTCCCTGTCGCTCAAGGTCGGGCCACCTCCCATTGCCCTCAATGGACCAGCTGCCACTGACACAAACGGCATAGCACATAGCTTAGCCTAGCAATGCGTAAAGTGGACCGTTTGCCGACCGTTTGTAACGACCCCCTTTCTGGACAAGGACCCGCCTGGTGAACGACGCGTGGACCCGACGACGGCGGAGCGGTGACGTGTGGAACCCCCCCCCTCTGGGCGTGTCACACTGCGTTAAAATATTATTGCATTAACTGCACTTTATAGTGACTGATTAGTCACATCAGTCACTATAAAGTGTTAATTTTTTACAGCCCTAGTGTTTTTTCATCAATCCCAGAACTCAGTTACGAGGAATTTTAGTCTCATTTAGGGGCATTTAGGGGCAGTTGTTCTTTCATGCACCTATCATCGTTTATGGTTGCCACCCAGTGAAACACATTCATGCCTTTGCCTATAGACTTTGCATTCTTAAGTACTTCTAGTAGATATTAGTAAGACAGTGAAATACATTTGACAGTGACAGTTTAGGGAAATATGCTGAGTTATTATTTATGACAGAATTACCACACCAATGGCTGCAGTCTCAACCACTGTGACTTCATGGTCCTCGTAAAATAGACTTACTTTGGTTTGCATAGTGCTGCTCCTCAGGGCAGGTTGGATTTGGACTGTCTGGTTTATTGAATAATGAATACATTTTCAGAGGTCTTTGGTCTTTAAAGGACAATCAAAATGACAACAGGGAAGTCCGTAGAAGTCAATCCTCAATTTAAAGTTCTGATAAAGAGTGATCTTGAATATATTGTCTATTCAGTGGAAGAAAATATGATAGATGTTCACCGTATTTTATCTAATGAGTTCTAATTCCAGTTGTGTATATTTAACATTAATATTATAATAAGTTATATTATAATTAGTTACATTTGGCTCCATCAGTTCAGGAATTCAAGGTAAACACTTTGCAGCACTCCTTGAGATCTTTCCACAGACAGCAGCCTGAGGATTATGGAAGCAGGGTTTTGGCGGGAGCATCACCAGTTAAAACGCCGGCAACAACTTGAGCATTCGGAGAAATGGTGTGGCCGACCCATCATTAAATTAACCAGAATCAAGTTGCCAAGTTTGAACAGTAAAAGTAAGGAAATGTTTTTGCCGGTGCTGTACCAGAATCCTGGGCAGATTTTGACATCGAACTTAACACAAATATATGAATCAGAAGAGTTATTGTCAGTGATTGTACGTTATTTTGCAAGGTCCTGTAGTCCTATCCTCGCAATGCGAAATAATCAGAAACCTTTAAATGTGGAGAAAGGAAGGAAGGAAAGAAAATACTATGCAATAAAACAAATGGCAGCTTCATTTGATGTGTGAATGTAATAAATAAATAAATGAACTCCAGCAATGTTTCAAAGCAATCTCATCTTTTATGCATGCTCTTGCTCTCATCTTGCATAGTTTATACATGCTCTTGTTCTGGCTTTTCATTTGCCTTATATTTTAGATCTAGATTCAAATGAATATACATCCAGAGCTGAAAGCAAACTTATTGCAGCTAGTAGACTTTCATTCTCTCTTAATCTTTCCCCATATAAACAATTTCTGCATGCACAATTATTTACCGACCTAACTGATCCACTCGGTTTCCATCCACTACCGTCTCAAATAAAGGCCAAAACAAGGGCCAGTGCCACTGCAATCAGAAAACATTACCAAAATATGTTAGACATATCAGAAATTTGACATGGCAATTAGTGCATAACATCAGACAGTATGACAAAGCACAACAAGACAAAATAGTGCAGGAAAATGGCATGTTTAAACAAATTTTCAATTTGACAAGGTATGAAATGAACTATAAGGCTATGGACTAGAGCAGTGGTTCTCAACCGGTGGGGAGTTGGCTACAGGATGGGAGGAAAAAAGAATTCACGGAAATTCCCCAATGTTGAAATGCGGTTGTGGTTGGACTATTATAACACACAAATCCTCCTCCTGGCGACTTTTGTGTCAAAAGCGACTAGAGACTAATCTAGTGACATGTATACAGCATATTTCATCATTTAAACAAGTCTCCTGAAGAGAAACGGTATCGCTCTCTCCCCCTCCGCCTGCTGCTCTGTGGACGTGTGTCTGTGTATGTGTGTGTGTGTGTGTGTGGGGGGGGAGAGAGACAACTCAGACAACTCTTTTTTGGAGTTTTACCTGCCAACACTACCGAATTTCCCGTTTTATATGCTATCACCCGGACACCCGGTTGTTATTTCTCCCGGGAAACGTTGCATATGCGCCCAACCCCCCCCCCCCGTCAACAACTCAGACCAGAAAGCGAGCGAGAAAAATGTCAGCCCCCACTCTTGTCGACAATTCATGGACTCGGATCTCCCGTATTTTTGTGTTGGCAGGTTTGGTTTAACTCTGAAAAGTGAACCACAGGATCTTATGATGGACGTGTGTTGCGATATAAACAAACGAACCATCAACGCCGACATAAAAGCCTCGTATTAACGAGAGCGGCGTGAGAGACCTCCAGCTTACAGCGAGGTCTCTGCGCAAGACCGTCCGCCTGACGAGCACAGCGGCCGGGCAGCTCCAGCTGGTCGCATCGCTTCATGGAGCTTCTCAAGTCCGATAATGGAATCATCCCTCACCCTGGCGCTTCTGCCTGCACTCACTCGGGAACAACGCTTTGCTTTTTGATGCGTGTTGAGCTCAATGTGAAATGTCTGCACTTATTGTACGTCGCTCTGGATAAGAGCGTCTGCTAAATGCGTAACATATAAATGTAAAATGAAAACTTGAAGCGAATAGTCCTAAAAATTCCTAAAATGTTGTCAGAAGTGAATTTTGTGATTAATAAGGTGAGAGGCGCGCGTGGACGCTACGGCCGCCGGGGGGGGGGGCGGTGATATGGTCGACTGAGGGCGGAAGCTACGACCGCCGGTTGAAGAGGAATCTACGCGGCTCGGACCAAAGTCAGTTTCTCGCGTGAGAAATACAAGGTGTGGCGTGTGAGCGCGTGAACGGGTTGAATGCGTGAGACATGAGAGCCCTGAAGGCTTATTGAGCTGCAGAGTGACAGCAGGCTGAAGGAACTCTTTACCTCCTGCCCTCTTTCGTCATTCTGGCAGCAATGATGCACAAATACCCTCAACTCTGTGACGCCGCCTTGAAGATTCTCCTCCCTTTCGCGTCGACATGTTTGTGTGAGGCAGGATTCTCAAAAATGACTGCACTCAAAACGAAATACCGCAATCGGGCACAAATCAAGGATGATTTGATGTTTATCAGACATTGCACCAAGAGTGGAGGATCTTTTGCAAGGCAAAGCAGGTTCAGGTCTCACATTAACATCGCCTGCCTGCAAGCTTCTGTAAAAAATGAAGATAATACATTCATATCAGAGGTCTGGTGCCAATTCCCAATTATTATAGCCTAGTAATGATAATAGGCTTACCTACCGCTACTGAGGATGAACATAAAAATAATAATAATAATTAATGTGTGGGCCTAAAAATAATAGCCCTAGGGGCTATCTATATATCTATCTATATATCTATCTATCTATCTATGCAAGGTGGTGTAGTGGGGGTGAGGACGGCGGCGGGAAGGGGGGCGCCGATTACCATGAACCAGCTTTGGGGGGGCCCAGCTTGCAAAAGGTTGAGAACCCCTGGACTAGAGGGATATAGAATACACAAATAAAAAATAAAGGATAAGAAGAAATTCAAATTCAAAATAAAAAGTTAAAAATAAAGTGCTCCAGCGAACAGATAACCATACTCCACACAACTGTGTTGTGAATGTATGTGAAAGTGACAAGTGTATGTGCTTGTGGAGTGTAAAGGGCGTGACCTGATGTTCAGCTCCCACTTGAGGTCCTGGGTGATGATGGAGCCCAGGAAACGGAAGGAGTCCACAGCGGTGATGGAGGGGTCACACAGGGTGATGGGGGAGGGTGGGACTGCGTGCTCCCAGAAATCAACCAACCATCTCCACGGTCTGCAGAGCGTGGAGCTCCAGGTTGTTCTGGCTGCACCACGTCACCAGGTGGTCAGACTCCCACTTGTAGGCGGCGATCCGTCCAATGAGGCTGGTGTCATCCGCAGACTTCAGGAGCTTAACGGACTGGTGGCTGGAGGTGCAGCTGTTGGTGCACAGGGAGAAGAGCAGAGGGGGGAGAACGCAGCCTTGAGGGGAGCCGGTGCTGATGGACCCAGAGCCTGAGACGTGTTTCCCCAGCTTCACGCGCTGCTTCATGTCGGACAGCAAGTCCGTGATCCCCTTGCAGGTGGAGTCAGGTACTTGCAGATGGGAGAGTTTGTCCTGCAGCAGAGACAGGATGCTGGTATTAAAAGCAGAGCTGTCCACAAACAGGATGAAGTGGAGGGCCATGTTGACACCATCATCTGCAGACCTGTTGGTGGAGCTTTGGGGGATGGAGTCAGACCATTGTCTATCAAATCTGCAGTAGAATGCATTCAGCTCGTTGTTTTGGCTTGTAGTTTGTGAGGCGTTTCAAGCCTTTCTAAACTGAAGCAGAGGTGAGCTGTTGTTGCAGTTTCTCAGAGTACAGTCGTTTAGCATCTCTCATTGCCTTGCTAAACTTGTATTTTGACTATGTACACAAGTCTTTGTCCCCAATCCAAAATTCATGATCCTTCTGCAGTCGACGGTAAACCAGGGTTTGACATTGTTATAACTCACCCCGCTGCATGATGGGACCAAGCTGTCCTCACAGAAGCCAATGTAAGTCATAGCATCTGTGAACTCATCCAGACTGTTGGTACCAGTCCTGAAAACAGCCCAGTCTGCGCAGTCCAAGCACGGCCGAAGATCCTCTAGCGCCTCACTGGTCCTCCATAATACTGTGGACCAGTGAGGCGCTAGAGGATTATGTTTATTGAGTATGTTTCAAATGATTCGGAAGGAATCCACGAGACACATTGATGTTTGGCTCCTTGTTTCTTGCCGTAACATAATCAGGTACAATTGTTTGCATTTTTGGTTCATCTTCCTATTCAAGCCAAACTATGACGTTCTGATGAAAAGCAGTTCTCTAGCTTTGATTTACATGTGTCGTGTAGTGTGTGAAACGATTTCAAAGTTTGGTCGTGAAGAAAACAATCTTAACGTAATTCAGGAGAGTAGCTGTATTTCTTCACCCACCTGCTCCGCATTAGCCGTGTTAGTTAATCTCGTCAGATTAGTTGGTGGTTTATGTGTTTAGGCTTGGTGGACCCCTTGGTTATGTAACGTTCACGTTTGCCCCAACTATGAATAAAAACATAATTCCTTCCATTTTGCCAGGTCCACCTGCTCCACTGTTCTCGACAAACATTCACTTAAGACTCAAGTTTGTTTCGGCCCCATTCTTTACTCTAGATTTACCTGTTCTGACTGACAGAGCGTAAACCTCTGTAAAGGTGTTAATTCAAATGAATAAAGCAGAAATATACAAGTAAGATACTAGTTAAAATGGGATATCTGGAGCAAATTGTAACTTGCTTAATGTCTACCCCCCGTGAAACCTTTCTTTGAGGTGCCAAATCTCCCGGTCTTGTTTACCAATCGTAGCGTTTTCCTCCTCATTCCAGAACCTCGCGGGTCATTTTGTTTGACAATTTGAATCCAGCTCCAGGCTTTTGATGGAAGAAATCCTGTTTATCTCGCGGCAATGTGGTATCCACGCATTCCCATCCATCACTTGCACGTGTGCGTGCGTGCGTGCGTGCGTGTGTGTGTGTGTGTGCGTGTGTGTGTGTGTGCGTGGGTGCGTGTGTGTGTGTGTGCGTGGGTGGGTGGGTGTGTGTGTGTGTGTGCGTGTGTGTGTGTGCGTGTGTGTGTGTGTGTGTGTGTGTGTGTGTGTGCGTGCGCGTGCCGCGAGAAAGCCATCATCTTTTACAACACGAGCCAATTTCATCCAATAAGGTGCCGGAGATGAGTGAGCATCCGTTTCTGTCTTGAAAACACAAACCCACTCACTCTCAACCCCTTCTCTCCTACACACACGTGCACTAATCTTTAATGCACTAACACACTTCAAGGTCAGAATCTAAAGTAAAGCAATGAGGTCTCCCACTGTGCCATCTGTCGGCCTCATACATATGTCTCACTTGTTGCAGTTTGCGCTTGTTCCTTGCCTTCTAGTGTGCTTCTGGCCTTTGGTCCTCATAATATTCCCTTGGCCTGATCGCTTCATCTGGGTGTGAACTTCTAATCGGAAAACCAGCAGGCCCTTTCCTGCAGCCATTTTGAGTCGGCATAGCGGGGAGGTGTGGGAGCACAGTCGAAACAAATGTTGTTAGCGTTAGCTCTGTTCTCGTAGACTGTCTCAGTGAGCAAGCGCCTAAGATCACCAGGAACCTGAAAGTGAAGCAGCTTGATGGAACTCAGCCATCATTCATTTGATGATTTACACACGTCCTCTTCCAACTGTAGTCAAAGCAGCTCCACTAGAGTGGGGCTGTCAGTATATTTCCTAGAATGTGTGCTTGGGTGAATATGTTTGAACACAAAGAAGCATTTAATCTAAAATATTTTCTTTTTCTATGTTTTTTACATTTTTGTGTTAATGATAACTTCTGATAATACTTCTGAAATGCTTATGTTTGGTTTGTTTCATGTGCATAATCGGCTTTCACTTGCTAGTGTTTATTCATACTGAAGATGGCGATTATGGAGCAAAAGTGTTAAGCTCTCCCTGCAACATGGGTAACATACGTTTCCTATGTTGCTGTGAGGAAACGTAGATGAACGGAGGGGAACTGCAGGTTCAATGAGTTCACCTGAGGCTCACCTTTCCATAATCGACTGTCAGAGGGACAGGACCTTTTTTGCTACTTCAGCGCCACATACAGCGTGTGGCTTTATCAATGAACATTTAAAGCTGCAGATATTAAATAAATCCCACGGATTCTAACTTGCACAACCCTCGGTCGAATTAAAGACCCGTTACTAAGCAGGACTACAGGATCAATGTACGTAGTTAAACACCCATTGTTCCCTTGAATTCTATCTACTATGGGGAGATGGAGAAGGGCAATGGCAGGTTAATAAGCTGCATGGATTTTGCTTAGAAAGGCGATGACATTTCCCCAGGTGGTTCTGACAACGTTCGCGTTAACGTGGAAGTGTCTTAAAACCTTTCTCTCTGCAGGACATCAGCGGCCCAGGCCTGTGTTCTCAAAAACAAGTGTGATTATATTCTATACAAATCTAGGAGAAAATGACTCCTCTTCTCACTTAGTAAAAACTTGTTAACATGAGTTTATCGTCTCCATCACTAGTTTCAATCACCTCATGGTATTAATTTAGTAAATGATGATCCATTTAGAGTAAGACATGTTAAATGCTTTAAGGCCATCTTACTGTGATTTGAAAAATATCTCGCTTTACCAGATTCGTCCACAGCGTCTCTGCTGTCCAGCTATGGTGACTTCTGTTCACAACGTGGAGACGACCAAGTCCCTGTACGCGAGTCTTTGAAGCAGGCAGTCCAAAAAGCAAAGAGTGACCTCACGCTTACTATGTCAACTTGTTATATGCAGTCTATGTCCCCACCCCCCACCTCTCAAACTGCCTGCAGCCCTGAAATTGGACCATGCTACCTGTCTTGAATAGAGGGAGTGAGAGATTAGCCCCTAGAAAATGGATCAGGAGTCAGGCGTTGGATCGCCAACAAAGAAACTCCCTCACGACAAGAACATTACGGCTAAGTGGCTAAGAGTGTTTCTTAATCATGAAACATGTCCGCCTTCAAGTCAGGAGTGTTCAATTATGCTCTCTGTAATTTCTTCTGTATATTTAATGGACAACGGAGAGTAGAAACCGTGTTAAACAACTAACTGCACTCTGGCGTTGCTACCGTAGAATTTAATGTGTGGATAGTGAAGGATACACATTCTACTATTTGACATCTTTGGTCAAGGTCAGTCCTTAGCTCTTGGCTTTCATCTGTCTTATGTCTTCCTCTTGGAATAAAAATGTAAGCTGGAGAAGAGACACATAAACACGCACTGCAGTGAGACAAATCACTACTTTTCTCTTTTCCCACAGCCAATAATTGCACTGACCATTAAATGTCGGCACATCGACCTAGTGAGTGGAACACTGTGTTTGACGTAAGGTGTCTGTATATACAGAGGGGGAACCTTTTAAAAGCTATAATTCAACTCAGTAAGCGCCTTTACTTCAGTGTCCATAGGACAAAAAATGAGTGAATGATAAAATGTAAAACTGAGGCGCTTGACAGCAGGATCTATCAAAGGGATATATCTATGTCCTCCAGCCAAATCAATGGCTGCACAGTTGTGTTGCACCTCAGAAGTGCTGGAGGCTTGGACACTGTTCATGGACGTGGTCCATAGTACTGCTCCCAAGGAGGGTTTTTTGAGACTATTATCAAGTTGGTGTCTTGTGTGTGCCAAACGGTTAAAAAAAGCCATGGGTTTTCCATCATTCATTCTCCAGTTGGTGAGTTCTTGTCCTCAGTGCTGCCTGGTGTGAGAGCCAATTGGTGCGTGTGGATGTGCGAGCCAGCCAATGTTGTAATGCATTAAAAAAGGGATCTGAGTTGTAACTAATGCTGACTCATAACCAGAGAGTCTGCCTGAAAGCAGAGACAGACACCGTAACACGAGGCCATGGTGTTAGTGAAAGGCGCTGATCACCAACCTGTCATCCAAATCACAGGTTTAATATTTATATATACTTTCAAACCAGTTGTGAACATTTTCTTCGGACTTTTTTACACCAGGTTTTTTACTGTTTTTTGTTGAGTTAGAGATGCTAGAAAATAATTGTTTATCCCTGCTAAAATATGAACCAAATTATTTTAATAAAATCATTTAACTACGGTAAACAACGTCTAAGCAATGTATATTAAGTGGATCACTATGAGTTACTTTCTTTGAGTAGGATACATAAACACTTCTGAACATTATTTTAAAAACAAAACCAACCAACCACACACACACACACACACACACACACACACACACACCTACAGTGTATAGCCTCGGATTTTGTTGGGAACTCATATCCTTGGACAATAACATTAAATTATTACATCAATGAAATTGAAAGCGACTCCTCAAAACATAAATAAACCTTTTCAAATGTCCTGATTAATTTAAGAGCAAATCATTCATTATATACCTACATTATCATAACGTTAGTATGTGCTCAGCCGAAGGCTTTCTGTTTTTTTGTGTTTTATGTGGTTGCTTGTGGACACGTGGGTTATGAGAATTATGTGTTTTAATGAGATGGTCCCGGGAGTCCTTCATTTATTAGTTTCACTGAAGCTGGATTGTAAACAGAAAAAATGCTCTATAGTGTTTAAAATGAGTTCCCCCAATTATTTCGGTAGAAGTCTAAGCACTAATAGCTGCATTAGCCACTCTGAGTATTGTGATTAATCCTGATTTATGGCCTCCTGTTATTTAATAAAAACACTTTAGTAAACACACATTAGCTGATGTCAGTGTAATAGCTATGTGTGGTTATAAAACCAACAGTCGTTCTGTTGTAACTGGTTTTGGATAATGGAAATGGTTTTGTGGTAGTATGACATAATGTAATCTGTTTTTATGAAATCTAGTTTGTGACGCATGGCTGTTTGTATCTAAGGACTTGAAATCTAATTATCAAGCAAAAATGTTTTCTTACCAGACCATACTGTATGTTGCCGTAAGTTGAAATCACTGCAGTCTTTGGTTTTACAGAATGGACGCCAACGTCTACATACAGACGTGTGTAGTGTATTTTTTGTAAAAGAAACCAAATGATGGTTTGAACCAGATTAACAGTAATCATAAACCAAGATGGCAACAGCCAAAATGCCAAAAAAAAGGTTGAAGAACTGTAGTGAGCAAACTTACATCCACATCATACAGTCGGTACTACGTGTCCTTTGATGCTTGTATTGTACCTGCAGCACGTTACATTTAGCATAATTACATAATCTACTTTATTGTGCAACGTCTTGATCAGACAAGGGTGGTAATATATGAATATAACTAACTTTTTGGACGTTATCCACTGAATTGTTTTTGTTCTGTATTATATTCAATTCAATTCATTTTATTTTGTATAGCCCAAAATCGCAAATTACAAATTTGCTTCGGAGGGCTTTACAGTCTGTACACATGCAACATCCTCACATCGGCACAGGAACAACTCCCCAAAAAATGAAAAAACCCTTCCAGGGAAAAAAGGGAAGAAACCTTAGGGAGAACGTCAGAGGAGGGATCCCTCTCCCGGGATGGACAGACTGCAATGGATGTCATGTGTACAGAATGACTCATACAGATGTAGAATACATTCAATTTCTATAACAGAAATTATTCAAAGAATTCCAAGTAGCCGGCCAGATGTATGACAGGACCACTGCAGGGGCCACCACCGTCAGATCGAACCACCATCCACAGAAGACTGTGGGGAGGGAAAGCAAAGACTTTAGGAAAGGTTAATAGTGATATGAATCATATTTATGATGATGATGATGATGATGACAGCAGCAGCAGGTGCCAGCAGGGCCACGGCCAGAGTCAGGACCAGGGTCCTGACGGAACTACGATCTGCAGAGACCTGCTCGGCGAGAAAGCACAAAGAACTCCCAGGAAGGAGCTGAATTAGTCATGTGCATTAATGCAACGTGGATTTTAGTGAAAGGGGAGAGAGAGAGAGAGAGAGAGAGAGAGAGAGAGAGAGAGAGAGAGAGAGAGAGAGAGAGAGAGAGAGAGAGAGAGAGAGAGAGAGAGAGAGAGAGAGAGAGAGAGAGAGAGAGAGAGAGAGAGAGAGAGAGAGAGAGAGAGAGAGAGAGAGAGAGAGAGAGGAGTTCGGTGTGTCCTAAAAAGTCCCCCGGCAGTTTAAGCCTATAGCAGCGTAACTAAGAGCTGGTCCAGGCAAACCTAAGCCAGCCCTAAATATAAGCGGTATCAAAGAGGAAAGTTTTGAGCTTTATCTTAAAGGAGCTGACTGAATCTGCCCCCCGGACTGAAAGTGGAAGCTGGTTCCACAAAAGAGGAGCTTGATAACTGAAGGCTCTGCCTCCCATCCTACTTTTAATAACTCTAGGAACAACAAGTAACCCAGCATCTATAGAACGCAGCTGCCTTGCAGGGCAGTACGGTGTTACAAGCTCTTTAAGATAAGAAGGTGCCTCACCAGCAAGCGCCTTGTAGGTGAGGAGAAGAACCTTAAATTCTATTGTTGATTTAACAGGGAGCCAGTGCAAAGCAGACAATACAGGCGTGATATGGTCTCTTTTATTAGTTCTTGTTAATACACGTGCTGCAGCATTCTGAATCAACTGAAGAGGTTTAAGAGATTTGCAAGAACACCCTGCAAACAAAGAATTATAGTAGTCCAGTCTGGAGGAAACAAATGCATGAACCTAATTTTTCTGCATCACCTTGAGACAGGAAATTCCTGATTTTCGATATATTACGTAGATGAAAAAAGGCAGGTCCTTGAAGTATTCTTTATATGAGAGTTGAAGGACATATCCTGGACGAAGAGAACTCCAAGATTCTTGACGGTGCTGCTGGATACCAGAGAAATTCCATCCATAGAAACTGTATCACGTGACAGCTGACTTCGAAGGCTCTCTGGGCCCATCAAGATAACTTCTGTTTTTTCGCATCTTTAGCATCAGGAAGTTGCAGGTCATCCAGGTTTTGATGTCTCCAAGACATTCTTAAAGTCTAACGAACTGTTCGGTCTCCTCTGCCTTGATTGACAGATACAATTGAGTATCGTCTGCATAACAATGGAAGTTGATGCAGCGTTTTCTGATAACGTCGCCCAAAGGAAGCATATAAAGGGTAAATAAAATGGGTCCAAGCACAGAACCTTGTGGGACTCCGTGACCAACATTGGTGGTCTTCGAGGATTCTCCGTTTACAAGCACAAACTGGGATCGATCCGACAAATAGGATTTAAACCAGCTAAGTGCAGTTCCTTTAATACCAATCAAATGTTCTAGTCTCTGCAGCAAGATACGATGATCGATGGTGTCAAAGGCGGCACTGAGGTCCAGCAAGACAAGAAAAGAGACAAGTCCTTGGTCCAATGCAAGTAGGAGTTCATACAATATAAACATATGTGGTTGAAGCAAAACCTAAAACCGGTATCGTTAAAGTCTATGGTTACCCAACAGAAGATGGAGGAAGCTGAACATTTCCTTATACACTGGATGATGTCAGCAGTGACGTAATGGGTTCAGACAAAGTGAGCTAAATCAACTTTTTTGTAAATAAAACACATGTTGTCTTCCTCACCCAGTTTCTTGTGTCTGGCTCCTACCACATTCCAAGCCACTGCAATTCAAAATATGTCATCTTACTGCATAATTTACCATCCTGACTGAATCACTCAAATATCAGCAAGCATGCCTGCATGTCTTCCTGGCTGCTGCTGATTTCATGCTATAGGGATGCTATAATTCATTATTGAGCGATAGGATAGGCCAGAAATAACACAGGAAATCATGTTTTGTATTAACCCCACGGGTAAATAACAAACTCACCACCATAACAGTGTGCAGTTCTAGCTGGAATATGAGCCAAATATATACAGGATGCATTGACCTAGTAACGTGCCTATGGAAAAAAAATATAAATAAAATGCCAGAGAAATTGGCGGTACTAACAGGAATAAAGGCAATTTTATTTTTAATTCTCACCGTCTCAAAAGAAAAACAGCCATTAAAGCCAACATTTTCTTACTTTCCGTACTTAACTATCTTCTGTAAATAATAGCTTGTATACATGGTATGAATTGATTAGAGAGGGAAAAATGTCCCTTTCTGTTGCCAAGACCGAATCCTCTGCATACAAATTTAATTTAAAAAAAGGTTACAAGCGTGGTATTTGAAAATAGCTTGTGGCTACTGATCAATGTTAACGATACCTTGATGATGAATTACACATACATGAAAATTGAGAAGCTCTTTGAAGTGAACAGCAAGCAGTCACCATCATTCTGCAGTGCTTTTGTGCATATAATGTGACTGTCTTGCTAGTTTAATATCAAGCTCTTCCAACAACAGTTAGGACAATTCAAACAAATTGCATTTCTAAAAGCACTTCTTTTACATTACATGTCATACATCTGACGCTTTTATCCAAAGCAACATACAATAAGTACATTTCAACCATAGGGATACAAACTCGAAGAAACAAGCAACAAGGAAGTGCTATTTCATCAATAATGCCAAAGTACTACAATTTGTTAGTGTTTTTAGCCATGGTTCAGTCGAGTCTGAAGAGGTGTGTCTTTAGTTTGCGGCGGAAGTTGTAAAGGCTCTCTGCAGTCCAGATGTCAGGCAGTTCATTCCAACATTTCAGAGCAAGGACAGCAAAGAGTCGTGATCTTGTCAAATGTTTTGTACTTCAGTTTTGTCAATGTTGATTTTCAGATGGTGAGCCGACATCCCCTGACACAGCCGACAGAGTTGGTGTCGAGCAGGGGTCCCCTTCGTGACACACATAACCCCCCGGTCAGGAAATAGGTTTTGTGGCCCTTACAAGAAAAACTTTGGGGACCCCTGGTGTAGAGCAAGAAGAGGAGGGGACAGAACCCTGAGGAACTCCAGTTGTAAGACAACAAGGTTTCGACACAGATCCTTTACAACCGGTCGGTGCGACCATCATGGTAGGACGAGAGAAGGAACAGAGCAGAGCCTGTGACACCAAGCAGCAGAAAAGTCCAGAAGGTTGAGGACAGAGGCGAGAGAGGCTCTAGCAGTGTTGAGTTGCTCTGAGACAGCAAGGAGAGCAGTCTCTGTGGGATGGAACGCCTTGAAGCCTGTCTGGTGGGGGTCAAGGAGGTTGTTACAGTGGAGATAGTAAGAGAGTTGGTAGAGATTGCACGTTCAAGGGTTTTGGACAAAAAGAGAAGACGAGAGACCGGTCTGTAGCAGTGGTGTATCCAGAACATTATCGGGGTGGCCAAGATGGGACACAAAGCTAGTGTGGGGGGGCCATGGTAGACGCCGCTGTCCCCTTTAAGCAGCAATTTAACAGAACCTATACACAACCCGTTACATATACATAAACAATTGTAACACAAACCAAACATCTTAACTCCAAACAAAGTATATACTCTGAAGTAATGTTATGTAAACCTTTAAACTCTCATGAACAATAGAGGATTCTAATAATAGTAACAAAGTGCAATAGAGGTAGCTAGTTCTTGCTTTTGCTCATTCTGCTGCTACAAAATGCTTTCACATCGGGCCATAAGACCACAAGACTTAAAGTCCAATGCAATGCCACCAGACCAAATATAACGTAAGGGTTAAGGTGCTTCTTCATAATGTAACTTGCGAAAATTGTACATAAACAGTTGAAACCAAGCAAACCTTAACAACACAAAAAATATCAATTTAGTCAATTCACTTTGAAGTAATAGCAATAACTAGCAAGCAGGATCACTGTCAAATAGGGTCAGAATTAGTGTGCAAAATACAGGTGTTTGTGGGCTCTGGAACCCCTTAAATAACAGCTTTGACTCAATTAAATGTCAAAAATAAAAGGAGGTGTCAACAATGTGCCATATTTATAGGATCTACAAAAGGTTTATTTTTACATAATTACCACTCACTTTTAATAACACAAATAACATATTGCATCTCAAGCATTTGTGGCATTTGAATGCAACTTGCTTCAGGCAAAATCTAGTCTTTAAACAGCCCTTAAATCACAGAGCAAATAAATAAGTTACAGCTTGTTCTAGTGTTATAGTGTGACAGGCTAGGTTTAAGTAGCTATATGTCACACACTGTTAGCTCTATTGAACACACATCTGCAAACAAACACCCTCAGTCTTCAGTCCAGAAAACAGCGTTTCATATTTCATGGCGGTATCCTGACAATAAAAAAAAAACAAAATGCCAACGTTCAATGCTTAACTTGGTTTGCAGGCTGCTAAGCTAGCTAAGCTAGCTAGCTAGCTAGTGCAGTGTAGTTCGACTTTTAGCTGCTACTTAGTGCTAGATAAAGTTTTCCTACACACTCAAAGGGAACAACGATATAACTAAACATTAAATGACCAAACCTCTCAATCGACAGATTCCGGCGTTTTTATCGTTGTTGTATCGTCGCTGTTGTAAACTGACCGTCCCCCTGTTTCACGGACCAGCCGCAGATGCAGTGCGCCGCGCTCATCTCATGGGTCACATGACCTGCATGGCCAAACGTCCGCTGAACTGAAATCAGCTCTCACAGCCTCAGTACGACCGTTACTGTGTTAGTCAAAAATGTAAAACTGTCCCTAAATCAGTTGTTCAGCTGTCATCATTGATTGACAGCATTTCTCTTGTTTCTTGTGTTGACAAACTTGACCAACCACCTATCAGATCTGGGATGGCCAATGAGCTTCCAGGGGTGGCCGGGGCCACAACCCAGAATCGCCACTGGTCTGTAGTCGTTTTTTCAGAAGGGATGAGGGTGGGTTTCTTCAGGAGTGGGTTAATTCTTGCCTCCTTCAGAGAGTTGGGATAACAGCCAGATAACAGGGCATTGTTAATGAAACAGGTAAAGAAAGGAATAAGGTCAGGAGCTATAAATTGTAGAATATGGGATAAAATGGCGTCACGAGGGCAGGTGGTTAGGAGACAGAGGGGTGAAAGCGGGAAGTGAGGGCGATAGAGGTGAAGTCGGTGGGACACGGGTACTAGGAGATGGGTTTGAGAAAGAGGAGTGTATGTCAGTTATCTATTTCTCCTGGAAGAATGGTGGGAGGGGGAGGAGGAGGTTGGAGAAGATAGAAAATGTTTTTTAGGGGTTAGAAAATGAGGACTCAATTCTGGATTGGTAGAAATAGGTTTGGCAGCAGAGATAAAGGCAGAAAAAGGGGAGAGAAGAGATTGAAACGCATGCAGGTCATCTTTATTTACCCCATTTTCTTTCCGATGCTTGCATAGTGGCTCTGACGGCACACACTGATTCTGACTTTTACATATGATTCCATGCAGGGTTTATATTTACCTCATGTCTTTGACAGATTGCCCCACCACATTTTTTTTCTACACACTATTCAAAATGAGTAATGGTGTATTTGAACAATATTAATATGTAGATAAAAAAAAAAAAAAAAAAAACTTGAAGCATCTCAGCCTGGCTCTGTCACAGCAACACAGTGCCTCCAGGTTCAATGTGTCTTGAAACCAATTAAGCATTGGAATTGTCAGGTCCACAAATATATCAGCATGACAGTGATGCAGCTATGGTTGTTGACTTAAATTTGAAGATATTTAGGGGGGAAACTTCATCTAATGTTGCGGAGGCATGCCTCAACGCTTTGCACCTCCACCGCAGCAATATAAATCGGTGATGCTTCATGCCTCAACAATTTAAATAGAAACAGCTCATCACCATGAGATAGTATAGTAAAATGTAAAACTTTGTTTTGTTAATACATTTAATATTAGTATTGTGTTAAGTTGGCTGAAACGTACAATATCAGGTAGTTTGCAATTGGGTCTTTGGAACAGCAATTGGAATAGAGCCATACTCTTTTTTTAATCATGGAACGCCAAGAACTGTCTCCTGTTTGAAATTCATGGGTCGACGCCGCCTACCAACCGGTCCGTCTCACTTGTTATACTTGCTAATGCATCAAGTAACTTTCAATAAAAGACATTCCATTTACTAAAGTGAAAGGAATGCAAAAAAAAGATTTTGTGGTTTGCCAACACTTTTTTCAGTTTTCTTTTTAAGCCGCGGTGCTGGTATAATGAACTCTGATCATCTCCGTTTCTGATTTATGGTTACAGAGATGGATGTGTTTTGCATAAACGTCACGCCTTGTGAGGCTGCGATTTGAGGATGTGTTCCGTTGCATTAGCCCTTAAAAAAAGATCGGGTTGATGTCAGCTTGAAACAAGCGGTGGAGGAACCGAATGGTGTGACACAAATAAAGAACATCCCCAGCAGCCACACACCCACCCACACACAGCTGGTGGCATGTTTGCTTGTGTGTACACATAAACCAGTCCTCAAGGGAAGTGTGTAAGTAAATTTGCTTCATAAAACAGATGGCTTAGAAGCCTGGGAGAGTTCCTCTCTTATTCAACATATCTGTCTTCCCTGCCTTCCTCTCTTTCTTACTTACTCTCTCAATCAATTCACTCTTTTTATCCTTTCATCACATTCTCTTTTGAACACTGTTAGTTCTCGTCATTCACCAAACAGTAGATGATCTGACATTGTTTCTTTCATTTAGAGAGAGAGAGAAAATAAGTGGAGCTCTGGGATATTTGTTTCCAAAGACATCAATTCCACACTTCAGGGACAAATAAAAAGATGAAGGTAGAGAGTAATAAGGAAAAAGAAATACAGCTGAATCAAAACCTTAGTTACAGTTCTTCAGAGAGAAGATTGAGAAGAGGCCTCTGAAGTGTACTTTTTACAAAGCATACCTGTTTGGGCTTCAGCGGAACCTCAGGAGAAAGGAAGGTTCACTACCCCAATTTAACAGTCAAGATGGTTTCAAGACATAACCTCCAACTCAGGCTGTTTTACTGGAGCAGCTAGAAACCTAGCGAAAGCTGTAAATCTGATTTTTGACTGACAGGTACAGCAAGATGTCATTGACCTAAATGTGGATTTGGTGGTACTCAGTTTTAAAAGGTTTAGTAGATTTTATCTTGTAAGCAGTTGTTAAACTCCTCGCTACATTACAATTATTGCCATCATGATCCTTTCAAACAGTCAGAGCATCATCATACATACATTTCCCCTCCACTAATGCCAAAAAAACACATCAACAAGTTCATCACTGAATTATTTTGAAGACGGTCTGTTGCACGTTTAAATGCTTGCAATGTGCGGTATAGTCGCTCAATAAATTAGTTTAAATGCTACTTACTTTCTTCTAATGTGTGAGGATTGCTTGAACATAGACACCTTTCCATGGACCTTTGTGGTGGTGTGTAGGCAATGGCTAGCATCTGGTGCTACAGCAGAGTGATCATTGGCAAAGAGCACCCCATCATTGCTGTATTAGGCCATAGAGAATGATTTGAGTTGCTTAACACATCTTCGATTATCCCCTGCTGGCACCAACTCATATCCTGCTGTTGCAAAAATGTATGACACCTCCCTTATTGAGATGCAGAACTGGTCCTCCCATCCTTTTCTGTCACCTTCAACCCATCCCTCAGTCCCGGCCTACCTCTGCGTTCCTTCATCCATTTAACCCCCGTCCATCCATTTAGTTATCTCCAGCACTCTCTCTACGTCTTTCTTTCTTTCTCTCCAGTCTATTCATTTTCACTTATCAGGGGTAATCATTTATCTCCATTTGAGGTGACGGAAAGTTTAACCACACTCCACTCCCACCACCACCTGGGACGTAATCTCCCCTCTGTTCATCCCACTCTCTCCCCCTATCTGCGTTCCCTCTCAGTCAGTCCATCAACCTTTTCCGCCTTGCTCTCCATCACTGCTATTGCTTAGTCTTTGTTTCCATTTGCTCGCTCCTCTCCCTGTGTTTCTCATTGTCTGTCCTCTCGTCTCTCATGCTTGCTTTCTAGGTAGTTCAGTAAAAAAACATGTGAAAACTTCGGTTTTAATGGGTGGTCCATGGGAACCCCAGCCCAATCACGTCAGCTATCCAATATATTTAAATGGAGCTGAAGCGAAAGTTCAGAAAGGAAGATTCTCTTTACGTGACGCGTCATTTATTCAAGCCTCAGTTGGTCTCCCAGAATTACGCTACTAGCAGATTTTGGCTGTATCCAGGTGTATACAAGAAACTAACCAGATGCAGCATTGTGTCTCTATACCAGGTCGATGAAATTGAAGGTAGTATTAGTGTATTGAGTGCCATCTGACGTCCCACTTGCGCCCCATCACCCGCGGGAGATTAGCGATACTTGCTTACCAACGGCTGCATTTAGTTTAATTCCAAAGCAACCCAGGCTGACTCCTTCTCCTCAGACACTTTCTGACAGATGAGAGGCTCGTTGTTCAACACGACCCGCTTTGCTGTTTGGTTACCACTGCCACTTGTTCGGCCGACTATTACACCCCCCCAACACCTCGCCCCCCTTTCCCGTCGACCGGTCCTCGGAGGGTAGCGGGTGATTGCCATGACGTTTGTCGGTTGAAAAAATTGGCCCGCCACCCGGAAAAGTGTGGGCACCCCCGCTCTAAACCTATCATAGTGTTGCTGACAGACCTTTTAAAGGGTTCTCACGTTGTTGCTGTCAGGTGTCATTTCAATACGAAACCGGATGCGAACTTCCTCCCCCTACCCCCCCAGGCACCTCTAGCCAGTTGTCAGGCATTCTTCAGTCATCCTCGTCTTCAACTCATCAACTCCTTTCTTCACCACCAGTGCCTTAGGATGGAGTCCAATCACCAACATCACAAGCCACAGTTGCAATGTTATACAGGTGTAATAAATGGCTGTCAATTTAGACCGAGTCTCTCCCGATTACAACAGTGGAATAAGTGGAATGCTTTACAGAGTGAAAGACATACACTTTGACAGATCATGAGACGAAAAAAAAAGAAGCAGGGATATAGTTAGATAATCAGCTGCATTGTTAGTACACTAAATATGCAAACGTGTGCAAATATTGTGTACTTCCTGAATATGTGTGATTGTCTGTGGCAGAGCGGACCATGTGAGGTTCATTTGGGAATTTGGTCCGCAGTATCGCTCAAGCCATACACGTCCCACAACCACCATATTTTGAAAAAAATTGTATGAGGACTCAATCAGAAGAAAACAAATACTACTGTGAATGTACTGAAAGCAGTACTTTCAATAAGAGACACCCTTTGTGTATTTTTTTTGTAAATTTGCTTGAAACTAGGAATGTCAAAAGGATTTTAAAACAATAACTAATCTCGATTTTAAATTCATTAGAAAACGCTTTAGTCTTTTAAAGGTTAATCACTTTAGAAAACATGTATTTTAGACACTCCAAGGCAGAATTCCACCAGGTGGAACATCTTGAACTACCCACTCTTCTTGCTGTCCTCGTTGCTCTGAGTTACTCTCAACTCATTCATCATTTGACAGCCTGTGTTTAAAGTGCCTAACCGTCTCCTGACATTTAGCCTGGATGTTTTACAAACCACTTTCTTTTTGGAAAACTGTAGTAGTCTGCAGCCTGCAGACTGGTCTGTTTGACTCTTATCCGCGTTCTGTTTGAAACGTCGAGGGATTGCTCTGCACGTTGCCCCTCTACAATGCAGTGCCACAGAACGCCTTAAGGGTTAACGGATGGAAAATGGACAGAATTATTATATTAGTATTCCAAATCTATTTAATTTATCAATCAAAACTTTGCAACATCTCAATGTGTATAGACTGAAAGTAATCATCACCTTACATGACGTAGGGCTGTGGTAGTGGTGTGCCCATTAAGCTCCCATTAAGTCTACTACAAATCAATAACAGGCACTCATCATGAACCAATATATTAATGCTACACACCGCTAGAAAGCTTGATGTCTGGGCTAAAAAGCCAGACATATCCGTTTGAACATTCTCTGAACACAACTCCAACAATTATCAGTTATATTGTCTGGAAATTCCGGGCAAAACTGAAGACAATCGCTGTACATCGCTGACAGCGAAACTGAGACACGAAACAGCACCGCCATTCAACCCTGGATCTGCTGATGTAAACTATTTACATTCCTCTCAGACAAGCGTTCCCAGAGGTAGGAGAAAAACCAACACCAAGCACTGGAATAACGTTATCACTTTTTAGTCATAAATTACCTTACCGTTGTCGATTTTCAACAAAAGAACGCATTATTCCAGGGATATTTTTTAATACATTTTTGGGCCATGACAACAAAAATGTTACCATGCAAGTGTTTGCTGTGTGTCAAACAGGAACTGTCTCCAAGGCCAATGGAGTAGTTAACTTTGGTAACAAAAACTTTCTCAAAATGTTAGAGATTATATCACAGAAAGGTTAGTTTTAGACTTCATCCGCATTATCACAAAGCAAAGTATTCTAGTCAGATTGAGCTTTGTTTTAGTGCCGGTCAGTTCCATTCCATGTTATCCATGTTTAATCAGAAAACCAGAACTATAAATGGATGCTTGTGGAGATCGATCAGAGATGCTCAAGTTGCCACACATTTTTAGACCAGAAGACTTGTAGCGGAATGCATACAGTAAGGCCAATTATATCAATATATCAATTATAGATTGTTTATGGGCATTTTACTTCTACCTAACAAAGGTGTGCTCCTGGAAAGGGGGAAGGTCACATGTACCTTTTTGGCTGGGAAAACATTGGTTGTTAATTAATATACAACACAAGTACTTTCGAAGCAGTCGTATTCATGGATGAATTAAACATGTGTTTGTAAGGTAATGCCTCATGAATATTGTAACATATTGCAGTGTGTTGGAGGCTATTGTTCAAAGTAAGATGTTGATTGAGCAGCATCTTCTTTTTGCAGGCAAACTCGCTTAAACATTCTGGAAGGCTTCGAGCTAAAGGTAGCTGTCTTTTGTGTGTCTGTGCAAGAGAATGAATAACTGTATTTGTGTGCGTGTATGTCAGTGCCGGCCCGAGCCTCTTGGGGGCCCTAAGCAGAATTTGATTTGGGACAAATGTCACGCTATAAATGGTATAGCGAAAATTATAAACGAATATAGTGAGGTTATAATACGAAACTAGGCTGCTTGCAGCACTGAACGGGCCTTAGCCTCCCCTCGCATGTCGGGGGGGCAGCGGTCAGCCAGACACGTGGTCAAAAAGTGAAAAGAGAAGGAAGAATTTGGTCCCAGGCAGGAATCAAACCCAGATCTCTGGCTCCCTAGGCAGAGACCTTACACCTGAGCTATTATTTATGGCTGTCAGAACTCGCACGTGAGCTGCCTGCTGCCGCCGGCTTGCGGCTCGCGGTTCGCCGGCAACTCGCCCAGTGCCTCAACCCCCTGGTGGCCAGAGGGGGCCCTAAGCAGCCGCTTAGTTCGCTTATGCCTCGGGCCGGCTCTGGTGTATGTACACAAGAACTCCACATGTCTGTTGGTTGTGAGCATTCAGGCAGGATATTATGATGGTATATTGGTTCCTAATCCGTGGGAGAATTTAATGCATGTGATGTTGACTTCTCCTCCACACTCCTCTGACCTGGTTACAGGTTTGTCAGGAACCCTGGTGCGTGCAGGGAGATGCAGGACGCAGATGCAGAGTTCCAAAAACAGAAGACTAACAGTCAAAATCCAAATCTCGAAGGCAAACCGCAGAACAGGACCAGCAACGGTGACAACCAACAAAGAACGTCTCCGGTTACGTACGTAACCTTAGTTCCCTGAAGGGAACGAGACGCTGCGTGAAACGCTGTGGGAACGCCCTGCGTGACCACGTCATGAAGCACGTGTGAAGTCAGACCAATGGCAAGATGGCACGTCATAGGCGGGTGACGTCGAGACCAGGAAATAAGAAGCACCAAGACACAAGCCAATTCATCTCTGAAAGGCCACATCAAGTGCCACAGGCATGCCGGGAGTATGGCATAAACACGCAGCGTCTCGTTCCCTATCAGGCAACTCGAGCTGTGTGAAAACGCTGTGGGAACGCCAATACCCACTTCGCCATACGAGCCATGTCCGTCGTGTGAAGTCAAAAGGTCACATTCTGACGAAAGCACCTGCGCTCCTGGCGTAGAGCTTAGGTCAGGCGATAAATCTCACGAACGTGTGCGGAAAGGCAGCCTGCCGCAATGCCACCGTCGCGCAGCGCTACAAGAGGGCTTAAAAGCCGCCATACCCCCAGTGAGATGGTCTCAACCATCCACTTGCTTCATCTGGTCCGACGTCAGGAGGAGGAGGACTAAAGGCCTGCAGCAAGACAAGCCCTATCTGATTAGTAGGAACCTTAGCAATATAACCGGGGGAAGGTAGCCTTCACCATACCAGGTGAGAATTCCAAGCATGACGGAAACACAGAGAGGGCTTGCAGATGTCCAATTCTCTATAAGGGAACAAATATTGCAAGAAAAACGGTTTTCTTAAGAGCCACCTCTGCGACCTTCTCAACTCGTGCCGGCTGCTGGCTTCAGCCTCAGTGTGTCAAGAAGGAAGCGGGATACCAGCAGGTGTCTCCCGAGAGAAACCCCCCTCAGCGGGGCCTGGGTCACCGACGCTTCTCTCATTTCAAGGCCACCACGAACACTTTTTAGTGCGGACAGGGATAAACCTGTAGAGAAACGTTCCTGCAGGAACACCAGTACTGCAAACACCGGGCAGTTAAACTGGGTCTTAATTGACGTTCTCCACACCAAGAGGTGAAGAGTTTACACCTAGCGGCATACGCTTTCCTTGTGGCCGGAGCTCTGGAGTGGAGGATGGTCTCAACGACCTCCGTCGAGAGACCAGATCTTAAGAGGCGGGCCCCCTCAGAGGCCACGGCCACAGTTTCGTAGCTCCGGGCGGGGGTAAAGGATTGACCGACGCCTGCGAGAGAAAGTCCGCCGTCCTGGCGGACACTCTCCAGAACTCCTGCAAGCAGAGCAACCGGGGGAAAGCGTACAGGTGTGGCCTCGGCCAAGCCTGTACCATAGCATCCACCCCTAGAGAGGCCGGATGGGTCAGGGAGAACCACAGAGGACAGTGTGTCATCTCTCTGGAATCAGAACCGGTCAACCTCAGTACGACTAGCGTGTCTCCAAAAGGAGCTCCACCAACCCGTTGAGTCTCCAATCCCCGGGCCTCGGCCCCTGTCTGGTTCCCCCTCGGGGAGAACCCTCCAAGCCACCACTGCAGCGGTCTCATATACAGCAGGCCGCAAGAAATAACATTGAATGCAGTTCTCGAACCACGTCCGAAAGCAGCTCCGCCAGCAAGTCACGTAGTAGCGATAGTATGCAGGCAGGAAGCCGCCTGCTGCCGCCGAATAAGCGTTTGCCCACGAGCCTTAGGCTCGGTGGGCAACGCCGGTGTCCTAAATGACGCTACCGCAGGTGATAAATGGCTCGCCAGTATCTCCTCCGCGACAGGCAGGCTCACGTAACGTACAGTTTAGCATCGCCCCTCGGACGAATACACATAGTACGCGGGTTAAACACGCGAGCAGACACCGGCCTCTCCCGGGACGCCGACACCTCAGTGTGGAGGTCCGGGAAGAGCGGCAAACACCGGCGAGGAGGTACTTTACAGGAAGCAGGAATATTCATGCAACTTACTATTTGTAGCAGGCTCCTGCCTGTCAGCCGGCCAGTCAATGCTGCCATTAGCAGCTCGGGCGAGTACCTCTACCAGCTGATCGGCCGCAGCCGACTGAAGTGACGTGTCTTCAGCCTCCGCAGCCTCTATGCTACCAACATCCACCTCCTCCAAGCTGAGAGACGCCACGTGTGCTCCCGAAGCCCAGTATGAGGCACTGGATCCGACAGGAAAGGCTGAGAAAACGCTGAAGCCGTCTCAGATCCTTCTGAAAAATCCAACTGCGAATCCCACGTAGATCGTATTCCTCAGAGAGCGGCCGACGGGAGCGTAGCGTCCCCATAAGGAGACGCTCGCAATGCACACAGCCCGGCCCCTCAGAGCCAGCTGAGCAACGCATAGTACGTGCGCATCCCCTCCTGTAACAACCCGGGGACAGGGGGGAGCACACCGCACAAACCGCTGCCTGTTAGCCATCCTTTCGCTTCACCGATACACAACGCACTTGATGAAGGCACACAGATGAATTGGCTTGTGTCTTGGTGCTTCTTATTTCCTGGTCTCGACGTCACCCGCCTATGACGTGCCATTGGTCTGATTTCACACGTGCTTCATGATGCGGTCACGCAGGGCGTTCCCACAGCGTTTTCACGCAGCTCGAGTTCCCTGATAGGGAACAAGAGACAGACATATGGCTTAAATACACAGGGAAGGTGCAGGTGATTGGACACAGGTGGAAACAATCAGACAATCACAGAGGAAGACAAGACAAGGCAGGAAGTAAAGTTAACCCAGAGAGACCAGGAACATGAAACTACAAAATAAAACAGGAAAGGGACCAAACCGTGACAAGGTTACAGTAAAGTTACTGTATGAAATACTGTGATGCAAAAGAGGGACCATGCAAGAGTTACAGAAAAATTGTTCTCTGAATAGTGTGATCACTCGAAAATTCCTTTAATTATTCAATGACGATGGAGTTAAGGTCCTTTAGTTGGGTTTTCAAAGGATGATTAATGGATAAATAGATTGTTCTCAAATATCAACCCTTTTAATTATTATGACAGAAGGTTGGTGCGCGATACATATGAAGGGCCAGATTGTCTATATGGAGGCTTTCAGTAGCTTAATAGACAATAGATATATTAAAAACATTACCAACTCTTACTTTACATTTTAATTGATTACCACTTCTTTTGACTGAACACACACACAGATTTCCAATGTACGTCAAACTGACAAAGGTTTTCTAAATCTCACAATATATGACAGTTTCAACGTTGCAATCAGAACCTTAAAATATGCATTTCTGTCCAGCAAAATAACGCTTGATCACTAACCCTGAGCTGTGTTTAGAGATACATGGAATCCCATTCAGTGAGGCTGTGTGTGTCTACTGTTATGTTGGCTTTATTAGCAACTTTACTTTCTAGACAAGGTGTGACTCTGTTTTGCCCATGTAACTGGCAGTAAAAAAAAGTGTGAATATATATACAAATTATTATTAATGTAAATTGATATATTTTATGTCAAAGTAAAAATATGCGTTTTAATAGAATCACAGAGAAAGTTACACAAAATGATGTTAATAACAGCGATGATATACTCATCACCAGGGTGCCATTTGACAAAAAAGCAGAGGGGGGATGTTTTGTTTTTTTTTTGTGACTTTTAGCTCGCATAACTAGGGAGAAGAACGCAGAGGGTAGACCGGCCCTTTTTTCGGGTCTGTGTATTAGTCCCCATCACAACATGGCAACACTTTTAATGTTAATTTAGTTGACAAGACGATATGCTCAGTGTCGGCGCTCCGCACACGCACATCATGCACATCACGCACATCACGCACTGCGCGTAGGGAACCAAATGCCTGGGGGGCGCCAAAAAATCTGGGACGTGGAAAATCATCACAGTAGGCTACTAGTATAAATAACAAATAAAATATATCTAAAGCCTGTTAATATGCAAAACCAATACAAAAGTAATAGGCCATCACTCACAGTAATGCAGCTCCGCGCTGCTCTTATTATTAAAGAGCTGGTTCCTATTCTCTGCTACGGAGACCCCCCCCCCCAGCGCAATAAAAGTTTCCCCCGATCCAAAGTCCAACTGGCTTGATGCTCACTTTCACGCGCACGGGCGGTTTGGCTACGAGGAGGAAGCAGAATTAAGCGGCGAGCGGCGCACAAAGAGGGGAAACCGATCCGCGTCACGAGCGCACGCGCACCCTGCAACACTAAATGTTACAATGTGTTCGTGTTGGATGACGTTCAGAAATTGACACTGAAGATCGTTAGATTTCCAGAGTTCAAGTTAAGTTGCATTCATCGCTATCAAGGGGGGGAATCCTTGTCCCCCCCGGAGATAAAAATAATTTAGCAGAGGGGATCGGAAAACACCCCCCCCCCCCCCCCCCCCTCACAAATCACACCTAAGTCCCTGATGTCAGAACAAGCTTAGCACTTGACTGTCTGTCTGTGCTGACAGCTAGCCACTCACGACACTCCCTGCATTTTGCAAAGCGCCCCGGCTCAATGCTTCCTCCTACCACATGCGTTTCAGAGTCGCTGGCAGCAACATCAGCGTTTCTTTCATCATCAAGAGGCTGGGAATCGTCCTGTAGACGAACATAGTCAGCACGGATAGTCTGGTTGACAGGGGTTGCGCGACCATCCGCTAAATGTACCAAAACTGCACAGGATTTATGAACGTGCGACATTTCACAAACGGCGCTCCATGCTGTGATTCCTCATCACAAGTTGGGCCAAAACTGACTTGTGAAATGAGAGGAGTGAGAACATTTACGTGCACACAATGTATGTATAATTGACCCAAGTCTCTCCAGTTTCATTTTTAATTGTTAATTCAAACCTTACTTATGATCTATAATGTGAGGGAAGCCATTTTGTATGACTTATTGAAAAATAAAAAAGACACTATGTTGGTTAAAGGGGGATAAAAATATATTAAAAAACTAAAGAAAACGTAGAAAGAAAGTTGACATGCTGTTACCTGTTGACCTTTTAATCGTCATTCTTTAACTTTAGTACGTAGTACCCTTAAGTTCCAAGAAGCTTGTCACACAGTTGCACTTCCTTTAGTATTTCATAATTATTAATACCCAAAAGGTTGGTTGTGTGCGTTTCTGTGTGCACACGCACGGTTTGTTGCAAGGCAGTGTGTGTGTTTGTTTGGCTTCATTTTAAATGCCAGAGGTCGACAGGGGTGCGTAGCCTAATTTTCTAATTAATAAGTTATGCAGAGATGTCAACAACCAAACTGATTTGATGCAGTGAAACCCATCAAATGGGGACAATTTTAGATGAAGGCGTGGCTTTTTAAAAATGCATAGGAATTAAAATTATAACACCGTAATAGAAAGACAGGCTGAGTGCCCTTGCATGAAATCAACTTAAGGACGTCCACACAAAAAAAAGAAAAGATAATGAGTTAATGTTTCAATAATAAAAATGTTCATGCTGCGTGTATATAATATATATATATATATATATATTGATATAGTAAGGTCACGGGTGGTCCTTAGAGAGCACCCATCTACCACTGGGCCCCGTGTGATGCCATACTTTATGTATAAGATAAATGGATGTGGATACGGCCTGAAAAGGCTTTTCAATGGCACTTGTGACATATGAAAAAGTGGTTCGTCTCCCGTAAACACACCCACGGACATATTGTTTAATATTTTACTACAATTTGCATGTGAATAAATCAGTACATCAAGGCAGTATTTATTTTGATAAAAAATAAATATGTTGATGTCATCGACTATAATATCGACCTGCACTATTGTTGATGAAATACCAAACTGCTCTCCTGGAAACAACGCTGATCATTATAAGAACAGCCAAAGAAAAGTCACATGTTCTGGGACCACTGACTTTTGATCATCAGTAATCATTATCACACTGCACAACATTTTCTTCAGAAAAGAGGTAAGATGTAAGAGGAGGAAGTGTAGCTTTCTCACAAACCACGCTGGCTATCATTTTCCAAAAGCTTTTCATGTTTTTTTCCGTCCAAATCACCAACTGCCTATTTTAACATGACAACATACGTATGTACATGGTCAAAACCCAAATTTACTATCTCTCCCTTCAGACAGATAAAATGACACTCTTTCTATCACTCACACAGACACCTACACAGACACCTACACACAAATCAGTAATCCCCTCCTCTCCCACAGCGGTCACTCCGCTTAGTGCGTCCTATCTTCTGGTCACAGAGATTATAGCAAGTCGAATCATCATCTCTCCGCTTAATGCCCTTGCAATGATTGCATTCAAATGATTTAATGAACTGCTTGTAGACAGAAGAACATTTCAGTTTTTTGGAGCCCATACTTTTAATTTTTATGGAAGGACTAAGCTTACTTTGTACCAGACTCTTAATATTCAACAACAATTCCCGAGAAAGTAACAACAATGCAAGAGATTACCTACGAGAAGCCTTGGCTACAATAAGCTCCAAACACAACCATAAGTGGGTGGGGATAAGAGTAAGAACATATTCCATGCATATTGGTTTACAAATGTTGGACTTGATTTACCAAAAGTGCCATATTTTCATGATGGTTTATGCTACAACAACAATGTAGTTGAATGCGCCAATTACGGTGATATACTTATAATTTCAAAGAAATTATGGATTTAATCAGCGATTTTTGCAATAAACTCTTGTACCTATTTATTGGTCGGTGTTGTTTTTTGTTGAGCCAATCAGAAATCTCGAGTGACACGTGATGCTCTACCTGTTTTTCAAAGTAAAAGCCTGTGGAAGGCCGGGATCGCTTGCGCGCCTCTTCAGGCATATTCAGGCTGATTAAACAAAATGATAGAGTGGTGGAATGAGGCAAATCGGCCGATCTGAACTCGACTTATACAAAAAATGAAGAGTCTGAGCAAGCCGTTCGTTTGACGCGAGGCATTCACAAAAGCCTTCTGTTGCTCTATACTCTATACTGCACTTTACTTATGTACTGTCCACACACTCTTATGTGCTTTTAGCCTGGTATCCATGTGTTTTATGGAATTTATATGGCTGTTTATGTAATTTTTTTGTCTTTTGTCCATGTTGAGCTACCGTAGTTTGGATATGCTAACCATAGATGCTAACTGTTGGAGTCTAACGCATAGCTTACGTTACTCTGGCCTGTTCAAAAATAAAACCCTCTTTAATGTGGATCACGACTCGCGTCTTGCCTCATATCATGACAGTGGTGAAACCAAAACCTGCAGACTTGCAGGTTTTGACTTGCAGGTGATGTCGCCAGACATCAGATCGACGTTCGTAGGACACATGCAGCCAAAAAACGTCTCTAGCCTCTTTTATGGCCACTGCTCTGAAAATGGCATACCCATAATACCTATTACGGCGATCTCTTCGGCACTTCTGAATCATGGCTTCCTTTCTCACGGCATCAGCAACATGATGGACAACGATAACACCAGCTGCTATTTGAGGTAAACTTGGACAGAAAGTCCTCCTAAACTTTATATTTCTGATTCTGCTTTAGCTCCAGCTGCCATCAAACGGGGTCTCTGGTCGTCATCGGTCGCAATCCGTCACCGACCAATCAGCATTCATTAGCAGAATGCTAGCGTGTTCCGGCCAACAATGGCTCAACCTGTAAGAAATCGAAAGGACATAAGCACTCATTCATTCCACTTTTGGTCTATAATCCATATTGAATTTGCGGAATCAACAATAAAATCTACGTTGATTCAACGACAAGCAGGAGAAAGAGCTAAATTTAGCCGTCTAGCTCCATAGAGTCCCATACGATCTGCACTCGCTTGCGATCACCTCCAGTGGAATTTAACGGAACTGCAACCAAGATGGATACAATGGGCCCGAATACGGAGCCCAGGCTCTCCTTAGAGGGCTCTGCTGGCCGTCACAAATGCCAACGAAAACCCCCGCAAATCTCAGCCGTATACGGACTAAACCACTTCCGGGGTGAAATAACACTTCCGGGTAACGTTTAGCGTCTAGCAGTGAAAAACAAACGGGATATGTCATTTCTTTTGCATGAAAACAACAAACGTAAGTGACAAATTGTGATTGAAAAGCGAAGTTGAGATTTCTGTGGCTGGTGCTTGTTTGGACTTATCTTGGGAAAGGTTTGACTGAGGGATATGATGCACGTATTGTCGTAACCTGTGTGCTCTCGGCTAGCGGTTAGCTATCTCGGTTTTGTTGTTAGCTCAATGCGTCGATCGGTAGTCGGTGAAATAGTTAACATGGTACCGTTTTTTTGGGAGCGATATTTACAGATTTCTTTTCACATTTTTGTGCAATGCTCTCGTTGTGTTTGGAGCACGTTCAAACGGGTTTGATGGCTTTGTAGCCCAGACTCTGACGTTTACAGTGATATGCAGCATTCAGCACATCCGTTTGGTTAACGGGTTAACGCTGTTCGCCCGCCGGCGCGTGTCTCATTCTCAAAAAATGAAACTTGTACTCCAGTGCGACTTATATATGTCTTTTCCTTCTGTATTATGCATTTTATCTCTGGTGCGACTTGTACTCCGGAGAGACTTATAGTCCGGAAAATACGATAAGTTGACTTCCCTTGTCCAGCATCAGTATTGAGCTGTTAGTAAAAATTTGAGTGACTGTGGCTCACAAAGTTGAGCTGGTCGTCCCTCAATCAGGATTCGTTCCCCGTCTCCATGTTGGCCTCAATGAATACTTCCATCCTTCAGAACTGAATCAACTATATTTGGGAGCCATTGACTCGGGTGCACTTTCATACAGCAACTGACAAAAAACTGTAGGCTACACCTCAGAGATCTATGGGGACCATAGTTGGATTAAGGTTAAAATGTCCTCTGATCCACGGACAAAATAAAAGCATTCTGCTGTGGTTGAGAAAAAAATAAAATGCATACATTTCCTCAAACTTACTGCAACAAGCAATTAATAGTCATATAAGCTGTGTAAGCACTTTTGCTGCATTCGAGGGCCTCTGACAACTTACTGTTTCATTGCTCACACACCTCTGAGAACATGTTACAAGGGGATTAAGATGCAAATTGTTTGCTCTAATCTTCGGAGTGAAATAGGTTTTCTTGGTGTGGAACTCCTAAGCGCATAGTGTATTCTGCCATCAGTATGCAAAGCTCAGCCTCCATGACATTTCCAAACATGTTCATATGGAATGTGTGTGAATGCTACACGACGTGTGTATCCACATCCAGCACATAGTAGGCCACTAGCTCGCAGTGAGCCTTGTACACACACACACACACACACACACACACACAAGATGATTAGCACGGATTTTCTCTCACCAAATCGTGATTGATGTTTTTATCATTTTTATTTTTTCTCTTTTTCTTTTCAATGACACGCTGAGATCCACCTCTGTACAAAAGCCGCATGGCGGATGTTTCCACAAGTCGCCTCTTTTTCAGTGCCAAGTCATCTCCTCTTCTGAGGCGATGAATGCAAATCCTTGCCTATAGATTACCCATTCTCCTTCCACAAAAAAGTCTGCCCCAATCCCCCATTCACCCTCTTTATATTGGTTCTCTTCATATGGATTTCAGCAGTCAAATCGCATTACGTGTAGACACCCTGGTGGCTTGCTGCGCTTTGTGGGTTAGAATCCAACGCTTTCCCCATGAGCCCCCCCCCCCCCACCCCCCCGTCACTGAAGCTTTTACACAGTGAAATCAACTCTTAAACTTTTAAGTATCACGCTCAGGTGTCTGTATGAAAACACTCAGTGAATTTTACATGATGTATTTGTTGAGCATAGTAGAGGTGTGGGTTTAACTATAGGTTGAAACCTGCGTTAATAAAAGACATCCTTTATATCGGACTGAAAGAAGCACTGTTTGGCCCATCATTTGTATTTGCACGGGAGCAGGGGTAAACATGTCTGCGACATGAACCTGGCTTTGCAGTTTCTTCTGCCACACAGTGCACATGTTGGAAGAGAGGTGAACTATGTCTCCTTTCTGACGTGGCAGGAATGTGCCTACAGTCTCATGGTGCTTGGACTTTACTGTGTCAGATGTCTCTTTGAAAAGTTCAACAAAAAATGTCGGAAGGTAACATAAGATGTGTTTTGAAAAAAAAAGGAAGGCTTAGTACAGAGCGTTAGTAAATGTATCAACCAACACATTCTCTTTACAGATCATTGGCCCAGCACATCAATCTTTAATGAACCTTTATGGATCACCTTTGGTCGCGCTACTACCTCCGATGACCTGACAGTCTTGTGGAAGTTTATTATGCCGTTTACTTGAAAGCTTGTTGCGTCACATACGGACTCTATCGGGTGCTTTGATGTGTCTGAGAATGTGTTGCATCTGCATGCATCGATAAATGAACAGAAGTGATTCCTACATCTTCTTTTGTCAACAACTGTGTTATCTTGTGTCGAAGGGTTAAACCACTGCAATCATCTGAAGGCCTCTATTGTGTGTTTCTGAATCTGCAACCTCCGATTTGAGGCAAAAGCATTTTACATAAGATTTAGAAAATTGATCACGTCATCTTTTTCTTCCCCTCTTTGTACTGAAGAGTGTTGAAGTTGAGAATTTGCATGAAAGATATTATATGCAGTTCAGCTGTTAAAGACCACATGGCGATGTGACCTAACCGGAGATCCCATCATAAGAGGCTTTCAAGCTGACTTGTCCTCACAACGGGGTCTACATAAAGATGATGGGCTAATGTAAATTCATGCCTGGGGATTATACTTTCACCTCAGGGGACAAAGCGGAAAGTCGCACACCCTCCTTTCACTCCAGCCAAGCAAACAGGCGGGTCACATCCATTATTTGTTATGTTGGTTGGAGAAGAAGAGGGGGCCGTACTTCCAGACAACAAGGCGCCACATTTTTACTTCAGTCTCCTGTCATCACCAAGAACATTCCTGCCACTCAATTTCATCTTAATCCGCCGCTTCCCTGTCAAGGCTGTGACAGACGGCGAACAAAGGAGAGACACACTGATCTTACTCCATTCATTTGATCTTATTGATGCTGCCTTTTAGCCCAGCCACTTCTCCAAAGGCTGTTATCCTGAACGGAAATACCCAATTCTTTTTCTATGTGCTTATTGAAAATGTATCACTCATAAGCCATTCTCAACTGATTTTTCAGTACGTCAAAATTGTGGATATTGCTCTTAGGAGTTGCCAGAAAGGGACATTGAGTGATGCCACTAAATTAATAGTTATTTATAAGCCACGAGTTGCCCGTTACTGTGATGTTTCTAAAGAACTACATTACCCAGCATGCCACGGTGGTAAGGGGGCAGAGCGCATAAGCCGGGTTGGTCAGCGTGGCCGGGCAGTTAGCGTTACAGTAGGACCGTTTATCGCGCCTCGTCTGCTAATTGCAACATTAGACAAGACAACACACTTACTATGATTTTCTTTTTAATCAGACCTAACAAATCGAGGTGGACCTCAATGAAATAATAAAACTAAAAATCAAGACCATACACTCATGTATTTTATACGGGCACATGTTTTATTCCTGATCATGCTTTTGTTTTTAAAATGGCATAAAACAGTCCCTTTAAAACAATGTTCTTACAGTTTAGATTTACTAGGAAAAGATACTAAACCAATCCTACTGTACTGTATTGATAGAAGCTAAAGCTTCTAGTCCTACCCCTGGGACTGGTGAGCCTTTTTAACGCTTTGCTCGCTCCCCATCTACTGGAACTGTGAATGCGGTGTGTGCTTCGTGTGCGAATGCTGGAATTAATAATGTCTTTCTTGAGATTAAATACGCACATTGTTGAAGATCAGACAGGAGGCCGTCTTATGATGGTAAATAGAATTTTACAGTTCAGAACCTTAAAATGCATCAAGTGGATGCGATTTCAGGCGAGGTGACGAAAGTAATATTTGAACTTTTGCATTTGGCGTGACGCTGCAGCGCTGAGATGCTCCCAGTCGTCACTGACGTCCTGCAGACAGCGACACCCTGAGCTGTACGATGCGTCCTCGTACTTTAACAAACAGCACACAACCATAGGTGCTTTTTTATAACAGTGCACTTTGGAGTTTTCTGAAGCGTCTGTAGATAATGTGCATACATGTGTAGACATGGTTCTGCTGTTTAAATGTATGTGCAACGTCACAACATTCTTTTGTGATTAGTTTGTGGTCAGACGCTGTTAACTTTGAACATTCCTCAGAGCCCTAAAGACCTCAATTCGGCTCTATAGAGGTTTGTACGGCTTCCCAAAAGGTCATATTGTAAACACCTTATTTCTACTTAATGACGTCAAAGCAAAGGAAGAATGAGGGTGGGCAATGACAGAAGAAGACGTTAAACACTCCTACGGGTGTGTACGTGCACACCCAGTCACATATGCCGGTGTTTTTTTGGTTGTGTGTGTGTACGAGTGGACTTTTACATCTGCCTCTGAGTGGGTAGCTGTGCATGATCCGTGTTAGCTCCCTGCCCTGGCCATAATGGGCCAAGCTGGCAACCTGCTGGCTGGCTGACGTTTGACAGAAAACAATGCATATTCATCGCTGTGCCTCCCCACACAGACACACACACACACCAACGAGCAGCTCCCTGTGGTTTGGCTGCCAACAGGCCGTATGGACGATTAGTCAAGGCCACAGCCTTCACCTTTAAAGTGTTCCCTCTTCTTTTTTTTATACTGACCTCCTTACAAAGTTTTCTTCTTTGCACCCTTTTTCTTTTCTTTCATGATTTCCAAAGTCAACATATTTTTTTGTGTGTGATTTTTAACACACTCTCAATCCCTGTCATTCCTCTAACGCTTATTTTCTCAGTGCCTTGTGTTTCTCCTCCACTTTGATTTCCACGCTGCCGTCTGAGTCCTGTCATCTCCAGTGTGTCGACCTCTCTTTCTCCTCTCCTTTTTTGTTTTCTTTGTCAAACTTCCTTTCTTTATATGAATTTCATCCACATTTACAACTTGGCTTTGCACTTTACATCAGACTTCTGAATATTAAAGGGATTTAAATAATGACTTCTTTGCTATCTCCAAATAACAAACTGAGAACCTACGGGGGGCTCGATAGCAACAAGGCTCCCATTCGATCGTGTCTATGCCAATGATGATGAATTACATTTCCATGGAGTTTCCATTTGCTTGCTTGGGTTGCAAACAAACTTGCTGCTAAAGGAAATGATTAGCTTGAGAGACACAGCTGGTGCGATCGGCAAGACAAATTATCCATTGCACCTGAACTCAAGGGGGAGTGAAACATATCTCTAAATTATCTGTCTGGTTGCCTTGGCAGTAATGACAAAAAAGTCTTTATTGTCAGGATGTGAAATGTATCAGCTGGAGCCCAATCGCAAGGCAATAATATGCCGTTTTGTTCATGCCACCAGGTTTATTATTATTTATTATCTATAGACATATTCAGTACATGATTGACATGAAATAATGTGTTGATTATCCTCATTGTCAAAAACATTAACATTCGTGACCCCCCATAAGTGGAGGCTGTTAATAATACAGTAAAACACAGCAGTGATGATATAGAACAGTGGTGCCAAATAGGTCGATCGCGAGTACCAGTCAATCAAGTTCGCCATCGTTAAAAAAATGACATCACGTCACGCACGTGTCAGAAAAGACTTAAATATGCTTAAATGATGCTTCAATGAGAATTTGATTAACGGCGGCAAGAGGGAGCATCGGCAAAGTTGATCCTTCGCCAAGAAGAAACAAACCGCTCTAACTCTACGCCCCACACGGTGAACGGCGACGGACTCTCCTCTTTGTCGAACGGCCACACGAGTTCTCAGACCCGACTCAGAGTTTGCTTTGACTAAAAAAACAATTGTCTTTCAATTACATTATTGTGGGCCATTTTTCATAGCAAAACATTGTGTTTAGTAGTGACCTCTAGTGGTCATAGTATCTGTTATGGGCGCAAAGAGGGAAGTTGTATGAAGAGCGACAAATCTGTGTTGAGATGGGTTTAGGGGGATGGACTCAAATCAACATGTTGTAGTATATTTTTTGTAACAATGGAAACAATATTACAAGGTAACTGTAATTGTGTTAGAATATCACAATTTTATTTCGAAACTTGTAACTGTATTCGTATTTGAATTTAACTGCGTAATCACATTATTGTGTTATTATCGAATTTTTCGTACATCTCTTCCTTGTACATAACTTTTTTTTAAAGTAACTACATTAGTAACTCACAGTTCAATCTAGAGAGACTCATTTCGAGTTGACAAACATGTATAACGTTGAAATTTTGCGACTGGATTCCATCCTAAACCGGGATAATCAAGGGGTATCTAATAAATGGTATCTATCACTTTCATGACATCTTTATCTTGCTAGGTCATTTTCTTCATTATATGCTTATTGCAGGTTTGACTGCTCTGCGCTCCAGCAGTGCTGCAACCTGACTGACCCTACACAAAATAAACAGAATTTCTACTTTGGACAGACAAGTTTCAAGTATTGAAAGTATTCTTCCCATTCACATAAGAACAAAGAAATCTATTAAATCCAGAATTGGGACTGGTTTAATCGCTCCTCTTCTAACAGTTTCTCCATATATTCCCCTCCTCCTCTGTTTTTTCTCTTCCTGTCACTTGTCCAATGCTTATTTCTCTCCCCACACCTCCTCGTCCTTGACCACATACCAAACGTTGCCTTAGCATTTGAATACCCTCCCCCCCCCGTTCGCTGCATTAGTTTCAACTGTTTTAAGGCAATTCAATCTTAATAGTGATTTAAGAGCAAAACACACCTCCTTTGATTGGCCTTACGGTATGTTGTTATTCTGTTGTGTTACACCCTTCACTTAGCTCATTCTCTGTATACATATGTATATGTCATCCTCCTTTCCTTAACCTTGTTCCACATGTCCGGGCACATTAGAGCAAAGCTTTTCCTCTACAGCAGTTGTGACATTGAGTGGTCTGGAAGTTTTCAATGCCTCCAGCCTCAATGCCTTCACTTCCTTCATGCTGCACCGCAACTATATTGGCCAAACGTTTCCCTAAAAATGTTCATTGTTTTTATCAAAGCTGGAGTTACCAAAAGGATCCGTAAAAGTCAATCATTGCACAGGCCTGCAACAGTCTTGACCACAACAGATATATTTGATCTATTTACCATTTAATTTATTAATTGGTGTTGGGGCATGAACTCATTTTTATTTAAATACTAATAAAACACAGAATTTACTTTTGTTTGGGTGAGACCTGGGAATGCAACAAATTATTGTGTAGAATTTTTAAAGATTTTGATCTTCAGTAGAAGCATGTATAGTAAATGTAAATAATTCCAACACATTTCTATTGAGATCCTTTTGAATTATTTGTGAAAAGGTAAAAAAAGTGATAGCTGTGATAGCTTCAGCTAATTCACATCAGTGAAATCTATCCGATATCCACTCTTATTCCCTCTTTGCAGCCGCCCATCTTGTTTTAATTAATGAATAAGCCAATCGGTTGAAAACTGTCAGAGTGTGTGTTTGCTCCTTGTCAAGTTTCATCTCCCATGCTCCAGTTTCCCGGCGCTGCCTTACAGTAGGGACAACCAGCCCCATCAATATTTCAAATGCATTTTAATTAAGCCCAGTTGGTGAAATTAAACCAGCCCCTCACCCGTGGCTGCCTCCAGCGTCCCCATTGGTTTTCAACAACCTTTTATCAACAAAAACAACAACAAATTGTGGCTCACTCGCCACATCTGCTCCAGGGAGTCCTGAGTGTAGGGGAGAGCACGCAGTAAAACATCCTCCTCTACAATGCGTCTGTGCAGAAGGATGAGCGAGTTAGCCTGGCACCAAGAGTAACTGTGTGTGTATGTTTTAGTACTGTGTGTGCCTGTACGTTTCAATTTGGGCGACTTGTCTGAGCTTTAGAGCTTTCAAAGTCATTTTGTTTTTCTTTAAAAGCCCGTTGAATTGCTGAGAATTGGTTCTAGGTTCAACATAACATTTGGTTCAGGGTACAATTATGGTTGAGGTTAGGTTTGGTAATGGGTTATGCCAGTGACACGTGTGTGTATATGCCTCCATTTCATTTTTGAGTGACCTGAAGAGACAACTGTGTCACAGCTAATAAGCTTCCAGGTCTCACTTAATAGTGTATGAAGGACACATCCGATGTCAAGTCATTTGACAGGTAATGATGTCATTCTCGCCATAACTCCAAGTCAACAGCACTGACCGTAATGCATAAGCTTCACTGATAGTATGAGTAACGAGCCGACTTACGGTGGGGGATAAGGGAGGTGGCGAGGTCTAGTAACCAAAGGAGACAGTTGTTCATGTCCTTCTCCACATGGAAAAGGTTTTTGTGCCGGGGTATGTCGCATGTGTACGGACTGTAAAGCCCTCTAATGCAAATTTGTGATTGTGTGCTATACAAAATAAAATGCATTTAATTAAATAATAATGGCAAAATCACCGGCACCGCAGCAAGGGCTAGACAAGAAGCACGACAAAATATTGCAGACAAGTTAAATGTGTAGGCGTAATAAAAATATACAGGCTAATTCTGCGTGCCTTATCTTAACAGGGGGGAACTGAGAGAAAGTTAACTGCGTTATAGTCATAGAACTACGGTGCGGTCTGTGGATTGGGGAAAGGTCTACGGTTACGAATGTAACCTTAGTTCCCTGAGGGAAATGAGACGCTGTGTGAAACGCTGTGGGAACGCCCTGCGTGACCGCGTCACGAAGCACTGTGTGAAATCCGACCAATGGCGAGACGGCACGTCATAGGTGGGTGGCGTTGAGACCAGCAAGCATAAAGGAACCTTGGCCACAACTTCATTCATCTCTGAAGAGCCGAATCAAGTACGGGCCGAATCCCGGCATGGGCATGCCGGGAGTATGGCATATAGCACGCAGCGTCTTGTTCCCTATCAGGGAACTTCGAGCTGCGTGAAACGCTGTGGGAACGCCCATACCCACTCCGCCATACAAGCCAGTGTCCGTCGTGTGAAGTCAAGGCGCACATACTGACGAGAGCACCTCCGCTCCAGGCGTGGAGTTAAGGTCAAGACGATAAAACCTATCGAACGTGTGCGGAGAGGACCAGCCTGCCGCAGTACAGACGTCGTGCAGCGATACTCTCCCTGACAGGAGGGCTTTGAAAGCCGCCATACCCCTGGTAGAGTGGGCGCGGACAGCCAGAGGTGAGGGCTGCCCGGCCAACTCATATGCAAGTGAGATGGCCTCAACCACCCACTTGCTCATCCTCTGTTTAGACGCAGGGCCCCCGATGGGTGGGCCGAAGCATACGAACAGCTGTTTGGAACGTCGACACAGGGCCGTTCTGTGGGCGTAAGCGTCCAGGGCCCTAACTGGGCAGAGGAGGTTCAGCTTGGACTGGTCCGACGACAGGAAAGGAGGAGGACAGAAGGCCTGCAGCACGATAGGCCCGACAATATTAGTGGGGACCTTAGGAACATACCCGGGAGAAGGTAGTAAGAACGCCTTCACCATACCGGGAGAGAATTCCAAGCACGACGCGACACTGAGAGGGGTTACAGATCTCCAATTCTTTTTAAGGAAGAAATAGCAAGCAGAAAGATCGTCTTAAGAGCCACATACTTCTCTGCGACCTCCTCGATGGGCTCGAACGGAGGCCAGGAGAGGCCATCTAGTACGATGGCCAGGTCCCATGATGGTACTCTCGTGCAGGCTGCTGGCCTAAGCCTCCGAGTGCCACGGAGGAAGCGAGATATCAGCGGGTGCCTACCCAGCGGGGCGCCATCCAGCCGGGAATGGGACGCTGATAACGCCGCCACGTACACTTTTAGTGTAGAAGGCGATAACCCAGAGGAAAATCGCTCCTGCAGGAACTCCAGTACTGCAAACACTGGGCAGTTAACTCGGTACACACTGCATGAAAAGTGGGATTTCCGTCCCCGTAAACGCCTGAAAATCTGCCTAATTTCCGACAATTTCCGACAATTTCCAGGCCGCGCACGCCGCGTTCGCCTGTCCCGGAAATTGTCGGAAACAGACTCTGACGTAGGTGGCGATCAGCTGGCGGAGGTGCGAATGGCCTAATTAGCATATGAATGCAGCAAAACCGCGGGTGGCCGAGCGGAGCGGGCTGAATATCCTTACTCCTTATTGGAGGAAACCACAACTTTCAAACAAGAAAATCACTTGTCATTGGTTGGCAATTGGTTGGTCACCCAGTCTCATAAATAATTTATATATACAATATATATTATTTATTCATTCATATTATGCTGTATATTCATGTCATTGTTATCCTATGTAGGCTACTAAACCATTATTAGACTACCACCAAGGACATTAATGAATTTATAGAGGAAATGAACATTTGCCAGGAACATGTTTATGCAAAAAGAGCTTTATTAAAACAAACAATTATATACAAAGCGACTATCTGCGCACACATGAGTAGATGATGATCCAAAAACTACAACTGTCCGTTCGCCTCCTCGGGGTTGTAGGTAACTGGCGGCGTTCTTTCCGAGGCAGGACCGTTGCGCAGACGCACATTGTGCGTGGCTCTGTACTTTGGAGTCGCCTCTCACCGGGACTGCAGCTTCGCACAGAGTTCAGAGAGCTCCGTCCTACGAAATGACGGCGACCGTACAATCCACCCAGAGACCCCGCCAACATGCCCTCTTCTTCGGCAGACATGAGGTCTCCGCTGGCGGACTTCCAGAGTTCCACCGCGTCATCTGCGAGCACACGCTGTCTCCACTCCAGCAGCTGTGAAAAACAACAATGAATCAATACTGTGCGATGCGTATGGACACAACACATCTATCAACGCTCGTGAAAAATAGTAAACCAAATAAACTCTTACCCGCTTTCTTCTCGCGTGGAACTCTTCGCTCTTCCGCCCGCAGTGAGTTTTTCTGGCGCGGTTTACCTGAAGCTCCGACGTGCCGTCTCGTAATACGTCTTACAGGTGGCTGGAAAACAATCAAATGAAAGTGGTATGAATAAAAATCAACATGCAAGTCACCGTAACATTAACAAGGAAGGAGAAACAGTTTAAAAAAAAGTCACTTACAGATGTTGCTCCGAGCAAGTAGGAGGTCAGCGCCTCATTGTGAGGAGAAACTAGTCTGTGAAAACAAAATGTACAGTTATGATCGGTATCTATTCTATGGTATCTATTTAATTATACCGCAGAATGAAAGCATGCTCTTTAAATCTTATACACTTCAATAAAGCGGGTTCTGCTCACTGGTTCTTTTGTAAGGCTCCTCTTAGCTTTGGTTTTAGGCTAAGCTACATTTAGCTTAGCTAGCAGACATCAAACATATTCTTACCTTGGGATTTCATGCGGCCGTCTCCTCTTCTTTGAGTCAGTCTCTCCCGCTCGTTCATATCGGCAGGATGGTGATTCAGCTGACGGACAGTCCGCTGATAGCAAACTGCAGTTTCTTCTCGACTGGCTGAAAGTTGTTCGCGTCCAAGAGGAGCTGCACGCGAGTTGAACGTCCGGATCCTCCAATCAGATACGAGGTCATTGTTACATGGAAGGACTCGGGAGACCAGACCGCGGTGCCTGTGAAGCACCATGTCTGCGAGATGTAGTGGTTAATACGTCCTCTGTGCATTTAAGTAAGACTAAAGAAAAGGTCACTGTATTCCTGCCACTAGTGCACATTAGTTGAGCTCTAGGAGAATGTGATCTCTGCAGAGCCTTCATTCTCATTCTAATGTTTGCATGGAATGGTCATTTTACCTGGCTGATTCAGATTGAAACTAATTTTTTTAATAATTTAGTGTATCTTTTTTACATAACATTTGCCATAGCTAATGGCATACACAGTAATCTAGCATACTTAAATTAAATAAATCAATAAAAGCTAAAATGTAAGAGTCTATAATTAGGCCTGATCTATTTGTACCAGAGATTTTCTTACCTTTTAAAAAAATGTCACCTGGGCTAAAAGTCCCTCTGCAGCCCTGATTTGCATTTGTATAGCTCACAGCATTTCATTTACATGTCAAAGCCTCCCCTAGAATTAGGAGGAGGGGAGTCATGGGGGGCCAACTGCCAAGGGCCCACGTCAATTTCCGACAATTTCCGGCAGTTTTCGGCTTTACCCGCAAATTGCCGAAAATTGCCGTAAACCTGAAATTCCACGACAATTTACGGTGCCGTGTATCTTTTTTACATAACATTTGCCATAGCATAACCCCTTGGTTCTGAGCCACCACTAAAGCGGTCTCATGTACAGCAGGCCGCACGGAACTATGTTCGATGCGGCTGCCAGCAGACCTAACAGTCTCTGAAACTGTTTGACCGTGAGTGACTGGCCTAGCATTTACGGTGCCGGAAATTGTCGGAAATCCCACTTTTCATGCAGTGACAGCTGGCGGGGTACGCTTTCCTTGTGGCTGGAGCTCTGGAGTGGAGGACGGTCTCAACGGCCTCGGCCGAGAGACCAGATCCTAGGAGGCGGGCCCCCTCAGAGGCCACGCCCACAGTTTTCATAGCTACGGGTAAAGGATCGACCCAGCCGCCTGCGAGAGCAAGTCCCTCCTGATCGGGATCTCCAAGGGAGGACCGGCGAGGAGAGAAACTAGGTCCGCAAACCACACTCGGGCCGGCCAGTACGGGGCTACTAGCAGTAGGCTGACACCGTCCTGGCGGACCCTCTCCAGAACTCCTGGGAGCAGAACAACCGGGGGAAAGGCGTACAGGCGAGACCTCGGCCAAGCCTGTACCATAGCATCCAACCCCAAGGGGGCCGGATGGGTCAGGGAGAACCACAGAGGACAGTGAGTCGACTCTCTGGATGCAAACAGGTCTACCTCGGCACGACCAAAGTGTCTCCAAAGGAGCTCCACCACCTCGGGGTGGAGTCTCCACTCCCTGGGCCTCGGCCCCTGTCTCGACCGGGCGTTTGCTCCCTGATTCAGGTACCCCGGGATGTAGACTGCTCTCAACGAGAGGAACTTCCCGAGGGATCACAGGAGGATCTGGCGAGCCAGCTTGTACAGCGAGCGTGAGCGCAGACCCCCCTGCTGATTGATGTAGGAGACCACCGATGTGTTGTCTGAGCGGACAAGGTCATGGTGGCTCATCAAGGCTGGGCAGAAGTGTTTCAGAGCCAGCCAACATCTCTAGGCAGTATATGTGCCATGAGCGATGATGGTCTAGCCACAGCCCCAAGGCTGAGCGACCACTCATGATCGCTCCCCAGCCCGTGAGGGAGTCATCTGTCGTAAGCGTGACACAACAACAGGTTGCTCCCAGCGTGGGCCCCTGGGATAAGAACCGGGGGTCCTTCCAAATGGCCAGGGCGTGCAGGCACTGCCTCGTGACCCTGATTGGGCGACCCGGGTTCCCCCTCGGGGAGAACCCCTTGGTTCTGAGCCACCACTAAAGCGGTCTCATGTACAGCAGGCTGCACGGAACTATGTTCGATGCGGCTGCCAGCAGACCTAACAGTCTCTGAAACTGTTTGACCGTGAGTGACTGGCCTAGCTTGGCCTGCTTGGCGGCTGAAAGAATCGACGCCACTCGAGCGGGAGACAGACGTGCCCGCATCAAGGTCGAGTCCCAGATCACGCCCAGGAAAGTGGTCCTTTGCAGCGGGAACAGTACACTTTTCCCGGCGTTGAGTCTTAACCCCAGACGGCTGATGTGAGCAGGAACAACATCTCGATGTTGAACCGCTAGCTGCTCCGACGGAGCCAGGATCAGCCAGTCGTCTATGTAGTTCAAAATGCAGAGGCACAGAGGCACAATCTGTTTGAGCGTGAGCATCTTGAAGCCGAGCTTTGATACTGCGCGATTCAACAGCTTTAGATCCAGTATGGGACGCAGCCCCCCATCCCTATTCGGGACGAGGAAGTACCGGCTGTAATAGCCCGAGTCCCTGCAAGGGGGCAGAACTCGTTCTATAGCCCCCTTTTCCAGCAGAGACTGTACCTCCTGCTCCAACACCAAAGCCTGCTCGGGGCCCACCACCGTTGGCAGGACCCCTCTGAATCGAGGTGGGCGAGCCCTGAATTGAATGGCGTAGCCCCTGTCGATTGTACGCAGGACCCATAGAGATATATTGGGGAGGGCTCGCCACTCCGCCACAAACTCTTAAGGGTACTAGCCTCTCGAGACCGGCCTTTGGGATAACCGGGCCTGCAGACACAGTGCCCTGTAACAGCACACTGGCAGGGAAACTCTGGTCTGACAGCCCTAGGCTCCTCGTCAGAGGAGACGAGCGGCCCTCGGGCTCGTGCTCGCTGAGACCGGCTACGCAGCTCTGCGGAGGGGGCGAGCGGCCCTTGGGCACACGCTCACTGGTGCTGGCTCCGCCCCGAGCTAGTGGCGGGGACAGCAGCCTCCCCCCTCCGATGGGGACCGACCTGACCGCCGTAGCGTCAGGGACTCTTCGTCAAGGCCTTCTTGGAGCCAGCGGCCGTCCTCGGCCCAGCCCTGTTCCTAGAGGCCCTAGCCTGAGAGCGCCTCGCCTCGGCCCAGTCTCGACGAGGGGGAGCCTGTGACGCGATGCTCTCCTGCTTCGCCAGGTGAGCCACGCTTTTCGACAGCCGGGGCCGCCCCTAAGCAGCCCCGGGGACGTGGCTCCGACGCCGCCGCCTGCCTCTTCCCCTCGTGGAAACGGTCTATGACCGCGTGGATGGCATCTCCAAAGAGAGCTGCTGGGGCAAGCGGCGTGTCGAGGAGGAAGGATTTGTCCTTCTCCCGCATGTTCGACTGGCTGAGCCACAGGTGCCTCTCCGTGGCCACCAGGGCTCCCATGGATCAGCCGACCGATTTGGCGGTCTCCTTCGTGGCCCGCTGAGCCAGATCGGCAGTCTGACGCAGCTCTCGAACTACGTCAGCTGCTAGCTCTCTCCCCTCGGCCATGTCAGACACCAGCTCCGCCTGGTACGCCTACAGCAGCGCCATTGTGTGCAGACAGGACGCCGCCTGTCCTGCCGCTGCGTACGCTTTGCCCACCAAAGCCGAGGTGGTTCTCAGAGGCTTGGTGGGCAACGCCGGTGTCCTAAATGATGGCGTCGCGGGAGATAAATGGCTCGCCAGTACCTCCTCCGCGACGGGCAAGCTCGCGTACCCGTACTGTTTGGCGCCGGCCACTGATGAATACAGCGCCGTGCGCGAGTTAAAAACGCGAGCGGACACCGGCTGATCCCAGGACGCCGACACCTCAGTGTGGAGGTCTGGGAAGAAAGGCAGACGCTGGCGCGGAGGTATGACACGGGAGGGTAGGAAACGCTCATGCAATTTACTTGTTGCTAAGGGCTCCTGCATGTCGACCGGCCAGCAGATATCGAGCCTCTCCACGGCTCGAGTCAGCACCTCCGTGAGCTCCTCGGCCGCGGGTGACTGAAGCGTCAAATCTTGATCCTCCGCAGCCGCGACGCTAGCCATCTCCACCTCCTCAGAGCTGGATAGGCGCGTCGGTGATGCCTCCTCCGGGATGGAAGAAACCGCTCCGCGTGCTTTCAAGTCCCGGTAAGAGGCACTGGATGTCCCGGGAAGAGCCTGAGGAAATGCCGAAGCCGCCTCAGAGCACTCCGAGATATCCACCTGCGATCCCCACGAAGACAGCCGCCGCCTCGCCTCGGCGAAAGCGGGGTCTGTGCCGCAGGGAGCGCGAATCGAGCCGCCCGCCTCGAAGAGCGCCCGGCGAGAGCGCAGCCTCCGTATGGAGAGCCGCTCGCAATGCACACAGCTGGCTCCCTTCCTGTGGACGTGTTTCAGCTGGGCTGTGGCCTGAATGGACCTGGACCAAAGTAGGCAGGTCTAAGAAGCAGTTTAGCCAACTACTGATCAAAAATATGAATGAATGACATACAATTTAGCCAATCAGCGTCTAAAAATCGATTCAGCATTGGGCTATTGTCGTTTGGCTCCATGGCTGCGTTATCGTGAGGGCTAGTCACGCAAGGCGTCTTTTTAAACGACATGACAATGGTAAGCATGAGCAATATTCTTCCTAGAAAACCCAACCTTTATTCCAAGACCCGTTCGACAACTTTGGTGGGTAAACTAGATGTGAAACATCCTGACCTCACAATCAGAGCGCAATCTAGGCTGCAAAGCTTCTGTAGAGACTGGTATTGTATTTTCCGCACTATAAGGCGCACAAATCAAACGTGCAGCTTTTAAATTAAGAACTCAAGCCACTAGATATTGGTGTCAACAGGGCGTTAAAAGCTAGACTGCGAGCTGCGTGGGCTCAGTGGATGACAGAACGCGAACTCACTAACGAAGCACAAACGTTTGATTTAGTGGTATCAGACGGTTTCTTTTACTACGCGTTTACTGAATCAGGGAAAACTTCCCCTCCACGTTTGGGAGAGGAGTGAGCAAGGCTGGGAGATATTGTTAATATGCACATTAACGTTTGAACAACGTTACCATGAGTGAACGGACAACACAGCATCTAGTGGATGCAGTGCATTCTATTTTATGTGCCCTATGTATGAAAACAGTTCTATAATAGGCCATTCATTGAAGGTGCGCCTTACAGTGCGGAAAATAAGCTATGCCCGGAATTGTTGGCTAGCTTGACGCAGTCACTCATGAATGCATTTTAAAAAAATTGGAAATCCAAAATCAGTAAAAAAGGTTTGGTCCATTCATTGCATGTTTACATCAAAGATCGCTGGAAAGAGAGTCAAAGATTTCGGTGCTGTTTGTTTAGCGGAGCACACACATGACACTTAATCCTGGGGCAGATTCTAAGGTTACGTGGCCCCCCTCCTACGAATGCAGACTGACGTCAACTATACGTCACCACACGCAGACAGACTTTATGTTGAGAAAATATTGGTCAAACCTCTGACATAAGTAGTATGAGATTCGGTGGCTATAGATACAGCATTTGTCCAAATAACTAATTAGGACAAGAAAAAAAATGAATATGCATTTTAGTGGCTTTAAACTTTAAGGGAGAATTCAAAGCACTTTAAATTTGACTAATTCTACTGGCAATTGGTAACCGAATTGGAAGGCTTACTAGTAAAAAAAATATATGAATTGTAATTTGTCCATTTGAAAGTAGAACAGAACATCTGTCAAATGTCCTATCCTTTTTTTATTAGAATAAGGAACATATGTGGTTTCTTTCAAGAATGTAAAAATACTGTCACGGTTTGGTCCTTTTATTGTGAAGTTTCATGTGTCTGGTTTCCCTGGGTAACTTCACTTCCTGCCTTGTCCTGGCTCCCCTTGTGATTGTCTGAGTGATTCCACCTGTTTCCAATCACCTGCACCTCCCTTGTGTATCTAAGTCCTGTGAATCTGTCGTCCAGTGTCGCGTCATTGTCTCATGTCGTCTGCTGTCAGATGTCCTGTTCCTGTCCCGCCTGTGAGTGTTTTGCCCTTTTGGATATTAAAATCCCTTTTTGTGTGAACCCTGCGAGTGCGTCTCCCTACTTCCGGTCCGAACCTGCAGCTCGACACGATCCCTGACAAATACAGAATATCTCAGTCATGATTACAAATACTTACATTTTGTCAGAATCACCAATATGTAATACAGAAATGTATAAATAACCAAACAAACATGACTGTCTCAAACTTAAATATAACAAATGCCCAAGTTGGGCTACCATCGCTCCCACATATTTATTGATAGCGAAACAAAATCCATCGTAAATTAGATTTTTCATATTTCCTTACATGTAATTGCTCGTTTCTTCATTTTAAGCTTCGCCTCAGTTTCCCATGTCGTCTCCTTTTTAGTGACTCTCTTTGTCAAATAACAATGATTAATGTCAAATCTCACCTGCTCGCTGGCTTGATGTTGTTTTGATCCCACCTGTTGCGTCATATAGGATACACGCCTCTGTTAACCTCTGTTTCCAGTTAAAAAGGAATAGTCTTCAAAGCTTTGCCAGTTAACAAGATGTATGAAAGTTCACAGTGAGGGAAGTTTTTTGGAAAGACGTTTATTTCCACCTCATTACACACACATTTCCCACCGCCTCCCCCGGACTCCTTCACTCACTGAGTCACATGTGCAGAGATCATGAAAGACATTGCTTGACACGCACATAGGCACACACTCCGGCACTAATAAGGGTTTGATTGAAGTGCTGATGCTTTGAAATGAGGTGAGCCCCTCCTTCTGACCCCTTGGGGGACTGTATCTATCAGCCGGTGCATTGGCAGGTCCACAACACGTGCAGAGATCAAGATGAAGGCGTTGGCATGTGTCTGTTTGTGCTTTGTAGTGAGACACCCTGCATCACTTAACCTCTGTGAATCCCACGCGATTGGCCCACCCAGATGAAGCGTGTGTATGTGTTTGGATGCAAATACGTTTTTGAGACTGCTGTGTGATTTCTACCGAAGGGTCTCACTTAATCATTATTTTACTACTCATACACTTATTATTAGTAACCGTACGCACATACATGTGTACCGAAATGTATTTGTAAACGTATTTATTTGCCCGAATGTCTCCTTAAACCTCAAAGGAAGCAAGGATGAGCCACATATCACGCCTACCGGTAAAAATAGCTCTCAGTATTACAAAACAAAAGAATCAACGTGTACTGCCATCATTAAGCGGCGCGTCCCTGAAAGAAGGAGGCTGGTAAGAAGGTTTTGCTGGTTTGATCAACGGCTGTTGAGCGCCTTTTCTACAGATGTGTGTTGACTATAAAAAGGTCAAATTTAAATCACGAGCATTCACTGTTTTAGACTTGATCAGTGTTGGAAATGTTAAATTCCCTTCCCTTCCCTAAAAGCATTGGATCCACTGCAATGAAGCTTAATATTATTAAACATATAACATTTTGCTGACATTAGTCAATTGACGTGTTCACAACTCATGCGTGGTGCACTTCTGTTACCTGGGTCAAACTGGCGTCCTACTACGTTGCAGGGCAAATGTGTATGACAAATAGATGACATTTTACTCTGAATGAATGTGCCCCTCTCAGTGGCCATGACAACCATTTCATCTTCAGAGGATTACTACAAATCCATCGCTTGATTCTCATACAAAAGCTGGGATGGGAACACTGCAGTTCACACACTCACAGTCGTCTCAGTGCACAATCTCTAACGGACACACCTAAGTTGAGCCACCGCTTCCAGAGTGAGCAGGCAGCCACGGTTTGCTTTTCATCCTGCATTTTCACCACTCAATCTGCTTGTGCCTGCATGGTGCTCTCAAGGGATCGCAATTTGGATGAAAAACTGTCAATGCAGCGCCAATATCTGTTTTTCTACTACACTTGTCATAATAACCAACATAAAATCCACTTGAGTAGGTGGAATGGCATTTTTGCTGAGCACGAAATAAAGCTTTCTGAGCTTTGGTTTATATGTATCATTGGCAGTGGTGGGACCACTAGTTTTAGCGGTAACGAGCCTGTAACAAATTATTTTCTTAAATCCAGTAACGCAGTTACAATTACTAAAATGTAAATGAGTTTGTTACTCGCGTTACTCTCGAACTGAGCATGAAAAGCCTCTCAGTCCGACTTCCCCGCATATTCCGGTGTCTTTATGCCTACCGGCACTTGCTCTCCATCGGCGCCGCCATCTTTGTTTACGTTGCGTTCATAAACGTTCCCGGGCGGCAGTTTTCCGCGGGCCGTGTAGCTAGCTTCAGCGCTAGCAGTCGCTAAGCCAGGACTCCCAGCAGATGTTGGTGGCTGTAACTCACATTTCATCTCCCCTCCTACCTAGCTAACAATTTATGGTTCCCAAAACGTTCTCTCAACGTCAGCTTTTGATAACAGTAACGTTAGAGTTTGGTTCCCAGACGTTACCTGAAAGTTAGCTGTTGGTTCGCTTGTTATATAACACGTTCCCCTAACGTTAGCTAACGGTTGGTACGTTCCCTTCCCTATGGAATGCCGTTTTAGCCATAATTAAATAAATGAATAAATACATGAATATGAATACATTTATTTATTTATAGACACTTTTATTTCATAATGGCGTATTTCAAGACACATTTCACGTTCTTATATGCAAATCAGGGGGCGTGGCTATCTCTCACATTCTGTTCCGAAGCAACAGAGCTGGGACAAGGGCTTCGGTTTGGCGTCTCCCCGGATAAAGTGATCGATTTTCGGACACTTTGGGCAACCTTGCCCGGGTGTGGAGCTTTTTTCTCTCCTTTTTTTCTTGGACAATTGTTTGTCTTAACGTTCGCGGTTCGGCGCGAGTGTATGTGGAGTTTAGCGACCGCTACCAACCAATTTGGGGTACGGTCCGGAAGTCCTCTTGCCCGGAGTCCTTCTGATAGAGCAGTGGTCCCCAAACTTTTTCTGGTGAGGGCCGCATAACCTCTTTTCTCCTCTGTCGGGGGCCGGGCTGACCGGGGGGTGGAGGGGGTGACGGTGTCGGCCGGCGGGCTGACCGGGGGGGGTTTTGGACGGCGAGCTGACCGGGGGGTGCTGTCGACCGCCGCACCTCCGTGGATACGCGCGCGTGGCCATTACCGGCCTTACACCGTCTGGTTGAGCCCATAGACATAATATACATGGTTGAGCCTCTATCACAGTGGTCCCCAAACTACGGGCATGCGGCCCGCGGACGAGTCCCGAATGCGGGCCGCCCGGCAAACCTCCGTGAACATAATGCGCGATCATATGGACACGCGAATCCGCGGAGGTGCGCCGGTCGACAGCACCCCCCGGTCAGCGGCCCCCACAAGAAAAAGTTTGGGGACCACCGCTTTATCAGAAGGACTCCGGGCAAGCGGACTTCATATTTATTCATGTATTTATTCATTTATTTAATTATGGCTAAAACGGCATTCCATACTTCCCTACACGTTTATAACAATTAATAACAATTTTATTATTACTTTAAGCTAACCGCATGAGCAGGAATGAATTATTAGATATTAGCAGGAATAAATGAACAGGCAAAATTTATGGGATTTATAACTTTAATAAAAAAAATGCATAAAAATTATAATACCCTTAAGGGACGTTCCCTTAATGGTTTGGTTCGAACTAACCTTTATGGAATCATAAACTAATGTTCCCTTAATGTTTTGTGTTTGTTGGGTAGACTGTCCACGGAAAAACATTGTCCTCCCAGCACTTGAACCGGACGAGAATATCCGTACTCGTTGCCCTCCTCCTTCTTCTTGACATAAAACCTCTGCCAAAAGAACGCTCCATCTCCACCAGAAAATGCCTCCTCCAAACGGAAGTCCGCCGATGCCCGAGCGGTCGACTACGTCATTAGAATCCGACTAAGTTTTCTTCTGACACCAGTTGTAACGTTCTGTGCCAATAAACAGCCAAAAACTACACACATTACGCCGGAAGGGGCGGTACCCCAACCCCGGCCCAAGTAATAGAGTAATCAGAACCATTTAAACATTTAGGAACTTAATACACGCTACAGTATTTTCAATGTGGAGATAAAACCACTATTTCAAATTCATTGCGGTCAAAGGCAAAAACGTGCAAGTGATGTGTACATTATATCCAGGAGCAAAAACTTTGTCGACATCCGTTGTAAGCAACTAATTTTTTAACAGTAACGCAAATAGTTACTGTCCCTGGTAACGAGTTACTTTTATTGTTGTTAGAGTCTTCTAGACGACCCCGCACACAGAGATTCATACAGGACACCAGCTCGGGGAATGGGAATTTAATAATCGTCCAAGAACTATGAGATGAAAAACAATGGAGGCAGGGGTTTCCAGAAAGGAGGTCGGGTCCGGGGAAGTCCAACCAGTGGGATCTGCACAGAGGAAGACAAGGTTCAATATAGGTAAAATCCGACAGTTAGAGCCTTAGATACGCAGCCCAGTTACCACGTAGCAGAGTGTACTATCTGGCGCTGGAGAGGTGAGCAGTCCTGGTTTAAGTACAGGTGATCTGCAATCACTGGGATGGGGGTCAGCTGGCCGGAATGGGGTGCCACGCCTCTCGTGGGAGGAGACATGCAGGGAAAAGGAAAATAGAACTGCCAGCTGACCCACAACAGTTGTAGAGTAATTCAGTTACTAACTCATTTACTTTTTGAACAAGGAGTAACTATAACTAGTTACTTTTTTAAAGTAACTTGCCCAACACTGATCATTGGAAGAAATAGCAGTTTGCCCTCAAGAATAGTAAATGTATATATTTTTATGGGATTCCATAAGGCACAAAAAGACACCCACTGTAATCACTTTAAGAAGTTTAACTAATCTACACGCAAGTCCTTGTGGAGTCTGTGTCTTTTGGTGAATTCCAAACAATCCAACCCATAGGGCTAAATATCAGGCACATCTTCTAAACAATTGAATAAATATATTCCTTTTTAAATGTTTTACTGTGTAGGATATCCAATGACAACACCATTGGTGTGGGCTCGATAGAAGTGTCGCTCCAAAGTATTCTCAAGTTACAGAAAGAAATGCCAAACTCCGAAGCTTACTAACTATCGGGGACTACTCTCACTCTTATGCTCAGTTTATGGCTTGAGACAGTTAAAAAACATTTCCAACGAAAGAACGGTAGATTACAGCGTTAGTGAATGCAAACACTACTAGTTTTCTGCTGGAAAACAGCTGTGCTTGTAACACTAATCATCGACGAGCCGCCACACCGCCGGATTCTCCCTGCAGTGTCCATATTGGATAATCGTCTAATTAACAGCTAACCGATGTAATGTTGCATTCTCCCTCCTGCAAGGTGAAAAGCAATCTGTCCAAACTTAATTTAACATGAGGACTGGCAGTAAAAAGGGGGAGGCATTCAATGGTCTTCCTGCTGTAACCAATTACTTTTATTGCTAAGAGAGAAAAAGGCCGTCTGTAGTCGCAGCTGAGTACACTGAAGAGAAGAGAAACAGCTTAGAGATGCGTTGAGATAACTTATTAAGTGACGGAACATATACTTACAATTTTATGACACTAGGTTTTGGAGAAGTAGTAATTTGGGTTGAAATAATTGAACAGGGGGGTATTCCAGAAAGCGGGTTATGTGAAAACTCAACGTTAACCCTGAGATGAGGAAAACTCTGAGTTCTCCGCTCCAGATAGAGAGGTAACTGAAACTGAGTCAATCACCATGGTAACAGACTCTGTGAACATCACCAGCTCGCTGGCAGGTTCACTACAAGAAACCCAGAGTTTCTACCCGTCTCCTCCCACATGGAGAAAGATCATTGGATTGCGCATTCCTACCTAATCCAATTGACGTAGTGATTCGAAATGCTTCACGTCGCGAGAGAGTCTTTCAACCCAGATGAGACGTTTGATCATTTCCAGAGGAACATCTGTTAGAACGCTGCCGCTTTTCCTCACACGGTATCATTTACCTCAATAACATTACCCGGCCATATATCACCAAGCTCACACACCGCGGACGTGCACTCGCATCACAGCATATTTCATGCATCGCGCTAGTTTTTTTTTGTTGCAAAATGTAGTTTTCTTTACAACATTGGGGATGTTTTTTTTATAAAGAAGTTGTTACGTTCCAGCAAAAGTGTGTGATACGCTGGTGCACAAAGAAGAGACAGTGACTCCAGATACCGTGTAAATTTATATATATATATATAAATAAATGTATTAGTAGTATAATAATAAACAATACTTTCTGGGAGAAGGGGAGGGCTGGACGGACCAAAGCAAAGAAATAAACAAAAGTGTCCCAACTACTAACCCCGCTCCCCTAATAGATATTCGTCCTGGCACGCCCTAACCAAACTTACCACTGAGGAGGGGGTGGAGCTCCAGGTTACAAGCTCCAGGCCCCAGATGACACCCCCTTCCTGGAAAACAAAGACAGACACACACAAACAACCCACGAGCAATCCCCAAACAAAAATGACTAATAAAACGAACCCAGAACACTGGGGACGTAACAAAGTGTATACATGCATCTGATGTGTGACGGGCTCGGATGAGCTTCCTCCAGGGATCCTGTACCTTCAGCCACGGGGCGAGGGCCAGCTCCTCTTCGGGCATCTGCCTTCTTTCTGTTGGCTGAACAGAACTCAATTTTTCTTTGTTTTTTTAATTAGGATTTTAATGACTGTTGGTTTAGGCTACAGCGTTACTTTAAATGATTTCAATAGGCCTACAATAAAAATGTGTCTGTAAGTGTCTCTTAAGTGGGGTATTAAGTGAAAAGACGTGTAAAAACATTTCTTTAGGAGTTTAATTTACTGTTTCAGTAGCCACTGAATTCATATTTGCTTTGTTTAATAGCCTAAGTCAATAAAAAAAAAGTAAAGTGAGGCGCAATCATAGCCTAGCAATATATGCCATACCTTTTTGAATTATATTTCATTTTTAGCTGCTTCCGCGTCCTTTTTTCCCCTGTTGGATTTCACCTAAATGAAAATCAGATTTTATTCTTGCTTATATTCATAACTAGAGGCTGCTACGATCTTACGCGTTGACTGAGGCAGCATTTTTTTCCCCATTTTCTCTCTCTCTCTCTCCTTCGCTGCTGCCGCTGTATTTCATTTGCGGCGAAATCCACGCTCACATTCACCGTTGGCCTGCAGAAGAACCTCCAACTCCACCGCAGTAGGATGGCTCTTTTGTTGTCTGTTGTCATGGTGACTCGTGGTATCGGGGCTCCATTGATGATGGCTTTTTATAATCGTCACGCACGCGCTTAACTCAAGGTGAACATACTCAGAGTCGATTGAACTATCGCAGATCAGCTGTTCTGTAACCAGATACTCAGAGTTTCCATCTCAGTGTAAGTCAACTCGGAGTTCAGGGAGAGACCTTTCTGGAATACCCCACAGGTGTTATTACGAATTACGAACTACGGATGTTTGCAGGTTTACGTGAAAAATAGTACAGGTTGACTTCTCGTTTCATGTGGGGATTAAACAGGTGTCGCATGGCCGGAAGAATGGTTTTTTTTTGGAGCTTTACAGCATTAGACAAGATGAAATGACCCCTAAAAGGTGTGAATCAATGAAACCTTTTTTACTGTACAGAGGCTTTCAGCAATCAAATGCATTTTCTGCAGGATGCACCAGGGTTAATGAATCATCTGTGTGAATCATGATTACAGGATTGGATTCTCGTATAGAAGACGGTAGGACGAGAAGGCACTGTTTTGCAGTCCCAGATTAGTTGCCGGGGCTCCTCCTCTGACTGGACTTTGGAAAAAATCCCCTTCCTATCTTGTCAGGACAAATGCTGTAATGCCATGAATTAGCAATTTAAGCTTCTAGACCGATTTTATGCTCGGTGGACTTAAACAATGGCACAGTTTGTTATTACTTTTCTAAGCTGCATTTCGATAAATCCCAATTATGGTTCCTGTGAACTACAGCAAGGACAAAGTAAATCTAATGCTTAACACTTGCCTAAGGGACATATTTATCATGTCCTTGCAGTCCTACTGCTATGATGCAGACTTTTGGGTTTGTCTGTCCAAACTATGTTTTTATCCATGTCATTCTCCTTAGCTTCCAGTGTTGAAATGATGATCAGTTGGAGTAGCAGAACTATGTCCAGAGGGTAATCATTAAACTCCCCCACCAGATGGTTTGTCTGCATGGAACCATCTGAGTCAGTTGCATCGGGGAATGCTTTTTGCATTAGTAGTAAAGCAAACCGAGGCGCGACATACAACAGAGAACTGTGTAGAGGAATTCCTCCACGTTACAAACAGACCACTAAAAGCACCGCTATGCTAATTTAGCTGCTAGGCTACTTCCATCTCAACATCTAACGTTACCGTGCGTGGAACACAGTCTGCGTCTGCAGAGGACCACCACTGTGTCCCTAAAAGACCGTTGTTTGAAAACGTCCTGGCTAAATGTGGGGAGATTGTTGGCTCAGACGCCAAATTATGGAGAGTTGAGAGCAAACTGAACGAGGACAGCAGTCGCAAGTTCAACAAGTTCACCATCCGGTGGAATTCTGCCTCCATATGTGTGTAGGTTGGTGTTTAAAATAACATTAACAACACGGTTTCTAATGCGATTAGAAGAAAAAAAACATTAATTGAAAACAACATTCATTAATTGTGATTACTTCATTTCTGTATGTAATGTTAACTTTTAATGAAGAATTTACATTACATTTCCCCAGCATGTCACCTTCGTTTAGTTTAGTTTTTGCCAATAAACATCCTAAACCGTGTATTTTTGTTGTCGTTTCATTCCTCTGCGCCTACGTTTCAGTACTGATCCCTCACAAATCGATGTTGAAACGAGTAAGTAGTAGTATTTTCTTCTTCTACTGCGTCATGTCAATGGTTATTTAGAAGAAAAAGAAACTGACAAGGCACAAATTCAAAAAAGCTTAATCACAGATTCATGGGCTTATGATCCCCGTTTGCGTGACCCATCGCTCTCCCTTTATACATAAAAGCCAGGTGAATCTTGCATCAGTATCAGATGCCATGGGGCGGGACAAAACGGTCGGAATTGGACACTGATGGAATGAAATTGGCCCGAGGTTTCAACTAACTGAATGCCAGCTGCTACACCCTCTGTGTAAAGTTCCATCTCCTGTAGGTGTGCAGCGAACACCTGCAGGCGAAATAGTCCTCTGCTGGAGGGGAGGAATTGCGTATTGTCTCTGAATCTTTGGAATTCATTCCAATCATAAACGTCTATGAGAACCGTACCTACTGCAAATCTGACACAGGGCAGACTGGAAATGGTGAGTCTCAGTGCAGAAAAACACTTTTTAAAAAAAAGACAATGTTTCACATGGCTTTGAAAGTCACACCACTGATATTTCAAGGATTAGGGCACCATGAACGTGCTTCTGTTAGAGACATTAGTTTACAATATAAGCAAATGTTATACCTCATGTAAACTGTGTGTTAGCCAGGTAAGCTGCCAATTGAGCACATGTTGGTAAAGCTTTACCTGAAATAGAATAAGTAAATAAGCCTTTCTTAATCTTATGTGTTTGACCCCCATATCTGTTCGCGTTTCCCCCTGCAGATACTATAGCCCTCGGCTAGATCTGCTCACTATCGTAACCTCTCCTCTCTTACTTATCCCACCCGTTCTACACGTGTCCAACACCATGTCACAGGAGGCCTCTGGAACTGCCAATCAGCTACTCGCAGGGCAGACTTCATCTCCGGCTTTGCCATCCAGCAGTCGCTGGACTTCTTCGCTCTCACTGAGACCAGGGGCCTGTACCATGGAGCTGGTTTAGGGGCCTGTACCATGAAGCTGGTTCAGGTGGCTAGCCAGCTAAGTTTCAGCTTACTTTCCACCAACCCTGGGTTTTCGGTACCATGAAAGTGGCTCGGCTTCAATCGGTATTCGTTGCAGCGGTGAGCAAAGAAACAGCGGACGTAGTTAATTCCTAGCTTCTGTTCTCTGTTGCATCATTGCGGCTTCACCTTTTCTTCCAAATCCTGTGACATCTCAGCGCAGATTGTTAGAAGAGCACTTTGAGTTTTTAGGGACTAAATCCCCTTGACTTTCCTGATACTTCTGTGTATGAAAGATACAGATATTCCGCGGAAGGAATAACTTATCTTTGCGAACTTGTTGAGCCGCAAATAACAAATGTGACTCGTCGAAGCCGCACTTACTGTACCGCAAATGGTTTGAATTATATTTTTATATATTTTTTAAACTCGCGCATTAACGCTCTCAGCAATGTTCCTCTAATATTGTTCTCTTGCTTTGGCAGCAGAGACGGTGTTACTGCGTGCTGGAAAAACATTTTTATATTCTTCATATTTCTGAAGAATAATTTCTTGCTCCTCCGCGGAGAAATATATCTCTCTCTCTCTCCATATCGAACGTGATTGGTTGTTCGGTGCCAACGTCACTCTTTTATGTGCACGCGCGCGCGGAGTAATCAGAGTTGAAGGATCAAAGCCTGGTTGACAAAGTCAGTTGATAAGCGGCGTCATGGTACCAATAAAGCCTGATTGCTTCGGTTTGGTTTTGTCGATTCTGAACCAATTCTGGAAGCCTGAGTTTAATGAACCAGCTTCATGGTACAGGCCTCTGGATCACACCGGAGAACACATCCACCCCATCCACTCTCTCCTTGCCTTCTCCTGCCACACACCCACGTCCACTGGAAGGGGTGGCGGCACATGTTTATTAATTTCACCCAAATGGAGCTTTTCCCTTTATCCTCTTCCACCATCCACCCTACTGTCCTTCGAATTCCACGCTGTGACAGTTCGGTACAACTAAACAATGTTGTTCTCTACCGTCCGCGTGGCTCTTTGGGGCATTTCCTAGAAGAACTGTACATCCTCCTGTATAACTTCCCGGAAAATGGCCCCCCACTCATCCTCCTGGGCGACTTTAACATCCCAACAGAGAAGTCATCCGACCTCCTCCTCCTACTTTCTTCTTTTCCACTGTCTCTCAGTCCCTCTCCTCCCACTCACAAAGCTGGCAACCACTATGGCTACATCTTCACTAGAAACTGCTCTACCACTAACCTCACTGTAACCTTACGTCTCTGACCACTTATTCATCTCCTACTCTCTTCCAATCTCTATAACTAACGTAACAAGGGTCGTAACATTCGCTCCCTCTCCCCCTCCTCTCTGGCCTCCTGTGTTCTATCAGTGTTTCTCTCTCTTGCATCCGAACGCTGCCGCAGAGACTCTCCTCTCAACTGTCCTCCTCTCTCTCGACTCTCTCTGTCCTCTTATGACACGAAGGGCCGGCAAATCCCCTCCAGCTCTGTGGCTGTCTGATTCGGTGCGTGCCGTTTGGCAATTCCGTGTTAACGCCGGCTTGGACTGCCGAGAACCTTGGTGTGACGCTCAACAGCCAACTCTCCCTGATTCCAAACCTTACAGCAACAACACAATCCTGTAGATACACACTCTACAACATCAGGAGAATACCAGCCATCTTCACTCAGAAGGCGGTGCAGGTACTGATTCAGGCTCTCGCCATTGTAACCCTCTCCTAGCAGGTCTCCCCGCTGTCGTCATTCGACCTCTGCAGCTCATCCAGAATGCAGCATCTTGACTAGTCTTTAACCTTCCTAAATTCTCCCACACTACTCCACTCCTCCGCTCTCTTCACTAACTGGCTGCCCGCATCCAGTTTAAAACATTGGTGCTCAGGTATCATGCTATGAATGGATCGGGTCCGGCCTACATCCAGGACATGGTCAAACCCTACATCCCAACCCGCATTCTCCCTCACTGAGAGCAAAACACTCAACAAGATCACAATTCTTTGCTGTCCTTGCTTTGAAATGGTGGAACGAACTCTGGTGACATCAGGACCGAAGAGAGCATCTACATCTTTCGCCGCAAACTAAAGACACACCTTTTCAGACTTTGCCGTGACTAAAAACACTATAAAATTTCAGCACTTAAATTGCATTGGCTCCTATCTATAAAAAGTTGTAAATCGGCTTTTTTGGTGTAAGTACTTTCTTGTTTCTTATTCTATGAGTTTGTATCTGTGGTGTCTGGGCGTGGTTTTCAGGACGTCTGCAGCGGAGAGAGAGGAGGTGCGGCTCAGGGAACGGTGCCAGCTGGAGGCAATTAACCTCCAGCTGGGGGGAATCAACAGTGTGCTCTCTCCCAGTATTTAGACAGGTCGGGGAGAAGAGGTCGGGGAGAAGGGATCGAGAGATGGCCGGTGGAGGACATGGGAGCCCAAACGTCCACGAGACAGCGAGAGCTTGCGACGAGCACGGCGCGTGGCCACGCACAGCAGAAAGCTGGCCACCCAAAGACAACTAATAAAAGTCTTACGTGCACTGTAGCCCTGCCTCAGCGTCCTCATCCCGGGTCCCCTAGCCACCCACTCCCTTACAGTGGCGCCCAACTCGGCGGGGGACCCAGGGCAGAAGAGCCGGCCGAGGACACCACGGCGCTGTGTCAACAATTGGAGGAGATGACGGCGGCGCAGAGCGCAGAGGATTTTCCACTCGAGCAGTCTCGGGACAACGCTCTACGCTCAGCCTTCGACCAAGTGATTCGTGTTGATCGTCAGAATCACCGGGGCGCACGTGGATATCCGCATATGCGGCGTCCACACGCCGCATATGCGGCCGCATACATAGACGATGTGATAATTCACAGCACCACCTGGGCGGAGCATATGCGGCGGGTGGATGCAGTGCTAAGGTCACTAAGGCGGGCCGGGCTCACCGCCAACCCGGGGAAGTGCGTGATTGGACGGAGGGAGGTACGGTATCTGGGGTACCACTTGGGGGGCGGGCAGGTGCGCCCCCAGGTCAACAAGACGGCAGCAATTGCGGCCTCCCCGCGTCCCAAGAGAAAAAAAGAGGTGAGGCGGTTCTTGGGGCTGGCGGGGTACTACAGGAGGTTCATCCCGGGCTTCGCGGACCTCACCAGCCCCCTGACCGACCTGACCCGGAAAGTTGCGTCAGATCCGGCCCAGTGGTCGGAGAAGTGCCAGTGGGCGTTTGAGAAGGTACTCTCTTTGTGGGGAGCCGCTCCTTCACACACCTAACTTCTCTCTCCCCTTTGTGCTGCAGACGGGCGCATCGGACAGAGGGCTGGGGGCCGTTTTGTCCCAGGAGGTGGAGGGGCTTGACCGCCCAGTGGTCTACATAAGCCGGAAGCTGTCAGAGAGGGAAACGAGATACAGCACCATTGAGAAAGAGTACTCCCTGAGGTACTACCTGCTGGGGGCGCCCATTCACCCTCTGTTCGGATCACGCCCCGCTCCAATGGCTCCACCGCATGAAGGATGCCAACGCGTGGATCACCCGTTGGTATCTGGCCAGGCAACCCTTCCACTTCAAGGTGATCCATAGGCCGGGGGCGCAGATGGTCGTTAATTGAAATTATTCAGACAGACTTTAAAAGCACTTTGGAAGGTTTTCCCTCAATCTTCTCTGTGACACCCTCCCAGTTCTTTTGGACTATGTGTCTTTGTCCCAGATAAATCCCCAGGTATTTATAACCGTCCTTTCTCTACACTAGTCTTTGGGGAGGAACTGGGAGACCATTTACAGACAGCGAGGGCTTTACTTTTCTTCCAGTTCACCCTCGCTGCCGATGCTGTGCTAAAATCTTACACAATGCTAGTTAAAAGGTCTGCATACTTCTGGTCCCCAATAAACACAACAACATCTGCGTAAGCTAATAAAATCATGTTTATACGGAAAGAGCGTAGAAGGGCTAGAGCGTATTCTGATGAGGAGGGGTTTCAAGGAAGAGTGCATAGAGCATCACCGACGTAGCACAACCGTGCAGGATCCCTCTACACACAAGGTGCACACAGACTGCCGTTCATCTTCAGCACTCTCAACCTCCCTGTACAACAGTTTGGCTTCAGCGCTCGTTTCATAGCTAAGCTCAGACTTTCCAGAGGAAGCTGTGCTCAATGCGGTCAAAGCCTTTTCCTGGTCTAGAGAAATCAGGCCAGTATTAATCCCCAACGAGCTGGAGACCTCCAAAACATCTCGAATAAAGTAGACCTATTGTGTGGACCTGCCGGGCAGACAACAGGTCATTCCCGATGGATGACTTGCTTCATAGCTACCCTCAGCCTGGAGGCAAAGCTTATAATCCACACACAGCAGGGACACAGTGCGCCAGGTGCCGATGGCCTGCAGGTTTCCCTTTTCTGGCGGCAGGACATCGGCATGGAACCAGAGCCGCCTTCTAATATGGCATGGTTCCACTACCGGCCGCCCTGCGTCACCTAACAGTGACCGGATTAGCCTCCCCTTCCCACTCTTCTTCTCCAGGCCTTCTTCTCTGTAATGGTCTGAAATCGGGACCTGACCAGTGCACCCGAACTTTAACATCAAACAGGTCGGCCAGAGCCATTTTTTCCTTCAATATGTCCTCGATCTCCTGTGGACTCGCTTAAACGTTCTAGTTCCACTATATCAGTCTCCAGGTCCATCATGTGTCTGGTGACGTTGAAGGTGTGCTGTTGACAGAGGAGCCTAATCTCCATCTTACCGTGCTCCCACCTCTGCCTAAGACTGCTAAGCTCTTCCTCAGCCTAAAAACACCCTCTCTAAAATTCTTATCAAAACATTTCCAATAAAAACAGTACATGAAAGCAAAGTGATTAGTAAAACCAGCAGGAAAAATACTGCAAATTTTAAAAATATTAAAATGCTGCTTAAAAACACAGAAACCATCTAAGCTGGCTTTGCAGAATACCTTCTGGGAGTTGGGACCACGTGTACTGCCGGCATACGTCCTCCTCCACACATTCACCAGGCCATAGGAATTGACCAGCTGCCTCAGAGCGTGCTGGGAAGCTGGATGTTGCTCTGTATGATTGCGATCTAAAGATGCATCATCTGTAGAGTTGAAATCCTCCAAGGCACAGCCATTTAAAACCTCATATTTTCTAAAAACAGCTTCCTCTCTGCACCGATTGTTGGATCATACACATTCATAAAAACAACCTCCCCTCCATGATGTGTTTGACCTCCCAGGAAGATTGGATTAAAAAGACCTGGCGAAGAGGAATCCCACTCCTCCACTGAGGTTGGTGTTGTGGCTTAGCAGGACTTCCCCTTCCCCCTCAGTCCTCTTTGGTGCTGTTGCTGTGCGTCTCTTGCAAGAAGAGAACATCAAGATGTCCCACGCTGTAACCCTCGCCACTCTTTACCAACTCACCTAAAGCGTCTTTCACCTACCAAACCACACTTGCCCCGTATAGTTTAGACACAGCAGCGGAACAGCCCGCGGAACTGGCCGCTTGGACGCCGCAGGCACCTCCGGAGGTCCCCCCGCCACAGCAGCGGCCCTGCTGTGGAGAGCTCTCTGCTGAGGAATTCGTCTGAACATGTGTCAGGAATATTCCTGCATCCTACGTAGGGACACTGTTTACCATTAGAGAGGAGAGAACAGACCATAGACAACCCGTATTTCTTCACTTCATGTTGGTGAAGGGGAGTTTCGCCCACACTGCGTAGGTGTCAAAATCCGACGAGGCTCCCCGACCTCAGACTTTTATTCAAAAACCTTCACAGAAGATAACAGATTTACATATGAGGGCGGGGCTTCCGCCCTCCTCCGGCCAGCTGGTGAGGTGTAGACTTCAAAAGCACTTTTTACTGTGGGTCATTCCGGAACTTGCCATGTGACCTTTCTTTATAACCGGTCACTTGTCCGAGTACCGGGGGCAATCTATCTAAACAAGAGAGATTCCACAGATACTTTTATTTCCCCTCTGTTAGATTTAATGTTTGACCAGGCGGTCTCAAGGAAGGGTCACAGGGCTGTCACTGTTGCTAGGTATTCCTCCTAGGCAGGCTAATTAATTCCCAGCAGCCATCTGAAGGGAGCCAGACAGGTATGTGATAAATCTGCAATCTGTGAGTTTAAAGTGCACAGAAAACATGAAAACAGTTGATCCCTGTGTGCACAGCTCAGTGCATGTACACACAGGGATCAACTGTTTTCATCATTAGGTCATGTCATAGGGCTGTTGCCATATAAACACATCAAACTGGTCAGTTATACCTGTATTATGACGTAGAGACGTATTGGACTGGTATTTGGTTGACCCCTTATAGCAGGAGTCGGGAACCTAATGGCTCTTTCGGTGACGCCATATGGCTCTTCTGGCATTCGGTGACGCCACCAAGTTGAAAAACATTTGTACGGCACACGCATTTCAACCCGGGCACACGCCACACCTTGTATTTCTAATAGACTTCGGAGCCGCGTAGGTTCCTCTTCAACCGTCGACTTTAAGTGATGCTGCCAGCTTGGTAGTGGTACCATGGGGCAGAACCTTCTCTATAATGTGGGACGGCTTTTGTGGCACTGCATCTTGTTCTCTTCACTTGATGAGCAAAATAAAGCACTTTTTCACGTTTTATCTACCGCAGGTGCATCTGAAAGGCTACTTCTTTATGTACTTTCCAATTAAAAGGACCACAAGTTGTCACAGCATTCGTTTTTTTTCCCGATAGAAAGACACCATAGGGTTCCATCTACCATAGAGGCATCCAAGAAGGCCCTTCCTACTATTTACAATCCTCTAGAGTAGTTATCAGTACTCTATAAACGTTAAACTCTCCATGATTTCTGTCCACTGGGCTATCACTTAGATATGTTTTTTGCCTGGTATCTTAGGCATTACAAAGATTTTTTTTTCTCCATGTGATTCTAAAGATTCAAAAGGGGTTTTGTGTGTGTTGTATTGCTTTATTTCTGTACCAGTAAAATACATTCACATAATGAATTATCTTGATTGAAATGTGGCTGTTTTAATCCACGTCCTCGTTGTGTGTCCTCACTGCAGTCCTGGGTGTGTCGCAGCCGGGTGGTGGTGTGACGGAGTCTATCGCTGCGGTCAACCAGCCTCCACTTCCAAACATTCATGCCCGCGATACGCGTGTATACGCCGTTAGCATGTAGCTAGCTAAGCCTGCTGGTGAAGCAGCTTCCCTTTCACGCCAGTCTGTCGTCTGATCATGAGGTCCGGCTGATCTGCGTCCTGCTGTTTTACTTCTAGGTTTTCCGGCAAAGTTCTTCTGTCAAACGACTCTTTGAGGAGAGAATGTACCGAGTTAGTTAGGGTTGGGTCTTGTTGGAGGGATACTGCTCGCCATTGTCATGTCGCTAAATGGGCGCATGACGAGAGAGCAGCAAAAACCTATTATTTTTCTTCTTTTCCCATCGCTGAAGGTGGGGCCACGCAACATTGCCCTCAATGGACCAGCCACCACTGATCAGAACACTCACAGGGGTTTATGCGGGTCTATTATTAGGTTTAATACTTTGAAGCTTACATCTTATTGTCATGCATAAATGTAAAAAGTGTATAGCCAATTTACACTATTTATACTAAGAATATCTTTTGGTTAATGCAACAATTGCATTGACATTTTGTCACAACCACAGGTGAAAAGCTTGTTTTATTAAATATGCTCCGAGTTTAATATAATTTGTCCAACTGGCCAAAACTGTGGTGTTGCGTGGTCTGAAAACTGGGCAGCACTTGATCTTGACTGTGTGGATCCCAAGGTCTTACACAGGAGGGCTGGACAGCAGGCAGAAGAGACAAGAATGAGCCACAGGTAACTCGTACATTTCACAATCTGATGAATCAACACCTCCCAACGAATTAAAACTAATTATTCATATATTTTGCAATTCATTTATGACATCTAAGTGAACAGCATCAAGGCTCAGTATGCAACGAACATTGACCATCAGTCAATGCGTCAGCCGATAGAAAGCTTAACGGCAGGAGTGGATAGTGTTTGAGCACTCACCTGGCTCTGATAAGTTACAGTTCTGTCAGCAGGTAGGCATCAACTAATGGCATGTACACTTGTAATTCATCAAGTAATTGGTTTAGAATTTGGGAGCATTCGAGAGAATGAGGAATGTGTGTCGGAGGCAAAAGAGACCAGTGGAAGCTGTTGGCGCATAGGCTAGAATCTTTGCAGTTCAACCCTGATCTCTTTTCATCTCTGTCTTCATTTTTAAGTGACTGCCATTGTTGCTTTTAGGGAAAGAGTATTCTGAAGAATCAAATGAAGAAACTCCTTGTGCTACATACTTGAAGTAGCTTAGGTCATTACCTGATTCAGTCAGGTCTTTTAAACATGGTGCATCTGGTGAGGACAGAAAGATAAAGAACTAGAGACTTCAGCCTGTGTGCGAGCTGCCGGATCGGCTACATCCTCCTGTCATGTCTCAGACCGTGCTGCAAGGTTGATGTCTGCTGTCACCCTAGGGCACACCTTCCTCCAAGGTAAATCAACCAAATGAATGGACCTTTTTAAATTACAATTGGTTAGAACACATATGTCTAGTCCTTTGTGTCAATTTAAATTTCGCTTTTTTGGGGGGGAAGCCGCAACCCACCTGTCGACCCCCAGTTCTGGAACCAATGGTGTAAGAAATTAGACACTGATGGCACCTCATCGTGGATTACATTTTTTTTAATGCTTTGCACTCCTTAAGGGGTACTCTGCATAAAGAAATATTTTGTAGGGAGTAAATCACTAAAGATAGTTGACAACCTGCATTACAGTACTTACTTTAAATTTGGCACTTGTTGTTACAGTAAGAATCTCAGAAACTAGCAGATAGTAAAAAAAAAAAATCAAAACATAATACAGTAGGGGTTGGGAGAAAGAATATGAAGGCAATACATGGTTGTCACAAGGGAGAAATAAGTGGCGTTCAAGTTAGTGACAGGATGTGGAGACACCCACTCAAGACTGGGACCTGTTGACAACTCATCGGAGATCAAGGAACAGGAATGACAGACAGTGTGAGGAAGAGTTTGACAGCAGGGACTGAGAGGAGGAAAGAAGTGATGGCGCCGTTTTGAATCCTCCTCCTCCTCCACCAAGGAGGGACCCAGATGAATACTTTAAATGGAAAGGAGGACGATCTGGAAGCAAGGCAACAGATTGTTTTGTTTTCCTTCGCTGTAGTCACATGGAAACTGTTTCAAAGAGACAGGTTGAACATTATTTCATTAATTTAGTGTGTCACTTCCCAAATATATCCTTTCCAACAAATCAGTTCTGATGTAGTGGAACATCCAAAAGTGCAAGGGGATGTCAGTTGGATACAAATTGCAAGGTAATGCAAAAACCCGAATGAAAGTACGTTTATTCATGACAATGGAGTAATGCTTGGCAATATCTATAAAAGATCAAAAGGAATCCTGCATTTCCTATGATACAACAAGTTGCATGTTTTTAGTAGTGTCCCTTCTGATTTAATCTTTCAAATCCTCCATGGCTCCACTTTGTTATGGTATACGTTTTCAGTACGGGTGTAACGATTCGTTTTAACAACGATTCGATTTCTATCACGATTCGTAGGTTGTCGATACGATTCAAGGACGATGTAAGTGCAAACTCTGCTGTGGCAGTGTAGCAGAAAAAAACGGAATTAGTGATATACACAAAAAACACCCCTGCAATAATGGTTTCCCCCTACCAACCCCCGCAAACCCCTCTATTTCAACCCTTTTGGAACGTCCCCTCGGATTTGCCGTGAAACCCGGAAGTTGAATCGGGGCTCAGGACGGCGGGACCTGCATACTGCGTGAGCACGTCACGGCTCAGTCCGCGAAAGCCTTTATCATTAAAAGTGCTAAGAAAAAAGTCTGACGTGCTTAAATCCAATGGGTTATTTCCTAGTATCGATACAATCGATTTATTACATTTTAAAACAATGTTAGATCGATATATCGAAATGTGAGACTCAAGCCGCAGATTTGTGATTGGTCTGCTTACTACATCCTTGCCGGAGTCTCACATTTCCGGTTTCATAGCATAATTCCGCCATTATTAAAACGAATATATTTTACGAGAGAATTAATCAGATCTAAGAGCTTTTGTCTGAAGAAATCCGTAAATATGACCACTTAGAAATACGCGCATCATTGGCGGACTATAAAGACACGCGGATGGGCTCCAATTCATGGACGTAGATCTTCGTAAACGCCGGTTTTGCCGGTCGAGGGGGGGTTAAAGTGGTGGAGGAAATACGGGACAAACTTGTCCGCAAAAAGAGACGAAGAAAAGCAGCAGTGTTGATGCACGGGGCAAAAAAAGTCTCTGATAAATGAATAAACAAACCAACGACTTCCACTCGCAAAGACGGCACTCTCTAGGTCGTCTTCCACAATAAACGTTACTCCGCCTGGTGTTCTGGCGGTGAATTGCTTTGCAACACACGCAAGCCTTTTTGAACCATGAATTGTCAACGCAACACGTGGAAGCATGCGCCGGCCTTTAGATCGATATATGTCGTCCGTAAGGCCAACTCGCCGAGCACAGATCGATGTAGTTGGATCGGAGGAATATAAATCGATACATCAATGTAATAGATGGATCGTTACACCCCTAGATTTTATATTACATTTACATGGGTAGATATCAAAGAGAACTCTTGACGCGTTGTCGGCGGACCAGCTTACGATCATTACACCTAGTTTTCAGTCATTGTATCATCTCCTGCGCTGAGTAAATACAAGTATAAGATGCTTTTAAGAACAAGGCGAGGAGAGTCATGTATATTATGTCAGTACAGTTTGTTCAATTGCGAGCACAGACTTTTTATACTATATAACATATTCGTACCATTGAGCCTTACAAATGTGGGCAAACTACCTCTCTTGATTTGGAAATCAATAGCTGACAAAACTGTTGCTTCCTATATATTTCATTCTTGGGTTTCTCTGTACGGTTAAAGGTTAGAGTAGGCCTATATTCTCTCAGCCCTACGTGCCCTTAACCTTAAGTACTCCGATCAGTACCTCTGCCGGTGCCATACCATTGCTGTCATAGCCAATTCCAAACTTCCTAGGTCCTAAGAACATGCATGAACATATTATAAAGCCAATTGATATTAATGGTTGCAATATATTTTTCTTACTACGAGTAAGGCGTGGTAGGCCTTATGTATATCAAAAAAGCAGTCCAAGGAAAAAGCTAAGGGATTGTTGGGCTGCTGTTTGTGCAGGTTTGACTCACCCAAACCCCTACGACTACAGTCTGGATCTGTGTCTCATTTGGTGGGCTGGGCATTTGGTCATTTGGTCCACCTGGGCTGGGTTCTCCTAGAACCGCATAGGCTGAACTAAGCGGTCTCTGAAATGGGACGGTCTGTTCTTCCATTGCCTAGAAACCTGCTGCGCTACACAATCGAAGAAAAAATACATTCATTGCAGATGGAGAAAGCCTCTCGTACAAAAGTGCAGACATTTCACATGCAGCTTAAACACACATAAAAAAAGCAATTGTACGTTGTTCCCGAGTGAGTGCAGGCAGAAGTGCCAGGGAAAGAACAGGTGCTGCGGCGCGAGAAAAAGGATGATCCCATTATTAGACTTGAGAAGCTCCATAAAGCGATGGTTTTGGTTTTGTGGCACAAATGTAACGCTGCTGCAAGTCGAGCGAGCGCAGAGTGAAGAGGTGGAGAGACGCAGCGACGGCTGCCTGCACGCACAAAACCAGTTTGTGGAGAGCGCACCTGAGTAAACTGCGCGCACGGAATGTTTTTCTTTGCTAAAATATAGTTCTCTGTGCTCAAAACTTAAAATGACGCGCTCAGGATTGTGGCACAAATATAACGCCATAGCTGAGCGGCGCTCTCTCTCACACACACACGTCCACAGCGCAGCAGGCAGAGGGGGAGAGAGCGATACCGTTTCTCTTCAGGAGACTTGTTTACATGATGAAATATGCTGTATACATGTCACTAGATTTGTCTCTAGTCGCTTTTGACACAAAAGTCGCCAGGAGGAGGATTTGTTTGTTATAATAGTCCAACCACAACCGCATTTCAACATTGGGGGATTTTCGTGATTTTTTTTAATTCTCCCATCCTGTAGCCAACTCGCGCCCCCCCACCGGGGGGGGCGTTATATTTGAGAACCACTGAGTTAAGCCATTAACTAAAATACATATTGCAATCTTAAAGGCAGGGGACATCAATCAATCAGGAGGAACCAGGGCAATGAACACATTACACTTGTATGCAGACATTTTATAGTTGAATATACAAAGATGAATTTCACCACACTCATCGTTCTTCAGCTTGATGCTTCCTCCTGGCTCCATAAAACAAAAAACAAAAAGGAGCAAAACAACTAACTTCAGTTTCTTTATTTATTCTCAACGTCTGTAACGTCACAGATATTTCAGATTCATGACTTCCTGAGCTCACTTTGATCCATTATATTTAAAACCGTCACAACCTCAGTAAGATATCAGTCACCCTCTAAAGTGTGAGGGTTAAGGCGTTAAAGTGACTTTTTACTTAGGGAATTTACAAACTAAGATGCGATTTTATTAGGGGTGTAACGATTCGATTTGTTTCACGATTCGTGGTTGTCGATACGATTCAAGGACGATATTGGTTCATTTAGAACGATACGATCCGAAACGATTCAGTGACTTGAAATCGATTCAGTAACTTTTTAGCCAAAAATTCAACCAGTGTGACTGAAAAAAAAAATCCTAGATTCCTGTTGTTTCTTGTAATGGAATCAGGTATCAATTATGAATATAAATAAACAAGTAAACAACAATGAATGGCAAATGCATTCACATTTTATTTGAATAAAGTGCAAACACTTCAGTGTAGCAGAAAAAAAACCCTTTTAGTGATATACACAAAAAACACCCCTGCAATAATGGTTTCCCCCTACCAAGCCCCGCAAAAACACCCCACTATTTCAACCCCTGTGGAACATCCCCTCGGCTTTGCCGTGAAACCCGGAAGTTGAATCGGGGCTCGGGACGGCGGTGGGTTACCTGCATACTGCGTGAGCACGTCATTTAAAGTGCTAAGAAAAAACATCCATATAAAGTCTGACGTGCTTAAATCCAACGGGTTATTTCCTAGTATTGATTTATTGCATTTTAAAACAATGTTAGATCGATATATGTCGTCCATAAGGCCAACTCGCCGAGCACAGATCCGCATTGTCGGCGGACCAGCTTATGTCCTGAATGAATTAAACCTCGTCGGCCCAGAATACTGGTCGTGATGCAGTAGCAATCTGGGGGGTAAGTCTGAGATTCCCCGATGAGGCTTCGGGGAGTCTGCTTTTTTCCTCGATGGAGTCGAGATTGTACTTCATTGGTAGAAGCGTGAAAGGGAACAGCATCTAAGTTGTTCGCACAGTAATTAAATAGGTCATAGCACATTTCATCTTCTTGATCCTTGCTCTCCCGGCATCCCAATGAACAATGATCGCCATGACAATGTGCCTCTTCCTAACATTCTCATCCTTTCAAACAAGTATCTGGAACTCTCTGGGTGTCTTTCCTTTGTGGTGCCGATGATATGTCACACTTAAAGGGCAGGAGTTGACGGAAGGCCGCTCACAGGCACTTGCTTTAACATTTCAGTTACTCCGATACGTCTGAGAGCATGGGTGAGATGTGGAGGGGGCTACCTTTCCATCATTGTCACTGCAGCGCTGAATGATATTTTAATATAGAAAATAATTAGATTGTGAAACAGCCAGTACATTAGCAGCCCTTTTTGCAAGCTTGCTCCTAGTGCAGTTTTTTTATGGAGATATTTACCAGCAGGCAAGCTGTTGGATGTACAACTACATCTATGTATGGAACCGTGTGGTTCAGTAGATTAGTGTGTGTGTTTGTTGAGGCTGTCATTTAAATGTAGCTTAAAAGGTAGACACGTTTCCTGCATGCTTCTTGTGGTTCGGGCAAACATTTGGTGCTTCTGGCCCGTTTTCCACAATGTAGCTGTCCGTGGACAGAAGGAAGGGAAATTACTTCAATGCGCCTCCCCTGGCTGATTTAAGACAATTGTTCTTCAATCCACAACACAGTTAGTGCTCGGCCAGCGTCTGTTACGTTTATGAATGCGGTTTAATGAATTTGTAGAAACGGTTTGCCAAGATACTGCTCTAATGGTCCTGACGTATTGAGAGAAAGCAAATGGATATTTACACAAAAGATTCCCTAATTAACTGATCCATAGTTTCTTAGTTACATTTTCCTGCACCTGGTATTTGGTTCTAGGCTCTTGAGATTGTCGTAGTTGGATACGTAAACACAATTATTTTAACTTTGGCTCTAATGGGTTTGCTGAATCAAAAAGGTCTGAACCCATCACATACTAATGTACTTGGTCTCTGGATGGTGAAAATAATGGCTTGCAGATAACCTGTGCTTATTATGAAGCAGGTGACCACATGTTACCATGAATGTGAGAAGTGTCCGTCCTATATTTAGCCAGCCAGCCAGATGCAGAAAAACTTGTTCTTGCTTTCATCCCCTCCCGCCTGGACTACTGTAAGGCCCCCTCTACGGGATCTCAGGGAAGAGCATCCCAAGGCTGCCAAACATACAGAACACTGCGGCATGGATCCTGATGAGGATGCGCAAGTATGATCATGTCACACCCATCCTAAAATCCCTTCACTGGCTCCCTGTTCACTCTCCTCACCCACCAGTGCCTTTACGGACATTCAGCCCTTTACCTTCAAGAATTCCTCACCCTCCCTACCTCGTCACGCTCACTGCACATGTTTTTAAACGTAATCTTAAAACATATCTTTTTTAAAACGCTTTTAACTAAGTATTGGTTAGAGGGCCTATTCTAATAGTCTTTACTTTCATCTTGTAAATTTCATTATTGTTGTGGATGTGATTATTGCTATGTAGCACTTTGAGATAAAAAAAAAAAATGTAAAGTGCAATAAAAATAAATTTGATTGTTATTAAGTGTTAGCTGAAATATGCGGTTTCAGTTTTGTTGAAAGGTTATGTGACTTTGTCAATTACACAGTTGACAATTTTATTTCATAAGAACTGTACCCAACTAGCAAATTGAACTAAATAAACAAGGGAAAATGTTTAAAACCCACTGCAAAGATACTTGGAGAAAGGTTGATATGTGATTTGTTTCCTTACCATTTAATATTAACAAAGTGGAAAAGCCCTTTTGTGTTAAAAGTTTGTGTTATTCTCAAAACGTCCAATAAATCCATGAGGAAATGGTTAAATGTGGAGGTGCGTAGGGGGTGGTAAAGACAACAGTCCCAGCAAATGTGTCCTCAGCCGTAATCAACCACTAGTAGTGTTCTTCCCACATTTGTACAGAGGAGTGACAAGAAGATTATTGGGAAGATAACGCCAGACTAGACACACTTCCTGTATAGTCTGTGCATAAAATTAAAAACCTTCATACCGAGCTGTAACGAACGACTCCAAAGAACCCGACAGGTAACAGAGAGAAAAATGGCAGTTCCTCTCTCAATATATACTGTAATACTGACTTTCCAACAATGTAATGCCTTTAAATAAAAACAGACTGTTATAAGCGGTTATTCTTATACTGCAATTGTAGAAAAGATCCAAGTCAGAGGGACCCATTTGAAGATGATTTATTGAGCGGGGAGTCAAACAGACGTCAGAACCGGCAGGACAGGGATAAATCGTAGTTAAAATACCAGGCAGAAGGTCAGGGCCGGCGGCAGACATGGAGAAATGCACGAACGGGCAGGGTCACAGGAATAACCGCTCAATAATGTTCACCGTAGTAAGACAAGACTTCGCGCCGGGTGTTATGCGAGTGTGGCTTAAATGGGTGCTTGAGCGTGAGGTGCATGATGGGTAATATAGTACAGAGTCAATATCCGGGTGAAGGTCCTTGCTGATGGCCGGAGAGGGAGGTTACATGTCTCTGACAGCAATCATTGGGGAAATATTTACTTTCGGTTAATGGGGCCATGTCCACACGGACGCGGTATTTAGCCTTCCGTCCAAACAAAAACGCAGTTTCAGGGCACTGAAACTGAACATTTTTGAAAACTCCAGCCAGGGTGAGCATTTTGAGAAACGCCGGTTGCACTGTTGTCGTGTGGATAGTATAACCGGGGTTTTTGCATTGCGACGTCAGAGTGCGCCGCTGACTACTTTGTTGACGATTCTGTGCAATGGCAGATGTAGCCGTAGGGTTGCCAACCGTCTCGTATTACCCGGGACATCCCGAATTATGTGCAATTTTGACAGCTCCAGTCCTGTTCGATGCATTTCGTGCCCTGACTTGACTGTATGCGCGACCATATGGACACGCGCAAGCTTATGCGGAGGTTCCCACCCCTCCCCCCCCCCCCCCCCCCCACCAGTCAGCCGGCCTGCCAAAAGTCTCCCTAATTTGGGGTTGGTAGAGTTGGCAACCCTAGATGTAGCCCAAATCGTGCTTATAATAACTGTGCTGCTAACAGGGCTTCTTGTATACAGATACATGCTCCGTTTTATCAGTATATTGAGGAACAGAGGTGTCAGAATGCAATTCTACGCAGGGCACTGCTAACGACAACACTCCCAGTCCCGCAACACAGACCCCTTTGGACGAGACCCGGTCGGACCTCTAGTTGGTGGGACAACTATGAGAACGAAGTGGTTGTTGCTGAAGATTTTCATGAGTTTTATTCACCTTATATTCACGTGTAACATCAACTTCGTCATCAGTCCAAACATACGACTCTTCCTTTCCTCTGTGCGCCATGTTGTTAGCAGAACCAGTAATTGAGCAGGTAGTCAAGACGTTGCTAACGCTATTGGCCAACACACGGTCTCATCAGCTGATCTGGATTAGCGCACCAGCTGGTCAACACCCCCCTGCTAATGGCTACACTCAAACAGGGCGCCCTATTTAAAGGAGATTCAGTTTTTCTCCTACCTGCTTGCGGCTCGCTTCTCTGCCGTCCACCACCTCCCCAGCTCCTCCTCGTCATGCATAACGTGGTGGCATTTGCTTCTATGTCATCGTTGCCGCTCTGTTCATGTGGGGGAATAGCTCAGCTCGCACAGTCCTAAAACAGTGTGAGCGTTCCCTAATGCCGCTGCTGTCCTTTGACTCCCTGCTGCTTTTTAATTCTGAACTCAATACTGGATGCATCTATCTGATAAAATGTTTCCTAAATCATTTTTATTGTCATGCGTGTTCTTGACTTAATGGACCTGACAGAAATAACGTGAGACTTCTGATTGGCCAAGGTGACTTTACAATTTGAGTTATATCGCCGCCTGCTGGTGTGGCATGCTCTTGACAGCGCTTGTTTTTGCGTTTTCAGATTTATTTTAAACCGAGCATGTGTGGACGGGGTTTTTTTTAAACGCAGGATAAAAATATAAAATACCCGTGTCCGTGTGGACATGGCCTCAGATGTGTTGAGGAAAAAAAAATCGAAAAGGTTTTAGCTTAGCTTGGAATATGAAGTCTATTTTTTGGATGCAGCCATGAAGTAGAAGTGATTGAATGTTAAGTTTTCAATCTAATTTGGTTGATTCATCCTCCAGAAAATAAAATTTTCAAAATACCTATTATTTAAAGATTGTTTAAAGCCAAATTCATTGAGTTAATTGTTCCTCTTTTCAACCACTAGTTACATCCTTTAGAAATTGCATTCTAGAAGGAAGACATTTTAAAGGCAAATATTGCCACCAGGATGCAGCATCCAGTGGATCAGGTTCTTTATTGTCAAAGGCAGTTTTAGAAAAATTCTTCCAAGCCACCGTTGTAAAATGATCAAACAGGGCATTTATTAATGTACACACATGCATCAAGGCTACTCAAAAGTCTTCATCTTTGGAGCGGAAATGTATAGTTGGAAGATAAATATACTAAAACATATACTAAAACATGCTCCGCCCCCCTCATGTTTTTGAGTGCTGGTATGTAGACGATCATCAAAAGCACCACGTGTCAGGGATCCGGGGTGTAGGAAAAGGCAGGATTCAAACGCAGTTTTCAAAATAAAAAGGACTTTAATTGTCAAAATGCAAAGGGGCAAACTGCAGACGAGGACCAGGAACACAAAGGCGCCACCTACAACCATACATGCAACACCAACAATGACGCGACAAGAGACACACAGGGCTTAAATACACAGGGGAGGTGCAGGTGATTGGACACAGGTGGAAACAATCAGACACTGCAGACAATGGAAGTGAAGTTAACCCAGGGACACGAGAGACATGACACTACAAAATAAAACAGGACATGAACCTAAACCGTGACACCACAAGATTATAAACATTGATGCACAAACATATTGATTATCAGATGACCCAAAACTCAGTACTCCCTGTCCTAAGTACTACTGACTAAGGTGAAACACTATTGCAGCTTTTCAAACAGTAGTATAAAATGTTTAGTCAGCTCTATCTTATTTCCTTGCCTCTTTTTCTTTCATTTGGCTCTTTCTGGATGTCTCTCCAGAGAGACATGTCCATGAACATGTCCAGAATAATTTACCTCCTATTGATTTCTGATCAACACAAGGTTCGTCTGTGGCGCTCAATACTCCAGGTGTTTCCATTGAAAATTGACAAGTGGTACAGATGCCTTCTGCAGTTAGCATTGCTGAGAAAGTCTCAACAATGAGCAGATCAATAACTCACAGATCTGTTCACTTGTACATTTAATCAAAGTGTCACATGTAATAGGTTCGTTTAAAGATGGGGGTAAAAGTGTAGCCTTTGTGTGTGTGTTGTGCTTGCGCTTTCCAACTATCACTCAAAACAAGACTTTTCCTTGCCGTATTATAGAAAAGTGTATATTGAGTGAGGACCTCAAGCTACACTAGCTATTCTAAACTGAGAAACCCATAACACAACAATCCCGGCTTTCTAACTTTCCTCTTCAATAAAATTGTCTTTATCAACATTGGAAAGATGCTAAACCTAAAGGTGTTCATTTAGAAATCAAACTGCCGCCCCTTTCTATTAAACATCTACATGCTTCTTATTGGGTCAGGTTATGGAGAACAACAAAGTGTGTTTCCATAGTTATGCAGATGACACACAACTATATATATATATATAGATAGATAGAGAGATATATATATATAGATATATATATATTTATATAAATATAGTAGTTGTGTGTCATCTGCATAACTATATATATAAACACACTTATATTATAGTTTAACTGCAGAAGTTCAGCCACTACTGGGTTATTTTAGTTGATACCTCAACCTATTCCAAAACCCATCCCAGGGACTAGTACTGTGAAGATCTTCTCAGAACTTCATCAAAAACGCTAAAATACAAGAAAAAAATCAAATGAGATGAAATATTATATACAAGTGTTTATATTGTACTGGTTTTAGGGGTTTGTGGACTTTTTATACCTTTTTGACTATGGAATGACCTGTGGTACCTCTCCTTCACACTCCGGGGGTGAAGCTGCTGGTGGCTGAAGGAGTTTACAGAGCAGTCAAGTTGTCCTGCATGGGGGTAGGGGATTGCCCATCAGGGGTCATAATTTCACCATCATCTTCATGTCACCCAACACTTCTACCGTATCCAGAGGACAGCCCAGAACACTGCACCAGCAGATCTACTGTTGAATGTAAGGTGTGGTAAATATGCACACCCACTCCTGCAGTGCTATTTCAAACGGCAAATAGAATCATTTTTGTCTGTTTGGTGTGTGTCTCCACGATTTTCATCACTTCTTCCATAACACAATAAAACGGCAATGTAATCAAATACATAAGCTCCAACTCAATTGAAATTCTTAGCAAAGCTACACATTTTCATATATTTCCCCCCCGCTGCCTTCTGATTGTGTACTTACTCAATAAGCGTTCCTCCTGCCGTTGTGCTGTCATTCCCTGTTAAAGTGGTATCACTGGGGTGTTGCGGATACCTCCTTTAATTTTAACTTGTCATCAGTTATTGAATCAAAACTCTGGACGGATGCAAATGCAGTACTTTCTCAACATCTTTCCTCATTTCACTTTGGCAAAAGGGTTTCAATTGATTCCTAGTGAGTAAATACGTTAAGGCGTTCAACAATAAGGCCACAGATTTCACTCGCATCGCGGCACAGCAGGGCTAAGCAATGAGCGTTTCAGTCCTCAGTCCTCAATTGTATTCTTGTCATACAATTAAAACAGATATTACATAAGTAATTTCAATATTCACTAGACTCACTTTCACATATAGTTGAATTAAAGTGAGGTCAATGTAAATTACATTTAACATGTATACCTCCACTCCATTTTATTAGGATGGTTAAAGGTTGAATAAAAAAACCCATTACATTTTTTTTGTCTGCCAACATTTCATACAATGAAAAAACATTGAATAAACCTATAAAATGCATTTTCCATGACTAAATCAGTGGCTCCCAACCACCTTACAGTTTTTACCAACTGCTTACACACAAAATCTTTTCATGACACACGATTTTTGAAACCTCTCACTCAAAGTGCAAAACTACCTGACAAATCTTCAAAACCAGAAGCTTTTTCTCAGCTTTACTCAGTTTTCATTTGCATAAACACTTTTTTCAAAACACACTACACACAATTCTCTACCTAAAACACAAAGATCTATCAGGAAGTGACTTGCTTTCCTTTTCCAACACAACCAATCAAAATGCTGCATTTATTCACCAGGTCCCCGGCCAATCCCTGCACCGGGACCCCACACACAATTTACTGTATTCTACTGTAAAGAATCTACTTTTGGTTCACATGTTTAGTTGTATGCTAATGTATACAGGTATATATACATAGGTTTCAAAAATCATGTGACATGAAAATATTTTGTGTGTAAGCAGTTGGTAAAAACTGTAAATATTTTCTGTGTCTACATTGCATTGGCGTTTGCGGTGTACTTACCCCACTCAGCAGCATCACTTTCACTGTAGAACATCGTATTGTCACGGGGCAAGTCAGGACACATCGAGACAGAGCGAGTGCACGAGGCCCAGAAGGCGGTTTAATCCAAAAGTATAATATACAACTCAGGGCAAAACACAGTGGTCCAAACAAAGGGCGCGCCTTGGGGTACTCCTTCCGTGCGTGGGGCGGGCTGAGGCTCAGGCACTGGTCTCTGCAGGCAGACCAACGGACAAACGTTAGCGGATGCCCCCTCTACTCACACCCGGCCCGTCTGGTGCTGCGTGCCGGCTGCCTAAGTGTCGTCTGCTGATTTGAAGAAAGGAGACGTAGTTTTGAAGACGTGTGTAAGCAGTTGGTAAAAACTGTAACATTGACCTCATATGAAACAAACTAGTTGGGGCCTCCTGCCATATTTCAGCTGTCTGTAATGTTCACAGCTTGAGCAAAGAGACACGTGCACTAGCAACATTTTAGTTTTCTTTCTTTTTTTCCGAGAGGGATACAGCAAAGCATATGCATTTTTACTCGTAGAAAACAATGAACTCTGAATCTTGAAAGCCAAAATCTTTTCTTCTTTTAGCTTGTCTTGAGTTTAACACAGGTAGTAGGCATTCTTCAAATTTTAGTTTGAAATACACAGGACAGTGCCAGGGACAAACAGTCAATTGCAAAAAGTTGTGAAAAAGAAACGTTGCCTAAACAAAGTTACAATATACCATGACGAATCATTTCAAATGGTGTCGAAGGGTCAATTACATTTCCAGCATTACACCAACTTCAACAGCATTTAACACAAAGCAGTGCAGTATCCTCTAGCTGCTAGCATGTACGTAGCATCACCTTGTTCAATATCAATTCAGTTTTAATGTTTTTATTTCTTTTTGTCTGTTTAACTTTCCCATCCCCCTCTCATATTTGCAGTAAAGACATTGCATGACGCCTTCTGTCCATGGAAGCAATTCACATCCGGCCCCCCATTTAAATCTTCTCTGACTTATGCTAAAATAAGAGTTCTCCATTCAAAAATATTTTCTTTTCTACTTCAGGGGCTCTTTTGTACATACATTTCCTAGGACTCGGCCCTTACAGACATGACCACCAGTTTATATCGCCAACCAGCACTAAGACAGGTTCTGGCCCGTTGATGGCTGCCAGACGGTCCTAAACTGGTTGAGACATGGCAGCCTTGGCCCCTGTCTTGACAGGGCGTCTGCCCCCTGCTGGTTCTCCCCCGGGGGAGAACCCTCTAAGCTACCACTGCACCGGTCTCATATACAGCAGGCCGCAGGTAATCACATTGAATGCAGCTGCCAGCAGACCCAACAGTCTCTAAAACTGTCTGACAGTGAGTGACTGGCCTAGCTTGGCCTGTTTAACGGCTAAAAGGATTGAAGCTACCAGTCGTTGATGTAGTTTTACAATGCGGATGCCCTGGAGTGCAGTGGCGCCAGGGCTGCATCCACGCATTTCTTAAACGTACGAGGAGAGAGAGAGAGAGCTAGGCCGAACGGAAGAACCTGATACTGGTAAGCCTCGTACCCGAAAGCAAATCTCAGGAACTTCCTGTGTTGTGGAAGGATGGACACGTGGAAGTAAGCGCCCTCAGATCTTTTGTGATAAACCAGTCCTCGGACCTGATCTGTGACACGATCTGTTTAAGCGTCAGCATCTTTAGCTGAGCTTCGCAACAGCTTGCGAAAAAGACGTAGATTTAGTATTGGACACAACCCCGCCCATCCTTCTTTGGGACGATGAATGACTGGCCTAGCTTGGCCTGTTTGACGGCTAAAAGGGTCGAAGCTACCCGAGCGGGAGACAAACATGCCCGCACCGTGGTCGAGTCCCAGATCAAGTCCAGGAAAGTGGTCCTACGCAGCGGGGACAACACACTTCACTGCATGAAAAGTGGGATTTTCGTCAGTATGCGGCACCGTAGATTGTGGAATTTCAGGTTTACGGCTGTTCACGGCAATTTGCATGCAAGGCCGAAAACTGCTGGAAATTGTCAGAAATTGACGTGGGCCTCCCTTGGCAGTTGGCCCCCCATGACTCCCCTCCTCCCAATTCTAGGGGAGGCTTTGACATGTAAATGAAAATGCTGTGAGCTATACTTTTCACAGACTAGTTTCTCCTCACAATGAGGCGCTGACCTCCTATTCGCTCGGAGCAACATCTGTAAGTGTTTCTCCTTCCTTGTTTAATGTTACGGTGATTTGCGTGTTGATTTTTATTCATACCACTTTCATTTGATTGTTTTCCAGCCGCCTGTAAGACGTATTACGAGACGGCACGTCGGAGCTTCAGGTAAACCGCGCCAGAAAAACTCACTGCGGGCGGAAGAGCGAAGAGTTCCACGCGAGAAGAAAGCGGGTAAGAGTTTATTTGGTGACTATTTTTCATGAGCATTGATAGATGTGTTGTGTCCATACGCATCGCACAGTATTGATTCATTGTTGTGTTTTTTACAGCTGCTGGAATGGAGACAGCGTGTGCTCGCAGATGACGCGGTGGAACTCTGGAAGTCCGCCAGCGGAGACCTCATGTCTGCCGAAGAAGAGGGCATGTTGGCGGGGTCTCTGGGTGGATGTTACGGTCACCGTCATGTCGTAGGACGGAGCTCTCTGAACTCTGTGCGAAGCTGCAGTCCCGGTGAGAGGCGACTCCAAAGTACAGAGCCACGCACAATGTGCGTCTGCGCAACGGACCTGCCTCGGAAAGAACGCCGCACGTTACCTACAACCCGAGGAGGCAAACGGACAGTTGTAGTTTTTGGATCATTATCTACTCATGTGTGCGCAGATCCTCGCTTTGTATATAATTGTTTGTTTTAATAAAGCTCTTTTTGCATAAACATGTTCCTGGCAAATGTTCATTTCCTCTATAAACTCATCAATGTCATTGGTGGTAGTCTAATAATTGTTTAGTAGCCTACATAGGATAACAATGACATGAATATACAGTACAATATGAATGAATAAATTATATATATATATATATATATATATAGATAGAGGCTGGGTGATCAATAGCAACAGATCTGCCAACCAATCACGAGTGATTGATGAAAGTTGTGGTTTCATCCAATAAGGAGTAAGGATATTCAGCCCGCTCCGCTCGGCCATCTGCGGTTTCGCTGCCTTCACACGCTCAGAGCCCTCTAAGGAGAGCCTGGGCCTCCCTATTCGGGCCCATTGTATCGATCTTGGTTGCAGTTCCGTTAAATTCCACTGGAGGTGATCGCAGCCGAGTGCAGATCGTATTGGACTCTATAGGAGCTAGACGGCTAAATGTAGCTCTTTCTCCTGCTTGTCGTTGAATCAACGTAGATTTTATTGTTGATTCCGCAAGTTCAATATGGATTATAGACCAAAAGTTGAATGAATGAGTACTTATGTCCTTTCAATTTCTCACAGGTTGGGCCATTGTTGGCCGGAACACGCTAGCATTCTGCTAATGAATGCTGATTGGTCAGTGACGGATTGCGACCGATGACGACCAGAGACCCCGTTTGATGGCAGCTGGAGCTAAAGCAGAATCAGAAATATAAAGTTTAGGAGGACTTTCTTTTGAAGTTTACCTCAAATAGCAGCTGGTGTTATCGTTGTCCATCATGTTGCTGATGCCCGATGAATAATCCGACAATTTGTGGCACAGACAAACGCGGCGTGCGCGGTTTGCAAATTGTCGGAAAATAGGGAGCTTTCCGGGCGTTTACGCTCTATGCTACCAACATCCACCTCCTCCGAGCTGGATAGTTGTTATTGGTGCCTCCTCCTCAGTGGAAGAACCCGCCACGCGTGCTCCCCTCGGTATGAGGCACTGGATCCAACAGGAAAAGGCTGAGAAAACGCCGACACCGTCAGATCCCATAGGGAGATGCTCACAATGCAGCTGAGGGGCATGCTCCGCTCCTAAACAAGCAACGCGTAGTACGTGCGCATCCCCTCCTGTAACAACCCGGGGACAGGGGGGAGCACACCGCACAAACCGCTGCCTGTTAGCCATCCTTTCGCTTCACCGATACACAACGCACTTGATGAAGGCCCAGAGATGAATTGGCTTGTGTCGTGGTGCTTCTTATTTCCTGGTTCCTGGTGACGTGCCGTCTCGCCATTGGTCTGATTTCACACGTGCTTCATGACGCGGTCACGCAGGGCGTTCCCACAGCGTTTTCACGCAGCTCGAGTTCCCTGATAGGGAACTACCTTTTTAAAAGTGCGCCATGTTTTTTCTTGCCAGCCGATCAGAGCAGAGCATTTCTTTGGTGCTGGAGGAAGGGTGGGTTACAGAGTCAGGCAGTTTAACTGATCGTTGCAGACAGAAGCTGAATATATGTATAGTCAGCAGACTTTACAAGAATAAGGAGGCTGAGGCAGGGTCCACGTACAGGCCAGTCTTTTATTAAATGTACAATCAGCCATTCTCTGCGCGTGGCGCCGAGTCTCCAGGTCTGAGACAGTCCTTTTATTAAGTGTCCACGCCGCCATCGCTTCCGCGCGCCGTCGTGTCTCCATGTGCTCTTCTCCCTGTGCCTCTCCCGTGTTTCCCTTTTAACCCCTGGGAGAGGCACCTCGTTAGTCCAGCTGGAGGTTGATTACCTCCAGCTGGCATCTTCTCAGGCGCTGGGGCTGGGCGGGGCCGCCACAACCTGATATGTCACCTTTAAAAGAATTGGGTAAGAAACATAAAATCCGGTACTCACATTTCACCATCTCATTTGTGTGCTTTTAGTAACTCAAAGCACATTAACTTTTTTATTTCTAATGATCTAATAATCTAATACTAATATTAAAGTACCTTTTTAAAATAATTAAATACAGTTTATTGTCAAAAAATCATATTGACATTTCCAACCAATCCATAATAAAAATTTAATTTAATAATAACAGCTCAAATTATTCTGATGGCATTCATTTTTTTTTCACAGAAAAATTAAGCAATTCATGTGAAAACTACAGTTTGTGTGGCATCCGTATGAGCCAAGTGGAGTCACAAAGAAATGTGTTGATCTTTGCTTTGCAGGTCATCCAAATCCGATCCCTAATGATCACAGAGCGGCTGATCTTCCTCACTAAACTCTGCACTGCTTTGCTGACATCTCTGCAGTTGTTCAGAACTCAGCAGATGTCTAGTTTCATATTATGCTTTTTAAGCTCAGATTAGTCTTGTATTGTAGACTTCCGTAAAATTGGTTATTTCATGAATAAGCAAGTTTTAAGATACCTGGAGCCAAGCAACCCGTTCTAAATGTGCACTGACTCACTTTATTTTGCAGTTTTACGAATTACATTTGCTCAGAAAAGTACTCAGTAATCAAGCAAAGAAATGCAAGGTCAGATTATATTGCCCTGTATTACGGCAATCAGAGAAAGAATCAGAAAATGATGAACACAAGATGACGTGACTCGAAAACGAACAGCAAACGCTGTTGTGTTTCTTTTAGTGTTGATGTCTGGAAAACGCTGATCAAAAGCTGAGGTTGTTGCAAACACGCTGGGCTCGAGCCCAACAAGTGGGCCATGGGAAGATTAAGCTGTATCATCAAAAAAATAAAGTCAAATCTTCGGGCCGTGTTGGGCTGCCAAAGCGTTTGAGGTCCTTGTAATAGACTATAACAGCCAAAAACAGTAAGGCTTGTAGTTAGGTCATTTTAACCAACCTAGACTTTAGAACGTAACTAAGTCCGCTGGGAAATAATAAGTCAAGGAATCTCACCGCAGGAAGGGCTAGAATGTTTTGTGAAATGTGGCTGACTGAGGTAAAAGAAGATTACGAATACAATGCAGGAGGATGGCTAGTGTAGTAGCATGGTAACCCCAAAGAGATTACTTCCTCTGCAGGCTCATATTGTTGTATTCAGTGTGTAGCATAAGATCAGAATCACACATAACAATTTCATGACTTCCCCAAACCTATGCAATAAAAAATGAAACTGGCCTTTCTTTAGTAATTATCAGGCTTCCCACAATTCTCCCTAATTCTCCCATTATTTGTCTTTCCACGTGACCATGCTGTATCCTCAAAGTTGATGCTTCAACAGACCACTTGACTGCTGTTACTACAGTAAAATCACTGCTGCTTCTTTCTTAACAGAAACACTGCACTATCACTCGGAAAGAAACGTTTTCTTTCCCTTGTTTCACTATTAGTTTCATTTTGCTCAAAAGGTATTTCAACCTTTACTTGTAGATCATTGAACTCTGTTCCTGTTTCTTTCTCGCTTGGGTAGCGTTTATTTTTGATGGTGCTGCGGTGGTTCTACACGGCACACTTCTCAGACGTAACCCAACCGGTAAAAACAATGTTGATTGGCAGGAGATGTTTTGGATTGCTCTAACTGCATCCCTCTTGAATTTTAGCTCCCGGATGTAACAACCTGGAGCTCAACGCTCCGAAGACAGTGAGATGGTTGGTAGATTTCTGGGAGAACGCAGTCCCACCTTCCCCCATCACCCTGTGGATTCTTTTCCTTTCCTGGGCTGCATCATCACCCAGGACCTCAAGTGGGAGCTGAACATCAGCTCCATCATCAAAAAGGCTCAGCAGAGGATGTTCTTCCTGAGGCAGCTGAAGAAGGATTGTTGCCGGATTGTGGCGGTCATTTCTCATGTGTGTGAAAATATGTTCATGCTAACCACACTGAGTTAGTTATTTTTTGTTTGACTCGTTTCCTAAAAAGGACCAAACAGTCACCAAACAAAACAGAAAGTGTAGACTATCGCAACACCCCCGCCCCCCCAAGAACGTCACTATCTCCAAGACAATCTTTTTTTGATGGGAGGAACGTATCCCTTGTTACCATCTTACAATACTACAACCAACACAGGGAATGGAAAATATCTCATAGTGTTATTTAAGACATTTTTTGAGTTTGAGAAACAGCTGAAACATGCGTGCTTCGCCCCCATGGAAATTGTCATGACAAAAACTGAAGAGACGCTGTACAAAGCGGATTTAACAATATATTTATATTTTTATACTTTAGTAAAGTAACAAAAACCTCTGGAAGACCTAAACCTAAAGTCAAACCAATATGAGGTGTGCACGTCCGTAGTTTCAGTCATGTCGCTGTGGGTGCATTGATGATGTAAGGTGCAGTGTTGTAAAGTGAACATAAAGAAACCGCCTAAAGAACCCAACACAGACCTCTGCAGCCAGCCACCATGCACTTTATACAACACGCCAGCCGCTCCCAATCAGGTGGATGGTTGACAGGCAGGGCCGTCACAGTATGCTACTTCCAACTCAACATCTAACGTTACCCAGCACAGCACACAGCCTGCAGAGGACCACCATCGTGCCCCTAAAAGGCAGGGCCAATGCTGCATTCACGTACAATGCACCTTGGCCTAAATTCATCCAATATTGAAAAAGAAAATGTTCTTGTGTATTTTGACAAATACACTGTCACTGATTATTGGGTTGATAACAGGGTTAATGGACAACTGTTGTGAAGATAAAAAGTGGAACCCAAGTCAAGAACCCTTTCAACTGTATATTCATAACAACGGCTGATGTTTACAAGGAATAAAAAAAAGAAAATGTCACTGGAATCGAAAGCTTTGAGTTTTGTGGCAACCGTCGGCACCAGCGAATAGTACACTACAACATCCGAGAATCAAGCCACGCTCATTGGCTGCCGGCCTCGCCCAGCAACGGCTCCGTACCGCGCCTGCTTACATCATTATCTCTCTTCCTTAGCAGACAAGAGGTGGAGCATTCGTTATGTGTCTCTAACCGGCTGTGCTTTCTCTCCTGGATTTATAAATATTGTGCTGCTTAGCATATCGAACGACACTGAGGAAGAGAGAAAGAGTGAGGAGGAAGAGATAAAACATGTTGGAAAGGCATAGAGGAAGAAGAAGGCGAAGCAACAAAGAGAGCTTATCAACACATAGTGTCTGAGTGACAGTGCCACCGATGCCTGAATGCATGGCGTGTTTATCTGTGACTGATCAGGGTCTTAAGTGTCTGCCACACAGGGCGGCTTTTTGTGCGTCCTGCGTTTAGGCCCCCTGGCCTTTGGCTACAAATGTCACTCAAAGATAAATATACTATACAGGGAGAGACAAAAAGATGCAAGGAGACAAAAAAACGGAGGCAAATTTACCAATGATTAGGGAGCGTACGGTACTAGTATGAAGCAATAATTTCATCCATTACCAAGTGGATACATTGAGGAAGTAATCCTGTTTACTGGCTGTTTATGGAGGCAACTAGCCTGGGTTTTCCCATCCTGCCTTGCACGCGCGGCAGGATCTTGTTGATTGACTCCTGTGCGACTGTCACCCTTAAGAACACTAACCTCTCGGATAAACTCTACATGTCTGTAGAGTGGCCATATTTACCAGGGGTCCCCAAACTACGGCCCGCCGGCACCACCCCATCATGTTTGCCTTGCACAAACGGCAATAGTCGCTGAACGACATCTTGTACACATAACTCTGATGTGTACCGATCGGCTTCTTCCGCGTAGAACTTCTGTCGCTAGGAACAGGCGCATTTGACAGACATTCGTAGCGCCCAATAAACGGCTCTGGGCATTCGTAAACCCCGCCTCCAATACGAGGAAATGAACATGTGGTTTGGAGCACAAAATGGTAATGAGGCATCTAAAAAGATTTTCTGTTAAGAATTGGGAGAGAGTATTGATCACAGTGAAGGGGATAATAAAAGCATTTGTAAACATCCGAGCCGCCAGAAGGAAGAACCAGAAACCACAAACACAGACTCATCGGGCTGTCAGAAAGCAGTGATTAGCGTTCGGAAGTGATTGGCAACAAAGGATTATGACTTATGTTGTGACTTATAGTGGTTATTATTTCCATGGTGGAAAAAGCCCCAGAGATAAGCCACGCCCCCTTTCAGGCGCGAATAAAGGAGAAAAAAATACGACGCAAATGAACCGAAATAGTCTGGTGGAACAAGGCGGGCGAGTAAACTCAAGGATTAAAGATGGAGAAAAAAAGACATGACATCAGACAATATTTATTCATCTATTGATGAAATAAAATGTTGTCTTTGAGGCAATTTTGACAAAAACACTTTAAAATGACCTTATTTTATGAGGAAATGGCCTAAAAGACGTTCAAATCAGAGAATAAAACATATCAAATATTAAAACCCTCAATTGTAAATCCTATTTTTGACGTAGTCTGTGTGACGTGACATGTGGCAATAAAGTACTGTCCAAATCCTATTTCCACATATTAAAGCTCCCGTCAGTCCCTCAGGGTTCGGATTAGTCCTCCTCTTTAGAATGTGTGTACGAGTGAGAGGCCTACGAACCAAGCGGGAGGGGTTGGTCTTCCTGTCCCAACTTGCATACCGATATTCATGATTCATGAGTCCCGAGCTGCTGGGCAATTCAAAGATAAATGTGTCTGAAAACAAATCACTATAACTCTTTCTGTATATCGCAGAAATCATATATTTTTTTCTTTCTCAAGGTGATTAGATAACACAATCTCTCTGCTAAAAACGCTTGTTCAGCACAGTATATAACAAAGAGATTCCACCGGGCAGCAATGACTTTCAGACCATTTTAATGAAACATATGATTACTGCACAACAGTTAAAGGTTGTCCCTCCATGTGTCCTTTTTACACAATGTATAATGTCAAACGTCTCAGCATATTGTGAATATGCGCGTGGCATCATGTCCCTAGCTTAGTGCAGTGACCAGCGGGTTTATTTTAATCATCATGTGCTTTCTAATCTTAAATAAATGCTATTGTTAATGGCCACCATTTCAGTGCTATTTCAGTGCTTAACACATAAAAGATGCACAATGCTAAGAAAGAGAAACAACCTGAGACAAACAAATCACAAAGCAAAAAGACATTCATAAGCACACGTAAGGGTTCATACAGGATCCGTTCTGGGGAGTACGGTAAAAAAGGACCTTAAAAAATAACACCGTTGATCATCCACGTTCAAAGCGGTTTGCCGACCACCTTCTCTTCCCAGATGCTGTTTGGACATGGTGGGTTTATTTCGTAGTGTCATACTAAAAACAACAAATGTTGACCAAAGCCTTTACAGGGAGATGAAATAAAAATCACTGGAATGATCAAAACAGAAACTGCCCTCAATAGACTGCAGCAGCCGCCAGATGTGTCTAACTACCAATTCAATGTGTGATTTCATTTAATCACAAAAACAAGCAGACATATAAGCAGGTCAAAGGCAGGTGTATGAGACAAACCTAATCAAAGATGAACTCCGTCTCTCGCTCATTGTTGGTCATGGTGAAGGGAGACCAGACCGTAATGTATGAAATCAGTGGGCTCTAAAGGCATCATAAGTCAAAAACTAGCAGCGATGGAGGCAAGCCATCAGTTCCAATACATAGTAAGTTAATAAAAACATAGAATATCTTGATGAAATCGAAACGCTTTGTAAAAACAGAAGCGAGTCTAAGAGATGGTTAGTTAGGTTTTGAGGTATTTCAACCTGACAGAATAAGAGTGACACCTACCAGTAATGGTTTGAACTTTCTTCCAAAGGAGTACAATATATTAGCTTTCATTTTACTTAGAGAAATAAACGGTCTCTGGTGCTAATCCCCAACGGGTAGCCACATTAGTTCCTCATCCGTGCTGCTGCTGCAGGACAACAGGCGCCTGTGATCCTAAAACCTGCCGGCGCCATTGATCAGCCAGCGTGAGCGAGCAGGCCTCACCCGAGCAGCACTACCGGCATGTCGCATGGAGGCACTGCAGTTCCCTTTTTGACCAGATGGGGGCAACACATCAAACACTTAAGGCCTTGCCAGCACTGCACAGCGGATGCAAACGAGGTGCTGAAACAAAGACGTACAAATCCCTTTTTAAAAACACATAATAAGTTCCTTTATTTTTAATCCCACAAATAGGATTAGAGCACATGAGATTCATGGGGGTTTTCTTTCTCCCCCCCCTTCCCGTGTTTGGACACAGGAAGCAGTGAGTCGTCCCCCATGGCCAGACCACCAACGACAGCTGAGACGGAAGTAGAGTCTTTGCCAAATGTCTGGCTCATTCTTCTAGAAGGCCTGCTTCCCCCAGGCCACTCAGCACCAGCGCAGGCACGCGCCCCCCCGGCAAACGCCCCCGGGCACGCGCAGGCACGCCCCCCGGAAAACGCCCCCCGGCAAACGCCCCGCACCGTCAAACAGCACCCGCAGCTCCCACGTGTCACTGGGGGGATTTGAGGAGAGGACAGTTTGTCTGGGTGTTGCTGCACAGATATTTCAGGTTGAACTGTATCGGAACGCCGCACGATAAATGTCCCATTCACACACGATAAGTCGCAGTTTGAAGGGTTCTTAATTACCAGCTGGCTTCCGTCAAGGAAGACAAAAACCTCATGAATATATATTCACAATTCTTCCTTTTAACATGTATTCTTCTTTTGTGCAGTGGCATTCCGACGAACTGTATGAATGCAGTTTCAGATGAAGATGATGGATTACACTAAATGATGAGCTTCAACAAACAAAAAGAATCAATTAAATCCCCAGCAGTACGTCTATAATGCGTCCTAAACAAACACTGTGATATTATAGTTATGAACGGTCATGAATAGGAATGGTGCTGTCAAAGCATTGCATCATCCCAAAGGTGAAGTAATACATTACATTACATGACATAAGTCAAATAAGTATCATAATACTTCATGAGAGCAAAGGGAATGCACTTAATGCCGACTAAAAATCACAATATATAATGCATCATACAAAACATGCAATGGGATGGAAGTAAGCATAACCAAACAGCGCTCCACAAAGTCCCTTTGCACAGCTTGGAGAGGTGCAGACACGAGGAGAACAATGCCCCCCCCCACCAGGTGTATTATTGTGCCTGGAGACCCATCCGGGGGAAGTGGTCCCAGAGGTGGGTCGCGTCAGTCATTTAGCAGCAGAGCTGTAGCTACATCTCCTCTCCACCCCCCCACTCGCTCTCGGACACAGGAATAGGGGAGAAACAAATGTGCACCGCGTGAGCCCCCTGACTGATTTCCCCTCCCCCTCCTCCCCGCTCTCTCTCCCCCCTTTGAGCCCGTCTGACTGCAGCACTCCATAATACCCCCCCCCCCCCCCCCCCCCCCCTGTTTAAGATGCTGCTCACAAGGTGCGCTTTTGAACAATCACGCAGGCGCGCGCGCGTGTGTGTGTGTGTGTGTGTGTGTGTGTGTGTGTGTGTGTGATGGCGCAAACTCTCCGATCGGATCTCGTGGTCGCGCTCAAGCCGTGTCGCGCAAGTCAAGTCCAATGCGACGATTTGGCAGGCAGGGGCTTTTTGAGGGGGGGCAGGGGGAGGGGCAGGGGGAGGGCGGGGGGGGGGGGGGGGGGGGGGGTGATCCCCTTGGTTGCACGTCGACGATGAATAATAGTTAGTTAGATAGTTGCAGCCTCATTCAAATAAAATGGATTGACGACAAAGTGTCAGACTTTAAGCTCAAGACAACAGATCTGTTTCAAGGTCTGAAGTTCTTTTTTTGGTTTTCATCGGGATATGCGAGTCCCCCCCCCCCCCCCCCCCCCCCCCTTAGTCGTGTGGAAGCTCGCTGGCTGGATGCGGCCGCAGAAGGAGCCGGCACACTTACGCGCTGACACGGATACTGGAGGAGTGGGGGGAAGACCACACGCTCCCGTTCCTTCTCTTTTCATCTCTCACCATTTTTCTCCAACCTTTTTATTTTGAAGGAGGGGCTTTAAAATCCCCCAAATCCATTTGCGCTCCAACTTGGTGTTACTTGTGTCCCGAGCTTCCGGCTCCCCGCTCGCACCGCAGCGACTACGAGGCTCAACACCTGCAGTGACTTTTCACTTCGGTCTTTTCATTTTTTGGAGAAATTAGAAACGCTCCCTGCGATGGGCAGTGCGCCGCGTATCTCTTCTCCCACCGCCTAAATGAGCTGCGCCTTTTCTGTTCGCTAGCGTCGGTCCGGCCACAGATCTGGATCTGAACGCTGCGCTCGATGGAAAATATGACAGTGAGCCAAGGAGGCTGATGGGAGCGCAGAGCAGTATTTATCCACTGGATCGTTGTGGGGTTGCTGAGTCGAGCTGACGCCTGTGTTGCTCTCTCTCTCTCCCTCTCATATTTCGTCATATCTGCTCATCCTCCTTTTGGTCAGTTTCCTACTTTTTAAAAAAAGCTCGAAGCATGAAAGACTTGTTTCACCGCATCAGCGACCGCCTTGCGCATTTTTTCACGCCTTGGAGTCGCTGGATGCGCTCTGAAGATCTATAAAAGCTCCCTGTCCCCCTCTTCCTCCCCCCCTGGCTCTCTAAATCTCTCCTTCTTGCAACCCAGTGAATGTTCTCCCATGGAGGTTGGACAGCCACCTTGGGGACCGAACGACCAGAGGGGTGATTTCTCCAAGCAAGAGGAGCCCGTCAGCAAGAGACGCATCGGGTGAAATCGGAGTGCCCCCCCCCCCCCCCCCCCCCCTCTCTTCCACCCATCCCTGGCAGCAGCTTGCGTGGGGATATCGCGGTCTGGAGAAAACGTGTTGCGCCCCTGTAACTGTACGTGATCAGTGAACAGCTGATGGGAGGACTGTCCATCCATGTCTCACCAACGCTGCCTCGTGTCTCCAGGCGGAGCCGCTTCCTTTACCGACTCAGCTTTGGGTAAGTCTGTTTTTTGTAAATCCTACCTTAAACATGTATTTGCGTTGTATTTTATTATTCCCCAGTGGGGGTAATGGATGCCTGAGGCTTTCATATTCCCTTTTGCTCTCACAGCTGCTTTCCTCAATGATCTGAGGTGCTGCTCAGCGGTGGTGCAGCGGCTGATTCCAAATAAGATTCCTTGATAAAAAAATATAAGGGAGAAAACTGCAGCAATTTTGACTGATTATGTGTAATACGCTGAGATGTGAAGAATCATAGTCGTGCGGCTGACGGTTTCCAGGACGATGCTTCGACTGGCAGAAATAAAACGCAATAGATTTGCAGAAGTTCACAGGTTTGAGTGATATGTGAGAATATGTGTTACATTTCTGCAGAACACGAATAGTCTGCCTCAAACATGTGTGCTGTCCGGATCACCAGGGCAATGAAGGCATCCCTGCTTCAAAGCAAAGCTTCTCACTGCCATGATTTTTTGCTAAGTTAATTTTCCATGTAAAGGTCACAATACAATCCCAAGAGAAATGTTGTTGTATGACATATTGCAAATATGCATTGTGATGTTTCACCCTTCTGTGTGTGTGCTTCTTTGCACAGACCTTTGCAGATGAAACTATCCTTTTCCTTTTTTCTTCTCTCCAAAGGTTACTAAATGGTTTTCTTGGGGAGGATTTCTAACCGGCGAGATGCTGCTCGTACTCGTGCTGGCAGCCTTTTCTTCCTCCATCTCCGGCTCCCTCTCCTCCTCCCCCTCCTCCCCCTACGCGTCGGACGGACCCCAGATGGCGGACCCGTCCGCCTCGGACTTGATGGCGGAGACCTGCAGCGCCTGCTCTTGCATGTCTGTGGAGAACGTGCTGTACGTCAACTGCGAGAAGGTTTCCGTCTACCGGCCCACGCAGCTCTTCCCGCCGCCCTCGTCCCTGTACCACCTGAACTTCCAAAACAACTTCTTGATCGTACTCTACCCAAACTCATTCCTTAACTTCACCCACGCTGTGTCACTGCAGCTGGGGAACAATAAACTGCAGAACATTGAGGGCGGTGCGTTCATGGGGATGAGTGCGTTGAAACAGCTGCATCTGAACAACAACGAGTTAAAGGTGCTGCGAGCAGACACTTTCCAAGGGATAGAAAACTTGGAATACCTTCAGGCCGACTACAACTTAATCAAATACATTGAAAAGGGAGCGTTCAACAAACTGCACCGGCTCAAAGTGCTGATTCTGAACGATAATTTAATACAGGTACTCCCTGACAACATATTTCGCTTTGCGTCACTGACACACCTGGATATAAGGGGGAACAGGATCCAGAAGCTTCCGTATTTGGGGGTTCTGGAGCACATTGGGCGCATTGTAGAGCTGCAGCTCGATGACAATCCGTGGAACTGTACATGTGATTTAGCACCTCTCAAGGCATGGCTTGAAAACATGCCCTACAACATTTTTATCGGCGAGGCCATATGTGAAACACCAAGTGACTTGTACGGGCGGCTCCTTAAAGAAACCAACAAACAGGAGCTTTGTCCAATGGGCACTGGAAGTGACTTTGATGTCAGGATGCCTCCGCCCGATAACGGGCAGTCTCCCTCCAAAACGTCCCCAACCACAGTGGCTCCCCTGGCCACCAAAGCGCCAAAAAGCACTGATTCGTCCAAGATTTACGGTAATGGCATTGTGGCCGGTTTACCCCCGTTTGGAAGAAATAGCCAGATTGTATCCTTTCAGACGCGGACCCCTCCATTGTTGTGTCCGCAGCCCTGCAGCTGTAAAGCCCACCCTTCTGACTTTGGAATCAGCGTCAGCTGTCAGGAGAGGAATGTTAAAAGTTTAGGTGATCTCCTTCCCAAACCCCCAAATGCCAAGAAACTTCACCTGAGTGGAAATTACATCCGTGACATGAACCCGTCTGACTTCCAAGGGTTTGAGGGCTTAGATTTGTTACATCTAGGGAGCAATCAAATTGTCACAGTCCAGAAAAGTGTGTTTTCGAACCTCACTAACCTGAGGAGACTGTATTTGAACGGAAACCAGCTTGAGCAGTTACACCCAGAGATGTTTTTGGGCCTCACAAATCTACAGTACCTATATCTGGAATACAATGCCATAAAAGAAATCTTAGCAGGTACATTTGACTCCATGCCGAACCTCCAACTCCTGTATCTTAACAACAACGTCCTGCGAAGTCTCCCTGCCTACGTGTTTGCAGGTGTCTCCTTAGCCAGACTGAATCTGAAAAACAACCACTTCATGACGCTACCAGTGAGTGGTGTCTTGGACCAGCTGCGATCACTGACCCAGATAGACCTGGAAGGGAACCCATGGGAGTGTTCCTGCGATCTTGTCGCTCTCAAACTCTGGCTGGAAAAGCTAAGTGACGGAGTGGCTGCCAAAGAGGTCAAATGTGCCTCCCCCGTGCAGTTCTCAAACATTGAGCTGCGCGTCTTAAAAAACGAAATCCTGTGTCCCAAGCTTGTGGCAAGACAGCCGTTTATTCTCACCGCCGCCACCCCAGTTTTGACCTCGTCGCCCGGCGGAGTAGGCAAAGCACCACCAGGGGGGCCTGTCCCTCTGTCCATCATGATCCTCAGCATCCTCGTGGTGCTTATCCTCACTGTGTTCGTAGCCTTCTGCCTTCTCATCTTTGTCCTGAGGCGGAATAAAAAACCCGTGGGCAGGCAGGAGGGGCTCGGCAATCAGGAGTGCGCCTCGATGTCGCTGCAGCTCCGCAGACACAATCACAAATCTGGCAAAAAGGGCTCCATCCCGGGAGACGACCTGGGCGGTGAGACGTTCATCCCGCAGACCATCGAGCACATTGGCAAGAGCCACACCTGTGGAATGGGACGCTCCTCGGATATGGACGCCGGGTTCAAGTTTGCGGACTCGCAGAGGCAGAAGATCATCCTACGGAACAGCGCAGACAAGGACAGGGACTCGCTCTCCACCCTGGAGCGCAACAAACGCCTCAGCACCATCGATGAGCTGGAGGAGTTCCTCCCCCACCGGGAGCCCAGCATGTTCATCCAGAACTTCCTGGACAGCAAGAGAGACTTCAACAGTATAGGAATGGGCGGCTACGAGATCCGCTACCCGGAGAAAACGATGGATAAAAAGATGAAGAAGTCGTCTCTGATAGGCGGCAACCACAGTAAGATCGTGGTGGAGCAGAGGAAAAGTGAGTATTATGAGCTGAGGGCCAAGCTCCAAGGAACGCCTGATTACCTGCAGGTGCTCGAGGAGCAGACTGCGCTGAGTAAAATGTAGGGACTGTTGTCTTGAGTTTAGTACTAATTACACACACACACACACACACACCCATACAGAAGGAAGTTGGACGCGCATTCAAGGCAGACAGACAGCCAACCACATCTGTCTTTCTCTGGTTGGTTCTCCCTCTCTGCCCACACACACACACACACACGCCTTTCAACTACCCAGATCGCCTGCTTTTGTCTTCATCTCCCTCTCTGCAGCAACACATCCGCGCGCACACTCACACACTCACACAGAGAAAAAGTGCCTTCTGGAAATCCTTAATGACCAATGCAGAGATGGACAAAATGGCTTCACTCTGCAAAAGCTATTACTAGAACGAGGGTGGATCTATTTCACAGTAACAGACCTTTGGGATTATCCATGCCACCACATGTGTGACCACATACAGGACACCCCAACAAGCGGACAGACAGTCATAATATATATATTTTTTGTTGCTGCTATTAAAATAAGTACTTATTTCCCCTTCTTTTGTTTTTTCCAACCAAATCCAAAGGGTCTTGAAAACAGTGCTGGAGGATATACCTTGCAGTCTTTAAGCCCTTTGTTTAAAGAAAACGAGAAAGCAACAGGAGGCGCGTCGGTGGGACGAGGTTAACACACGGATGCTGCGCTCTTATTTGTGAGGCATCGGTTTGTTCTTGGGGATGCCCGTTGGAGTCGCGGCAGACTCGGCCATCTTGTCTGGATTACACACCAGTAGCTGCGCAGCGGCTCTTTGCCCAGAGGCTCAAACGGATCACTATTAGGCATCACCAAAAACTCTTTTTTTTGTTGGAGGAATGATTTCCTGAATTGTTCTCTTCGTGTAAGCAGCCATGTTTAATATAGTGTCTTCTGAATGGAGTTGTGTTTCTCTTCAAAGTTGCTAGTTACAGTTCCTGTATGTTTTGGCACACAAACTGTCAGAGGACGTTGATTCAGAAAAATTATTAGAAAAAAAAGCCGAGATGAAAAAAGACAAGTGATGATTACAAAGCTGCTTACCATGTAAGCGTAACCTGGAATTTATTTTGTAAGTCTTACATTATTTGTATCTGTGAGACTGGTTTGTAAATTACAAGGAAGGACAAACATTTACACACACAAACACATAAACACACACACAGCGTACAACGGCGGATCATCATCAAGAGACGAGTCAGAATTCACCGGTGATCCACCTCCCCTTGTCAGCTCCCGATTCGTAGTGAAAGAATTTAACAACATAGTTCATTTATTTTTCTATGCGGGAATTATTTAAGAGTTACCGGTGTTGAGAGTGGAAAGGACTTGACGGAGGGATCCAGCAGAGCTAATTCAGGCCTGTTGAGTCGATTCAAGGGTTCTTGTTTCTCCCGGTTTGCCGGAGAACTCGACCCCGCCAGACGAGGGTTGGGAAATGTGATATGTGATGTTTCCTTTTCACTGTTTCGCACGACAAGCCGAGGCCTGATGGAAGTCTGTGAAGTCTCAAGCCCTTTCCTTATTCTTATATCTCCCACTTGTAAAAGGTTTCTTATTAACATTATGCAACCAAAATAAATGTGCATTCAACGTGATTATGGTTCTAAAGTTGTTGGAATTGTGAATGGGAACAAGGAAGGTAACGAATGGAAGTTCTAAATTGTTTTGATCCGGGCAGAATCATATCATGAAACACCATGTGCAATATTAGTAAGAAAAAAACAAAAGGAAAAAAAAATGCTCGGTCATCATAGCTTCAAATTTTTTCTTTCATTTATTTAGTTTTGAGGATATATTGTCAAGACAGGTTCTATTTGGAAATTATTTTATCGACTTAACTCTATCCGGTCCTTATTTAAAAGTATTGTTACGTTGATATTCTGTGTTTATTGACATTACAATTGAATAGAATGTATCTTGGAAAGTATAATAAATAGAATTTTCTATTGGTCATAAATCTCCTGTATATTGGTTAATTTTCTCTTGTATAATCATGTTGAACTTAAGGTATTAAAATCAGCACCTATTTGCACTGTGTCCCACTATTTCTTTTAGTGCACAACCTTTTGCCTTTCGCCTCCTTATTAGTTCCGCTTTTGTGTGACGGAGTCCAGCTCATGGGACAGAAAGCCGGCCTTGTTCATATGCAAACGTTGCCTGTTCGCTTAGTGGGATTGGTGATGGGAAAAGCTGGAACCAACCTTTGACAGCTTGAAACAGTTTACAAAATGTGTTTTTTAACAGTCAGAAAGTCGGATTTCCTGTTTTTTGTCTCCTTTTCTGTAGCTCATGCATATCTTTTGGTTTTGTCTCCTCTGTTGTTTCCGCATCTGAACCTCCACAGTTTGCCATCACTTTTTGAAGGTCTTATTGTCTATAAGTAATATTTGCTCCATCTGTTTTTAGGTCCATATCAAACATTCATGCCTGTCCCACTTTAGGGATAAAAATTCAGATTTTCCTGTTTCGGTGTTAATCCAACCTATGTGGGCTTTTGGGAAACCAAGTAGCAAAAAGTATGATTCATCCGGACGACAGAGAATAGTCCTCATAAAATATGAATACCCTTGGCGGTTAAGAACAAAAATAGGGATGTGGGGGTATGTGATATGTCCACCTCCTTATTCCCTCTTCCTCCTCGGTCTTGCTCAGCAACTGCTCAGCAACAGAACCAAAATATCATTTGTGCACTTAAAAAAAATGTCTAGAAAGGTGTCATTGTGACGTGACGTGCAGTGACGTGGTTCTGGGACGGGGTTCCGTTTCTGGAAGCTAGAAGGGTCCTTTACAGGCTGACAAAATATCAATACCACCTTCACTGCAATCAAGCTGCACCAAAGAGTAGCACGTTGAAACATGCGTTCTGCCGCAGACTGCCTTGTGTTCTGACCAGGTTTCTTGGTGAAACGCTTATGAAGTTAGGGGGAAGAGGGGGAAGCTGCAGTGGGGAATTCTTGGAAAGCAACGCTAGAGCAGGACGGAGCCAATGCGTTGTGTTTGGGACTGGCCACAAGGGGCGCTGTGAGCTAAGAGCAGAGCAGACAATGTGAAACAGTGTCAAGACTAGAGGGTTACTCTTGTCTCAGGAGAAAAAGGAGAACGGAAAGTTAAATATTGGGTGCATTTGCTTCTTATTCTGGGGACTTATGGTGCATTATGGTTTATGACTTTATTTATTACCAAAATCTACATGTGAGTTTGTTTTCTATTTTGGACTGAATGAATACATTTTACACTTTAAAATGACTATTCCTTTGTTCTCCTTTCTGGATTGGAGGTTAATTGTTTTGTCTGCTATTGATTGACCACACATTGTACACACAAATTGTATTTGTGTCTAACCACAGCTTTTCGAAATAGATATCTGACCTGCTATCATTATTTTTGTCGATTTCAATGTAATGTAATATCATTTAGATTTTATTGTATAAGCCAAGCAGTCAAAAACAATTCACTTTTTTTTAATTGGACAATAACACCAAGATAGCACCTTTCACAATTACAAGAAGGAATACGCTTATGTTTATGAAAACATGCTGTGTGTTTTCTGTAAATGTTAAGACAATATGCATTCTTACTGCATCTCTCCTTCTCTTTGCTGCTGCGCATCATTCCATCCATATTATTTAACATGCCATCCCTGACATGTTCTAAATCTCTGCCTCTAACCATTTTTGTACTGAAAAAACTATTGGAAACAGTTAGAAAACTAATGAATGCCATAAAACAAGACAGTGGCATTGTCTTAACTAGTAATGCACAGCATAACAAAGCCATTTTTTACACATAATGAATGTGTTAAAACCACTGGTGTGATTTCCCAAAATATATCTATGCGAGGGTGCTGTTAGAATTTGCTGCTCTAAGAAACAGTAAACCAGGTGTATTCAATAAAAATTCAGCAAAGTCTGGTTCGAGCGATTTACTCACATATACGTAAGTTGGCTCAGTGTCTAAACGTCATGGTGAGAAAAAAAGAGAGGAATTGTAAAATCCAATGATTTGAAAACAATCCAGATGGATAGGGTTTTTTCTCTAATGTACTTTTTCACATGGAGGTAAATGTTTTTTGTGTGGTTGCACTCTGCGTATTTGTAAATGTTCCACATGCCGAATTAGCTGAATTACAACAAGGTGCTTAGGAATGGCCTTTTTGGGGCATCCACTGCAGACAGGAGGGATGAAAGGAGGCAAATTACTCAATTCCTCCCCAACGAGAGGAAAACAATGCCTGGCTGCCCCACCAGCTGCTGCATTACATGTGGACAAATCCAGCAGAGCTGCTCAGCTACCGGGTACACACCATTTAGTGTCTCTCTGTCTCTCTGTCTCTGAGTGGAAGGAGTGCGCAGTGATCGCAGAGTGGCGTGAGGTGAATTGTTTGATCGTTTCTATCGTGTAGTTCGTGTATGTTCGGTGTCTTAACTGGTGTGAATGTGTGCTTTGTGTGTGTGACTGTTGGTTTCTGGCTGTGCTTTAGTTTAGTGTGTTTGTAGCCGGTCGGCATGGACCTCACGGGGCTCACACGGAGGCACGGTGTCAAACTCGCACCGGGTTTTCCGTGTTCCGTGGAGGACTGCGGGCTGGCCGTGGGGGGGTTGGTGGTTTACGGCAGTGTAAAGTCCGCTGCGCGGATGAACCATGCGGTGGTCATCTTCATGGACGGCGTGGAGAAGGCGCGCGAGGTGGTGGCGAGCGGCGTGGTGGTGCGCGGCACGCGCGTGCCCGTGCTGCCGCTCGCCGAGCCGGCTGTCAGAGTCACGGTGGCGAACGTTCCGCCGTTCGTGCCGGACTCTGCGCTGCTCGGCGAGTTGGCGAAGCACGGGAGAGTGGTGTCACTAATGACAAAGGTGTCCTCGGGGTGCAGGTCACCTTTGCTAAGACACGTGGTGTCTCACAGGAGGCAGGTGCACATGGTCCTCACCAAGGACCAGCCCTCGAACCTGGTGATTAAGGTGAGGATCGACGGGGTTGACTTACGTCACGTTTGCCACAGCGGATGACGGGAGGTGCTTCCGATGTGGCAGGGACGGACACCAGGCGAGAGCGTGTCCAGGGAAGAAGCCCTCCAGTCAGGACCAGGCCCAGGAGGCTACTGGGGGGGCCAGGGAGGAA